>JBBDGP010002280.1:0-380535 GCA_037952835.1 Lithobates septentrionalis
TGACCTTTTTTGGAAAGTTGACACAGTCTGAGGCATGGTGAGTGTTCCAAATTTGTCATAAAAAAAAAAAAAAAAATATATAAAAAATAACATTTTTGAAAATATTTATTTATTTTTTTTTTACCATTTTCTTTTTGTCATACTATCACCACTGCAGTACAGCGTTCTCATTATGACTGGTGTGGCAGCGATCAGGGATACTGACTGACAGGTGTAAAAAAAAAAAAAAAAAAAAAAAAATTGACAATTTTTTTTATTCAAATTTTTTTTTTTTTTTACTATATTTTTTATTTTATTTTTACATCCTGTCATCAGTAGTTCCGTGTCACCATAGTACACTGTACTTCTATTGGGGGGGGGGGGGGGGCGGTGATTTGGGATTTTTTATTTTGTTACGTTTATTGCTTATCCAGTGATGATCACTGCATAAGCAATAGTTTTAGCTGTGACCCAAAAGATCTGAGTGGCACATGCATATCGGGTTCTAAAGTCCCGTACACACGATAGCCGATTCCGATTTTTCGTAAAAACAAAAAGCTGGATGTGCAGACTATAAAATTTGAATCGTACGCAAACTCAACGGCCGATTTTTGTATAATTTGTACGTTTTTCAGCTGAAAAAAAAAAAAAAATCGTAAGAGCAAGACTATGCATGCTCAGAAACGATAGAACACATACAAAAACAATTCAACACATTACATGTCTTCCGAAGTTGAATTTTGTCGTACGAGATTTTTTGTATGGCGAGTAACCTCTTCACTTTCGACATGAGGCTAGCATGCAACCACAAAAACGGACGGACGGTCGTCCGAAAATCTGATCATGTGTATGAGGCTTTAAAAAAAAGGGGTGCAAGTCCACAATGTCCACTGCTAGACCCCCATACACATACACACTATTAGATTTTCTGCAGATTTTTGTTTTCAGATTTACCAAAACCATGTAGTGCAAGGGCCTGCCGGATTGCATACAAATTGAAACTCTTAAGGTTTGTCCTCATATTATACATGGTTTTGGTAAATCTGAAGACAAAAATCTGAAGAAAATCTAATAGTGTGTATGGGGCCTTAGAGTGTTGGTCCGGGAGGGAGCTCATCCCGGCTCCTGTGATCCCTGAATGTGAAGGAAGGTCTTCCTATGTCTGTACAATCCCTGTAAAAGATAAGTGGCAACCTCAGCCTTGACTCCAACCATGCCTCGCCCTGCCAGGGGTGTGGCCCTGGATGGATTCCAGGCTGAGGTTGCCACTTATCCATTACAGCAGGTGGACTCAAACTGGCGGCCCTCCAGCTCTTGAGAAACTACAAGTCCCATCATGCCTCTGCCTGTGGGAGTCATGCTTGTAACTGTCAGCCTTGCAATGCCTCATGGGACTTGTAGTTTCACAACAGCTGGGGGGCCGCCAGTTTGAGACCCCTGGGATTGTACAGGCCTGGGACCATAGGGGACCATAGGGAAACCTTCCTTCACAATAGCTTTAGCTCTCTGGAATGGGTTAACCATTCATGAACAGCTTGCTTATTGTTGTGATCTGTGATTGGCTAAGCCAAATCACATGGTACAGGTACCAAGTGATTGCTTTGGGTCAATCACAGATCGCAACAGTAATCTGTTCCGGAATGGAAAAGCCATTCACGAAAAAGGTTGTTTACATTGTTATCATGTGATCGCTACAACCAATCATAGCGATCACATGATACCCGGATACCGGTAACAGTGACCCGATGGATACATCGCTCACAGGAGGGACACGCTGGGCGCTCCTAACCTTAGTCACTTGTGTATAGGTGACTGAGCCTGCCTGTCCCACCCCCCGCCTCAGTATATCTGCAGGAGAGGGGCGACAAATAGTTAAACATCTTACATAAAAAAAAAAAAATAAAAAATAATAGGTGTTCTTACCAATGTGTCATCTTGGAGCAAACAGAAAAAAAGTTGTAGAGAGGGGAGAGAACCTCTTTAAGAGAAACCAGGGTCAGACACCGAGATCAACCACCGAAGAAACAAGACCTGCAGGGGAAAACAAAAAGAGAAAACGGTCATCTTAAAAATGGCAAGATATACATTTTCTATGAGTAGGAGTTTAATGAAAGTAGCTATAAATCGCTGTTTTTTTTCCCCTTTTTTTGTAAAATATTGTTTCTTTGTTTTTCTTTCTTTTGTTGCATCTCAGTTCTGCTGATCACCTACAAGCTCTTGCAGCCACTCCATGAACTACAGTTCGCCATACCCCGTGCAATGTACATCTGCATAGTCACTTGTAGTCTTCGCAAAGGAAGCCTATGTGACAACGCAAGAAGACTGGGATCAAGTGCCACTCACCCTATAAAACAGGAAGGGCCTGAATATGTACCACATAAGTTTTCCTTCTGGAAAAAAAAGATACAAATAAAAATGTACAATTTTTGCAAAAAAAAAAAAAAGGTGCGCTTATTTTTTCCTACAGTAGGCTGCTGAGCATTGCACCCACGACCAGTGGACCATGGGCGCAATGTCAGGCTCCTGCAGACACGTCCTCCAGGTTCTTTCCTGTACCTCTGTACGCAACTACAAGGGCGCTCATCAGGGTCCTCATTGAGAACTACAAGCCGTCTGCTGCTGTGGCAGACGGGACTTGTTGTTTACTCAAGTAAACGAATGCAGGAGCTGCATAAATATTAAAACGTGACAGTGGCTGTAGGGGGGGGGGGGGATCCCCCATCTTCTACATCACAAGGGGTGAGAGGGGCAGGTACTGGAACTCATTATGGCTATGTTTCCACTATTGCAACCCCCAAAGTCGCGCAATTTTGATGCAACTTGAAGCAATGCCTGTGTATGCTTGAGGTCTATGGATCTCAAGTTGCATCAAAGTGGGATCAAAGTAATACAGGGACTACTTTGAAGTCGCACAGATATGAACGGTACTTATTGGAAATCATGGGTACGACTTGTCATGCGACTTTGCAGTCCCAAGTGCATGACAAGTCGCATAAGTGGAAACCGAGCCTTATGCCGCGTACACACGACCGGACTTTACGGCAGACTTTGCCCGGCGGACTTTGACGGACTTTCTGAATGAACGGACTTGCCTACACACAATCCACCAAAGTCCGTCGAATTCGTACGTGATGACGTACGACCGGACTAAAATAAGGAAGTTCATAGCCAGTAGCCAATAGCTGCCCTAACGTGGCTTTTTGTCCGTCGAACTAGCATACAGACGAGCGGAATTTTCGACCGGACTCGAGTCCGTCGGATAGATTTGAAACATGTTTCAAATCTAAGTCGTCCAACTTTTGAGAAAACAAAGTCCGCTGGAGCCCACACACGATCGAATTGTCCAACGAAATCCAGTCCGCCGGGCAAAGTCTGCCGTAAAGTCCGCTCGTGTGTACGCGGCATTAGTCTCGGTTCACACTATGAACCGCACCGCATTCCTGTACAATTCACATGTGATTCAGTGCGGTGAAATTAGAGCCCCCACACCGGATCACACCAAGGACGTGCGGCTTCAAAAAAAAAAAAAAAAAAGGTTCATGCGACCTGACTGCTACCATTCGGGATAATTCAGAGGAACATAAGACCAGGTGGTTTTACTGGGACCTTCTCCGTTTCTCGGATGAAAACCTCCACTATACATAGCTTCAGCTCTGTTCCGGACGCCCATATTGTATGATGTACGCAGACCTCTCACTTCCTGAGTGGAACTTTTTCTCCCATATGTGCCCCCACCCCCCTTTTTTTCTTTTCTTCCCCTCCCCTCTTTTTTTTTTTTCATTTCTGTATTCCCCTCTCTCATTTTAACTTACGAAAAATGTGGTACGTTTTGACCCTAGTGGGACGCCTCGCATCAAGCTTCCCCCAAGTCGCAATCATTTTTCTAGGAGATCAGAGGGACTCCTCCCCATTGCGGGGCGGTGATTACAGACCTTGCCCAAGAGGGCCCCTAGACTTTCATATCTTCGATACCGGACTGCCTGGGCTGCCTAAGACCCCTTTCACACTGGTGCGGTTTGCAGGCGTTATTGCGCTAAAAATACCGCTGCAAACCGCCCCTAAACAGCCTCCGCTGTTTGTTCAGTGTGAAAGCCCGGGGCTTTCACACTGAAGCGGTGCGCTGGCAGGAGAAGAAAAAATCTCCTGCAAGCCGCATCTTTGGAGCGGTGTATTCACCGCTCCTTCACCGCTGCTGCCCATTGAAATCAATGGGACAGCGCGGCTATACCGCGGTAATACCGCGGCTATAGCCGCGCTATACGAGGGGTTTTAACCCTTTTTCGGCCGCCAGCGGGGGCGTTAAAACCGCACCGCTAGCGGCCGAATACCGCGGTAAAACAGCGTTAAAAATAGCGCTGTTTTACCGTCGACGCCCCCTACCACCCCAGTGTGAAAGGGGCTTAAATGTCTCTGGCTTTACCCTCTGGCAATTGCCTGGGGTGATCTTATCTTGGGCAGGATGTACCCATACACTGATGGTGCATATGTTTTTTTGTATCGATAATATGTTCTGTGAAGATATTTCAATGTGCATGTCGCATACCACTAAATTAAAAAAAAAAAAAAAAAAAAGGGTGCATGCAATCGGGTTGCATGGTCATTTTGTATCATGTAATGCGGTGCAGGCACTGCGTTTGCGACCGATGGTTGGGGTGTCAACTTTGTATTGACACCTAAGGCGGATCGCAAGGGCATTGTGATTGGAACGCTCGTTGGAGTGTGCTTCCAGCACTGCATTAGTGTGAACCTAGGCTAAATGTTACACTTTAAATACGGGTGTAACATGTAATATGTTCTAAAAGGCAAGCTTATGGTTTAATAAAAGCTGCAACAAAAAAAAAAATAAAAAAGGGAGACTAAAAAAAAAAGGTTCTTTTGAAATTACAATATTTATTGGCATATAACACGCACCCTAATTTTAAGAGGGAAGTTTCAGGGGGGAAAGGAAAAAAAAAAAAAAAAACAACTTTCCACAGCCCCCCCCCCCCCCCCTTTAGCATTACACAGTTACACAGACCCCCGCACATTACAGACCCCTTCCCCTGCACAGTAAACAGCCCCCCTGCACTCCCAGTCTCCTGGGACAGCCCTGCCAGCGTACTCTAAAGAATCACTGGCAGCCCCTTCTCATAGATCCTTCTTACATTGTGTCACTGTCATTGTAAACTGATGCTTCTAAATACCTCATTAGCTCGGTTCTTTCATGCTGGACACGTGACTGCTTTCCTCCTCCTCCAATCTAAGCTACACTCGGAGGAGGAGGAGAGCGGCTGGAAAGAATGGAGCTAATGGGTATTTACATCCTTCGATTTACAATGACACTGACCCAATGTACGAAGGATCTATGAGAAGGGGCTGGCAGTGATTTTTTTTTATCTTTAGAGCATGCTGGCAGGGCTGTCCCAGGGCCAGGAGAGACGGGCGGCCGGCCTGACACCCCCCCCCCCCCCCCAAATGTGTGGCACCCGGGACAGCTCTCTGCTGATGTCACTGCTGTCAGTCCAGGCACTGCGTAGTCTGGATCCGCCAGATCCCTGGACTGACACCTGGCTCAGCCTCTCAGTGAGAGCCTGAGCCGGCCGACCCCCAACACAGTCCAGCACTCTAATTAAACAAGGAGGAGCAAAGCAGAGAGCTGTGTTCGATCGCTCGGTTCTCAGTGAAGAGTTGCCGGGGGACCGATGCTACATCCACCTAGGTAAGTACTATTACTAAAAAAAATCAAAATAAATAAATTTGAAAACACAACATACTTCTCTTTTAATGTGGAATGTATGTTCCTTGATAAAGAATATATATATATTTTTTTTTTATCCAGTTATAGGCATATGACACTTTAACATCCACCTAAAAGAAGTCTTTACCTAGAACGATATATACTGTTACAATACCTGAACATTTGTGGTAGCTTTTCCAGTGCAAAACAGAGACACGGCAGAAATTAAAGTATTTTCAAAAATTTCTGCAGCAGGCACAAGGCTCTTCAGTATGTGTGTGTTCGCATTTTCCACTGAGAAATAAAAAATACATTATGGCCATTAAAACAAGTACAAAAAAAAAGTAATGTAAAAAAAACAAAAACACAGGGATTCCAAATGAACATACATGTGGACACAAACAGGTAAAAAAAAAAAAATTATCGTGGTTTTATAGTGTTTTATTTATATATATATATATATATATATATATATATATATATATATATATATATATATATATATATATATATATATATATATATATAAATTTATTTATATATATATTTATATATAACACTATAAAACCACGATGACAGCACACTTGAGACAGGATCGGCCTACCTATGGATGAACAGAAGCAGAACACTTGGGGGTTTCTGGATTAAAGGGGGACCTTTTAATTTTTAGGTTCCATGCATACTAGATGATCAAAAACCACTGAAAAAAAAAAAAAAAGCCAATATTTTGTGGGGTTTTTTTAGCCAGCGTTTACAAGTGTTTTGGAGCAGTAGTGTTTTTTTGTAAGGAGCAACCAGCCGCCGGCGTCTTTAACAATCGTTGACTAGCTGGTTATTAAGGAGCGGGCCGGGAAGCCAGCCGCCGCATCCTTAACAACGGATGACTCAGCTGTCGGCGGGGTTAAACAACTGCCAGTAACAAAAAAAAAAAAAAAAAAACAAAAAAAAAGCCTTTCTGGTCTGATAAGGATTTTGAGAGTAACCCCATGCCAAAAAAAGCAAAGAAAAAAACGGCATGGGGTTCCCCCCAAAATCTATACCAGACCCTTATCCGAGCATGCTGGGGCCCCCCCCCCTTGTTAAAGGGGGCTTACAGATTCCGATAAGCCCCCTGCCTGCAGATCCCCACAACCACCAGTCAGGGTTGTGGGAAGGAGACCTTTGTTCCCAGCAAGATAAGGATAAGGTGCTTTTTTGGAGCCATGTTGAGGGCATGTTGTCTGGTATGGTTCAGTTGAAAGGAGGGGGGGGGGGTGCCCACTTGTAAGGGTCTGGTATGGATTTTGGGGGCTATACACACACTGGTTAAGGACGCCGGTGGGCCGCTGGCTGAGGGGGAAAAAAAACGCTCCAAAAAAAAAAAAAAAAACTCTACAAAAACTTTTTCTGCTCCTAGACGCTGAAGCTTAAAAAACACTAACAGCCTAAAGTAGTGTGCATGGACACATAGGATAACACTATTTGGCTTCCAGGAGCTTAAAAAAGTGCCAACAGCTTCCAGGAGCTTAAACAACGTTTGTGTGGATGGATCCTGAATATAACTGTACTAAGCACAGATCTCCATGAACTGCAAGTCCCCATTTGCCCAACAACTCAACGAGCGTTTACTAACTTGCCCACAATTAACTGCAATGAGATGTTCGCTGTGGGGCTGCCGCGTACTGCACAGCCTCCTTAAAACAAGCCTCTCAGCCAGTCCACGCATGCGGAGTATTATGTGTAAACTGACCAGGAGACTTTTTGCTAAAAGGCTGTGCAGCACTCCTCAGTGCTGCCTCACAGTCACAGACTCTCTGCTCTGCCCCTCAAGCGCTCACTGGAGTGCTGAGCTGTGAAGGGGGCAGGAGCTGCCGCTCCAGGCATCTGGTGGACCCTGACATTAAAAGAAGGGATCAATCCAGAGCCTGGATTGGCTGAGTGACTTCCGCCAGGTTGAATAAAGACACCAGTCCATCCAGTTCAACCCGAGTGTGGGTGTGTGTCTTCAATTGTCCTATCCCTATACATTGTATCTCATTAAGATGCTCATCTATTATTATTTTTTTTTTTTTTTAAGGCACCCATATAGCGCCGTCAATTTACGCAGCGCTCCACACATACATCGCACACTCACATCGGTTCCTATCCTCAAGGAGCCCACAATCCTAGGTCCCCAACTCACATTCATATACTAGGGCCAATTTTTTTTTGACAGAAGCCAATTAACCTACCAGCATGTCTTTGGAGTGTGGGAGGAAACCCACGCAGGCACAGGGAGAACATGCAAGCTCCAGGCAGGTAGTGTCGTGGTTGGGACTTCTTACTGCTAGGTGAGAGTGCTGCCCACTACACTGCTGTGTCGCAGAATAAAGTGCAGTCCCGTGAGCCACACGAGAAGTACAGCCAAGAGAGCTTTGGCCCTACTTCCATTTAAAATTAGAGGTCACCTTTCCTCATCAAACCCCCAAGTGTTTACCATATTTTTGAAAACACTTACTCGGCCCTTGGGGCACTATACCTTCCACTGATACAAGGCACAATTTTTTGGGGTGCCACTCCTCCCACCGTCAATGATGGGGCGCCACTCCTCCCACCGTCAATGATGGGGCGCCACTCCTCCCACCGTCAATGATGGGGCGCCACTCCTCCCACCGTCAATGATGGGGCGCCACTCCTCCCACCGTCAATGATGGGGCGCCACTCCTCCCACCGTCAATGATGGGGCGCCACTCCTCCCACCGACACCAATGATGGGGCACTATTCCTCCCACCGAAACCAACGATGGGGCACTATTCCTCCCACCGACACCAGTGATGGGAAACTATTCCTCCCACTGATACCAATGATGGGGCACTATTCCTTGCACTGATACCAATGATGGGGCACTATTCCTCGCACTGATACCAATGATAGGGAACTAAATATTCCTACCGACACCAGAGAAGGGGGAACGAATATTCCCACTGACACCAATGAAGGGGAACTAAAGTGATTGTAAAGTCTATGTTTTTTTTTTAAATAGCATGTTATACTTACCTGCCCTGTGCAGTTGGTTTTGCACAGAGCAGCCCAGATCCTGCACTTCACAGGTCCTCTTTCGGCTCTCCTGGCCCCAACCTCCTGTCAAGTGCCCCCACAGCAAGCAGCTTGCTATGGGGGCACCCGACCCGAGCTGCAGCTCTGTGTGTCCATTCAGACATGGAGCTGCCGCTCGGTGCTGCCCTCCTCTATCTCCTGATTGGCTGAGTTTGATTGACAGCCAGGGGAGCCTATGGCGCCGCTGCTGTGACTCAGCCAATCGGGAGCGATACGTCCCAGACAGCCGAGGGACTCGTGGACATCGCTGCACAAAGATGGGGCTCAGGTAAGTATTAGGGGTGCTGGAGAGGCCGCTACACACAGAAGGCTTTAAAGATAAAAACTCCTTAATATTCCCACCAACACCAGCGATGGGAAACCAATATTCCCACCAACACTAGAGATAGTTAAATCGCTTTTCTTCTAATTTTAGTGAGTGGCCACGTGTCTTATTAAATTCCATTATGTGGAAAAGTTTTCTCCCTATTGTGGGGTCACCAGTACGGTATTTGTAAATTGAAATCATATCCCCTCTCAAGCGTCTCTTCTCCAGAGAGAATAAGTTCAGAGCTCGCAACCTTTCCTCATAACTAATATCCTCCAGACCCTTTATTAGCTTTGTTGCCCTTCTTTGTACTCGCTCCATTTCCAGTACATCCTTCCTGAGGACTGGTACCCAGAACTGGACAGCATACTCCAGGTGCGGCCGGACCAGAGCCTTGTAGAGCGGGAGAATTATCGTTTTATCTCTGGAGTTGATTCCCTTTTTAATGCCAATATTCTGTTTGCTTTGTTAGCAGCAGCTTGGCATTGCTGAGCCTATCATCTACTAGGACCCCCAGGTCCTTTTCCATCCTAGATTCCCCCAGAGGTTCTCCCCCCAGTCTATAGATTGCATTCATATTTTTGCCACCCAAATGCATTATTTTACATTTTTCTACATTGAACCTCATTTGCCATGTAGTTGCCCACCCCATTAATTTGTTCAGATCTTCGTGCAAGGTTTCCACATCCTGCGGAGAAGTTATTGCCCTGCTTAGCTTAGTATCGTCTGCAAACACAGAGATTGAACTGTTTATCCCATCCTCCAGGTCATTTATGAACAAATTAAAATCGGATTGGTCCCAGCACAGAACCCTGGGGGACCCCACTACCCACCCCTGACCATTCCGAGTACTCCCCATTTATCACCACCCTCTAAGCTTTGCAAAATCCAGATGCACCATGTCTACGGGCCTTCTTTTATCTAGATGGCAACTCACCTCCTCATAGAATGTTAATAGATTGGTTTGGCAAGAACGATTCTTCATGAACCCATGCTGATTACTCCTAATGATACCGTTCTTATTACTAAAATCTTGTATATAGTCCCTTATCATCCCCTCAAGATGGGGAACTAATATTCCCACTGACACTAATGATGGGGCATTGTTCCTCTCACTGACACTAATGATGGGGCACTATTCCTCCCACCGTCACCAATAATGTATTTTTTATTCCCACTAACCAAGTCTATTGCATGGTTTACTCCCAATGATGCCAGGGCATTTCTTCTCCCACTAGTTACAGTCCGGCCCCCCTAAAGTGTACACTAGCTACAGTCCGACCCCCCTAGAAGGGCAATAAACTGGAACTTTATTTCGAAAGTTCAGAGACTCCTGGTCTAAGCTATCAACGTGAAAAATGTATTAGGAAAAACTATGCAAAAATTACCAAGGTTGCCACTAAGAGCCAGCTTGAGAAGAATGTCAATTCCTTCGGCAGGAATCCCTTCAGAGAATCCAACGGTTTCTATTGTTGCAAGATGCTGCTGAAGAAAAGGGTTTCCTCTTGATGTGACTTTGGAAGTAACTAGAAACATAAAAATAAATAAACACAGCAACAAAATTTTGCAAAATGACCCATAGCTGAACAATGGCACAAGTGACGGTTCAAAAACTTTATACGTACTGCGCTTGAAGTAGGCCAGAGCCTCATCAAAGCGGCGAGCAATCTGTTCTTCTTTGCTCAATCTGTGCCTAGGCCTCAATGAGGGCGTCTGCATTCCAGGGTCTTCCATCAGTGTCTGCAGGGTGCTTAAAGGAAGGAAATGTAATGCTTAGAAGAAGGGAATAGAGGCACTGGACAATTAGAGTTACTATAAAATAGACTACATCTCAGAAATACAAGTGCAACTCCCAAGTTATGTCTCTTGACAACAGCTTTACACATATATGTGGCAAAATGGCTGTGGGCCTTAAAGAATTAAAGAATCTTTTTTTTTTTTTTTTTAGTCCCAAGTCCGTATAGTACTTTTTCCCATCTCCCTACATGCCCTGTAACACTAGCTGTTGGATAGCGCTCCCCACAATTGATGCATGGTCGCCCTACAAACGCAGCTAGCAAAGAGACACCTGCCAGGTGAATGGCCGCCCTACAACGCACCTAGCAAAGAGACAGTTACCTGGTGCATTGGCCACCCTACAACGCAGCTAGCAAAAAGAGACAGCTACCTGGCGCATGGGTGCAGATTTACAGGGGTAGATGTGCTGTGCACCTGGTGTGCATTACAGTAGGAGTTACACAGCTTGTGTGGCCTGGCCTCAAATCAGGGTCCTCGCAGGAGATGGGAGAACACAGCAAGTAGCATATCATAAAAAGAGCAAACGCCGCAGAAAGGTCTTGTGTTGCCTGGCCTCAACTTCCAGGTTCATGCAGATAGCACATTGCAGGGGGTGGGTGAACACAACAGAAGGTCTTGCGGCCTGGCCTTACCTTGGGATGGATGTAGGTAGCACATTGTGAGGGGCGCAGGAACACAGAAGGCGGCCTTGTGTGGCCTGGCTTCAATTCCAGATCCAGGCAGGTAGCACATCGCAGGCAGGAGAGAACACAAAAGAAAGGTCTTCTGTGGCCTGACCCCAACTCCAGGTCCATGAGGGTAGCACATTGCAAGAGGGAACACAGCACAAATGTCTTCTGTGGACTGACCTCAACTCTGGGTCCATGCAGGTAGCACATCGCAGGAGAGAACACAAAAGGAAGGTCTTCTGTGGCCTGACCCCAACTCCAGGTCCATGAAGGTAGCACATTGCAGGAGGGAACACAACACAAATGTCTTCTGTGGCCTGGCCACCTCAACTCTGGGTCCACACAGGTAGCACACATAGCAGGAAGGTCTTGTATGGCCTGGTCTCAATTAGAGGTCCATGCAGGTAGCACATTGCACGTGGGGAACATAGCACAGAGGTCTCTTGTGTGGCCTGGCCTCCACGCTGGGTCCATGTAGGTAGCACATCGTAGAATGGGAACACATCACAAAGGTCTTGTGTGGCCTGGCCACCTCAACTCCTGGTCCATGCAGGTGGCACATCGCAGGAGGTGGGGAAACACAGCAGGAAGGTCTTGAGTGGCCTGGCCTCAAGCATTTGTAAAGGGTAATAAACATGCTATTCTTACCTGCTCTGTGCAATGGTATTGCACAAAGTGGCCCCGAACTTCCTCTTCTGGGGTCCCCCGCTGGCGGGCTTTACTCCTCCTCTTCTCAGGAGAGAGAATACAGCAGAAAGGAGTTGAGGCCAAGCCACACAAGACCTGGTCCATGCAGGTAGCACATCGCAGGAGGCACTTTGTGTGCCCTGAACTCCTGGTCCATATTAGGTAGCATTATCGAAGGGGTGGAGGAACACAGCAGAAAGGTCTTGTCTGGCCTGGTCTCAACACCAGGTTCATGTAGGTAGAACATGACAGGGGATGGGGGAACACAGCAGGAAGGTCTTGTGTGGTCTGGCCTGAACTCCAGGTCCATGCAGGTAGCACATTGCAGAAGGAGAACATAACAGGAAGTAATTGTGTGCCCTGGCCTCCTCAACTCCTGGTTAACACAGCTAGCATATTGGAGGGGGTGCAGGAACACATCACAAGGGTCTTGTGTGGTCTGGTCTCGAATCTGGGTCCATGCAAGTAGCACATCGCAGAAGGGGAACACAACAGGAAGGATTTGTGTGCCCTGGCCTCAACTCCTGGTCCATATAAGTAGCATTATCGAAGGGGTGGAGGAACACAGCAGGAAGGTCTTCTGTGGCCTGGCCTCAAAGCAGTTGTAAAGGGTAATAAACATGTTATTCTTACCTGCTCTGTGCAACAGTATTGCCCAAAGTGGCCCCGAACTTCCTCCTGTGGGGTCCCCCACTGGTGCTCTTCGCTACTCTTCTTAGGAGAGAGAATACAGCAGCAAGGTCTTGTGTTGCCTGGCCTCAACTCCCAGGTTCATGCAGATAGCACATTGCAGGGGGTGAGTGAACACAACAGAAGGTCTTGTGGCCTGGCCTTACCTTGGGATGGATGTAGGTAGCACATTGTGAGGGGTGCAGGAACACAGAAGGTGGCCTTGTGTGGCCTGGCTTCAATTCCAGATCCAGGCAGGTAGCACATCGCAGGCAGGAGAGAACACAAAAGAAAGGTCTTCTGTGGCCTGACCCCAACTCCAGGTCCATGAGGGTAGCACATTGCAAGAGGGAACACAGCACAAATGTCTTCTGTGGACTGACCTCAACTCTGGGTCCATGCAGGTAGCACATCGCAGGAGAGAACACAAAAGGAAGGTCTTCTGTGGCCTGGCCTCAAAGCAGTTGTAAAGGGTAATAAACATGTTATTCTTACCTGCTCTGTGCAACAGTATTGCCCAAAGTGGCCCCGAATTTCCTCCTGTGGGGTCCCCCACTGGTGCTCTTCGCTACTCTTCTTAGGAGAGAGAATACAGCAGAAAGGTCTTGTGTGGCCTGGCCTCAAATCCTGGTCCATACATTGCAGGGGGTGGGGTAACAAAGCAGAAGGTCCTGGCCTGGTCTATGTGGGTAAAACATTGCAGGGGTTGGGGTAACAAATCACAAAAGGTCTTGTGTGGTCTGGCCTCAACTCAAGGTTCACGCAGGCGGCACATTACAGAAGGGGAACACAACAGGAAGGAATTGCGTGCCCTGGCCTCCTCAACTTCTGGTCCATACAGGTACGATATTGGGGAGGGTGGGGTAACAAAGCAGAAAGGTCTTGTCTGGCCTGGTCTCAACTCCAGGTCCGTGTAGGTAGAATATCGCAGGGGGTTGGGGGAACAAATCAAGAAGGTCTTGTGTGATCTGGCCTCAACTCCAGGTAGCCCATTGCAGAAGGGGAACACATCTCGAAGGTCTTGTGTGGCCTGGCCTCAGATCTGGGTCCATGCAGGTAGCACATCGCAGGAGGGGAACACAACAGGAAAGAATTGTGTGCCCTGGACTCCGCAACTCCTGGTCCATATAGGTAGCATTATCGGTCTGGCCTGAACTCCATGTCCATGTAGGTAGAACATCACAGGGGGTGGGGGGAACACAGCACGAAGGTCTTGTGTGGTCTGGACCGAACTCATGTAGGTAGAACATCATAGAGGGTGGGGGGAACACAGCACAAAGGTCTTGTGTGGTCTGGCCTGAACTCCAGGGCCATGTAGGTAGCTCATCATAGAGGGTGGGGGAACAGAGCATGAAGGTCTTGTGTTGTCTAGCCTGAACTCCAGGTCCATGCAGGTAGGACATCATAGGGGGTGGGGGAGCAGAGCATGAAGGTCTTGTGTGGTCTGGCCTGAAGTCCTGGTCAATGCAGGTAGGACATCATATGGGGTGGGGGGAACACAGCACGAAGGTCTCGTGTGGTCTGGACTGAACTCCAGGTCCATGCAGGTAGATCACAGGGGGTGGGGGAACACAGCGCGAAGGTCTTGTGTGGTCTGGACTAAACTCCAGGGCCATGTAGGTAGCTCATCATAGGGGGTGGGGGAACAGAGCATGAAGGTCTTGTGTGGTCTGGCCTGAACTCCAGGGCCATGTAGGTAGCTCATCATAGAGGGTGGGGGAACAGAGCATGAAGGTCTCGTGTTGTCTAGCCTGAACTCCAGGTCCATGCAGGTAGGACATCATAGGGGGTGGGGGAGCAGAGCATGAAGGTCTTGTGTGGTCTGGCCTGAAGTCCTGGTCAATGCAGGTAGGACATCATAGGGGGTGGGGGGAACACAGCACGAAGGTCTCGTGTGGTCTGGACTGAACTCCAGGTCCATGCAGGTAGATCACAGGGGGTGGGGGAACACAGCGCGAAGGTCTTGTGTGGTCTGGACTAAACTCCAGGTCCATGTAGGTAGCTCATCATAGGGGGTGGGGGAACAGAGCATGAAGGTCTTGTGTGGTCTGGCCTGAAGTCCAGGTCCATGCAGGTAGGACATCATAGGGGGTGGGGGAACACAGCACGAAGGTCTTGTGTGGTCTGGCCTGAACTCCAGGTCCATGTGGTGATCACAAGAGGCGTCCTTTACACCTGGAGTGCGCACAGGTAGCATCATCCCAGGTTGGGTAGCAGGAATCCTCGGGTGGGTGAAGGAACTGGGTGCATCGCAAGTCCACACAAGCAGGTAGAAGTCAGGAAGCCCCGGGCAGAAGGTCGCAGGGTCCCGGCTGCAGCCCAGGTCCACACCGGCAGCCTTGTGTTTTCCGGGAGACACCCCTCTGCCCCTCAGTTGCGGGGGTGCAATACTGTGACCAGGACAACCTAATGCCTGGTGTTAGGATGTCCTGACATTAGGGGGGGGGGGGGGGGGGGGGGGGGGGTCAAGCACTTTGTCTCTGGGCTCTTACTGGAAAGTGGGGGCTGCACCGAGCCCACCGGGAGACAACGCAGCACCAGAGAGGAGGAAATCTGCAATCTTCGGAGGGCGCCCCCCCCGCATGCAGGTGGTTGCGGCAGGATGGCGGTGCGCTTGTGCCGCACTGCAGGGCAGGTGCATTGCCCGCCGCTTTACCAGCGAGGTAATGAGTCATTTATAATCAATTGCACCACAACGCATGCGCACAGGTTACTATATGTAGGATACGTTTATATAGCTGCGTTTACATGCAAAAATTGCAGGTTTTTTTTCCCCACAATGCACCAAAACACGCAGCCCATTACTAGACGCATTCATTCTTAAAGGCACCTTCACACATCTTGCGCGTCGAAACCGCACAATATTGATGTATGTAAAGACGCATGCATGGGGTGAACGGAGCCTAATGCATGCGAACACAACACCAATGTATGAATATTAGTATAATATAATATAATGAGGATATCCCACACACAGACCTGTTATAGTATATAGATATATATCACATCCTTGTGGCCCCTGACTGACCGCCTTCTCCCCCTCCCCCTCTGCCCCGCACACCGACAGGGATAAAACACACCCCGACCCCCCTCCGAGTCCGCCCCGCCTCATTATAGGAGTAGAATAACCTTATTACCGTAACGTTCGGTACCGCACAGCGACTACATTCAGACAGGACCCGCCGAACTGTACAAGGGAGCTGATTGGGCGAAAGGAGAGCGCTTCCGGGTCACGTGATAGAACCAACCAATGAGGGCAAGGGAGAGAGAGAGGGCGGAAGATTCAAACCCAACCCATGTAGATTGGGAGCTCTCAGCTATTTTCTATATAAAACCTCTGAGGGGTGTGTGTGTATATATACCCCTCACTGTATTCATATACTATATATATATATATATACCCCTCACTGTATTCATATACTATATATATATATATATATACCCCTCACTGTATTCATATACTATATATATATATATATACCCCTCACTGTATTCATATACTATATATATATATATATATACCCCTCACTGTATTCATATACTATATATATATATATATATATATATATATCCCCCTCACTGTATTCATATACTATATATATATATCCCCCTCACTGTATTCATATACTATATATATATATATATATATATATATATATATATATATATATACCCCTCACTGTATTCATATACTATATATATATATATATACCCCTCACTGTATTCATATACTATATATATATATATATATATATATATATATATATATATATATCCCCCTCACTGTATTTATATACTATATATATATATATCCCTCACTGTATTTATATACTATATATATATATATATATATATATATATACACCCCTCACTGTATTTATATACTATATAGATATCCCTCACTGTATTTATATACTATATATATATATATATATATATACCCCTCACTGTATTTATATAATATATATATATATATGTATATATATACCCCTCACTGCATTTATATACTATATATATATATATATATATCCCTCACTGTATTTATATACATATATATATATATATATATATATATATATATATATATATATATATATATATATATATCCCTCACTGTATTTATATACTATATATATATATATATCCCTCACTGTATTTATATACTATATATATATATATATATATATATATACCCCTCACTGTATTTATATACTATATATATATATATATATATATATATATATATATATATATATATATATCCCTCACTGTATTTATATACTATATATATATATATATATATATCCCTTACTGTATTTATATACTATATATATATATATATATCCCCCTCACTGTATTCATATACTATATATCAATATATATCCCCCTCACTGTATTTATATACTATATATATATATATATATATACCCCTTACTGTATTCATATACTATACATATACCCCTCACTGTATTCATATAATATATATATATATATATATATAATATACACTCACAAAAGTGAGTACACCCCTCACATGTTTGTAAATCTTTTCTTCTATCTTTTCATGTGACAACACTGAAGAAATGACACTTTGCTACAATGTAAAGTAGTGAGTGTACAGCTTGTATAACAGTGTAAATTTGCTGTCCCCTCAAAATAACTCAACACACAGCCATTAATGTCTAAACCGCTGGCAACAAAAGTGAGTACACCCCTAAGTGAAAATGTCCAAATTGGGCCCAATTAGCCATTTGTGACTCGTTAGTGTTACAAGGTCTCGGGTGTGAATGGGGAGCAGGTGTGTTAAATTTGGTGTTATCGCTCTCACTCTCTCATACTGGTCACTGGAAGTTCAACATGGCACCTCATGGCAAAGAACTCTCTGAGGATCTGAAAAAAAGAATGCTGTCCTTGGCTGCTGTCCTTGGCTACGTTGCTCTTCCTTACATACAGTGAAGGAGTGAGTGTAGCCACCCTAATGCCCCGTACACACGATCGGACATTCCGACAACAAAATCCATGTTTTTTTTTTTCCGACGGATGTTGGCTCAAACTTGTCTTGCCTACACACGGTCGCACAAAGTTGGTTCGGAAATTCCGATCGCCAAGAACGCGGTGACATACAGCACGTACGACGAGCCGAGAAAAATGAAGTTCAATAGCCAGTGCGGCTCCTTCTGCTTGATTCCGAGCATGCGTGGAACTTTGTGCGTCGGAATTTCCGACAAAGGATTTTGTTGTCGGAAAGTTTGAGATCCAGATCTGAAATTTTGTGCGACGGAAATTCCGATGGAAAATGTCCGACGGAGCCCACACACGGTCGGAATTTCCGTCAAAAAAGCTCCCATCGAAACATTTTCCATCGGAAAATCCGACCGTGTGTATGGGGCATAAGAAGGAAGTTTCTTACTGGCCGGATCGCAAGGTAAAATAAAGGAAAGAAAGCCTAAATAAGAAAACGAATGCAGCCATCACATCGAATGATGGGTAAGCTGCAATACTTTAAAATTTTTGATTCTGGGTTTAATACCGCTTTAAATAAAGCCTTGATGAATCAGCGATTTTTCAGGCTCTCTCCACGCCCGCGCCGTTCTTCAGTCTTTCCGGATGGGATTTTTCTCCCTACAATCTACACAAGGACTCTTCGGGTTTTTCACGTCTTTCGATATCTCCAGGTCCTGGAGAAAGTTCACTAGAATGCTTGTGCCCTATTCTGGGCATGGTTGAGGCCCTAAGATATATATTTGTTGGATGATATGGCATTATAGTAGGGTTGCCCACCCTTGGTTTTGTTTTGTTTTTTAGTTACATTTTTATATAAACCTTGAGGATTATATTTGAGGGAAAAAAAAGCAACAACTTTTCTTTGTTACTTTTTCCATTTTTTGTTTACTTTATGTGGTCAGGAAAATTGTTAAAAAAATAATTCCAGGTATGGATATTTTCACATAGGTACATTGTTTCGGGTTGGACCAACATAACTATGCATATCCCATACCTGTGGGATCCCTCAAGAACAGGGGTTCTTAAAGCGGGGGTCCACCCACACCGCCAAAAAAAAAAAATATTAAAAGCCAGCAGCTACAAATACTGCAGCTGCTGACTTTTAATACATGGCCACTTACCTGTCCCAGGGTCCAGCGATGTCGGCAGGCGACGCCGAGAACCCGCTCGGTTCTCGGCAGCTGCCGCCGCCATCCTGGGTGAGGGAATCAGGAAGTGAAGCGTTGCGGCTGCACTTCCCGGTTCCCTACTGCGCATGTGCGAGTCGTGCTGCGCGTCCCAAGTGGTCCCTGCTCTCTCCTGGGAGCTGTGTGTTCGCAGCAGACAGCGCGGTGGGGACGGGAAGAGGCATAGACTCCCATGGGAGTCTATGCCGGAAGTGGGTGCAAATACCTGTCTTAGACAGGTATCTGCACCCCCCTGAAAGGTGCCAAATGTGACACCGGAGGGGGGGGAGGGTTCCGAAAAGCGGAAGTTCCATTTTTGTGTGGAGCTCCGCTTTAACATTAGGCATGTGCAATTCGTTTCGTTCCGAATTCGTTTTTTAACGAATTTCAACAAATTCGTTAATTCGGGAATATCCGAATTAACGAAAACCCGTTTAACAAATTTTTTCCGAATATTCGTAAATTCCATAAAATTGGACATTCGTAAATTCGGGCATTCGTACATTCGTACATTCACAATTTACATTCGTACATTAGTAAATTAGTGAATTCGTAAATTTGTAAATTCGAAAATTCAGAAATCTGAAATAATAGTTAACTAATAATAACTTAACTATTAGTAATTACTAGTAACTTTTAATTTATAGGTATTGTAATTTCCTTTTAAATTTGGCTGTTCGTGAGCGTAACACATATAAATGTATCCGAAGTTATGAATGATCCGAAAAAACGGAATGGAACGTAATGAATTAATAATAATAAGTAACAATAATAATAATAACAACGTTTTATTATTATTATTGATTATTAATTTGTTCCGTTCCATTTGTTTAGATGCAGCATTTGTTTTGGATAATTCGTAACTTCGGTTAAATTCGTATTTGTTACGTTCACTGGCAGTCAAGTTTGAAAGGAAATTACAATACCTATAATTTAATAGTTAGTTACTATTTCAGATTTTTGAATTTTCGGGTTTTTGGATTTTCAAACTTCGAATTTATAAATTTCCGAATTTTCTAATTTACAAATGTGAAAATGTACGAATGAGCGAATGTTCGAATTACGAATGTACGAATGAACGCATTTACGAATTTACGAATGAACGAATTTACGAATCGCGATCATAACGAATGACCCGAAAAACAAAAAAAATAATGAAACGAAAATGAACGAATTTTTTTGGCTGTGCACATGTCTACTTGACATGGGGACCCCCTAAGTGATCCATGGATGGGTTTCAGGGGGTTAGTGAGGATCAGATTAAAAAAAAAAAAAAAAAAACATTTCCACTCTATATACAGCCCCTCTTCCCCCATCCCATTCACTGGTTTTCTATTTTAAAAAATTAAAGAAAACGCACCCTGAAACTGCTTATAGCGCCCACCGCCAAGCGTCTCTTGACTCATTGTTGGACCATGTTTTCCATTTAAATGTGTTTATTATGGGGGGGGGGGGGTCCATAGCTTTCATCAGATTCTTACAGGAGGAGTCTGTGGTTATGAACCACTGCTCTAGAGGCTGGAAATCACTCTAGTAGGCACCGCTACCCCAGTGATCCCCACTAGCTTCCAAGACCCATGCTGAGTGGCTGCTCTCCAGCATCCTAAACACAGGAGGTCGGCTGCTGGGCATGGGTGCCATTCAGAGATCACTTTGCAAAAGAGCGCAAAGAGTTCTCTGATTGGACTTAGGTGGAGAGGTGGGGCAGTCGTGTCCCGCTCTCCACCTCATCCAATCGGTAAACGCTTTGCACTCATTTAGAAAACGCAACGCATTCACTGAATGGAATCCGTGCCCAGCAGCTGTCCTGCTGTGTTCACAATGCAGCAGGGCAGTCATTCGGCAAGTGACCCGGAAGCTTGTGGAGATCACTGAAGTAGCGGTGTAGTAACAGTGTCTACTACAGTGATTTCCATCTTCTAGAGCAGTGGTCTCCAAACTGTGACCAAGGGGCCAGATGTGGCCCTTTGCTTGCCATAATCTGGCTCTTTGGGCCCTAATTCTTCCACAGACACCAATGATGGGGCTCTATTCCTCACAATGACACCAACTTTGAGGGGGGCTATTCCTCAACTGACAGCAACGATGAAGGGGCTACTCCTCTCACTGACACAAGTGATGGGGCACTAATACTCCCAATGAAACCAACGATGAGAGATCATTCCTTTCAATGAAACTAATGATGGGGCACTATTCCTCCCACTGACACCAGTGATGGGGCACTATTCCTCCCACTGATACCAATGATGGGGTACTATTCCTCCCACTGACACCAATGATGGGGCACTTTTCCTCCCACTGACACCAATGATGAGGCACTATTCCTCCCACTGACACCAATGATGAGGCACTATTCCTCCCACTGACACCAATGATGAGGCACTATTCCTCCCACTGACACCAATGATGAGGCACTATTCCTCCCACTGACACCAATGATAGGACACTATTCCTCCCACTGACACCAATGATGGGGCACTATTCCTCCCACTGATACCAATGTTCAGACATTATTCTTTCCACTGATACCAATGATGGGGCACTATTCCTCCCACTGACACCAATGATGGGGCACTATTCTTACCACTGATACCAATGATGGGGCACTATTCCTCCCACTGATACCAATGATGGGGCACTATTCCTCCCACTGATACCAATGTTCAGACACTATTATTTCCACTGATACCAATGAAGGGGCACTATTCCTCCCGCTGACACCAAAGATAGGGCACTATTCTGTGCTCTGACACCATTTTCTACTCCCACTGGCCACAGTCCGGCCCCCTAAAGTTGGAGGGGCAGTAAACTGGCCCTCTTTTTCGAAAGTTTGGAGACCCTTGTTCTAGAGGAATCCCACAAGTATTGGAACGTGCATAGTTACAATGGTCCGAACCTGGAATTCTTCTTTTTAAGACAAACTTCAATCAATGTCTGAGGCTCATTTGGCGACAGTGGCGTCGCTATGGGGGTGCAGGGAGTAATGCCCGCACCTGGGTAGCACACGCCAGAGGGGTGACACCATGGTTGCCAACCATCCGTAAAAATATAGTTGCGGGAAGACTGGGCTCAAACAGGCAGGCGCATGTGCAGTGAGTCAGTGACGTCATGGCGCTGCCTGGCGCCATGTTTGAATGAATGGCAGCACGACCGTGGGCACGCCTCCCGAGTCCCAACCCGGAGACCATATCCCGGCCCACCATCCCACCACCATGCCACTGTGAGCAGTACAGACATGGAGTCCTGGAGACTGGACCCCTGCCCTGCACCATCCACCCATGGCTGCTGGAGACTCCCACCACACCACTGTGAACATGGCCACACGGAGTCCCAGAGACCGGATCCCCACACCTTCCATCCATGGCTGCTAGAGACTCCCATGCCACTGTGAGAACGGCTATGGCCACAACCTCTGACCATCTCTTGTATCCCCTCTCAGTATCTGACCATTTCTTGAATCATGTCTGGCGGGGGGGGGGGGGGGTAGCGTGACTCCATGTTTTATGGCACTGAGTGACACCAAACCTAATGACCCCACTGCTTGGCGAGCGGCCAAGAAAGTGACAATTTGTGTCCTGAGCTTACATACAGTATCAGGAAACCAAGTCAACTTCCAAGAGGTCTTCAACAGCACATCCCAGTGCTCTTTTTGGATAATGGGAGTCCGCATTGTGCAAGGAGTAAGGAGGTAGTGTTGGATAAACATACATTCATTGACAGAGTTGCGCTAATAAAATTGCTTCTAAAAAAAATGAAACACCAGTGACAAAAAAAAGTATAAAATTAAAAAGTCCAAATGTGATGGAAAAGGTTCTTTCGCAGTATCCACGCCATCCACCACCTTATAGTGTGTAATCCTTCCACCATCACCTCCACCTGTGAATGAAGCGCTTGCTTAACAGCTTGCATAAACCTCCTATCACGGAAGGTCAGTGACACTTGTGGCTCTATACCCAGCCAGGGCCTTTACCATCCGAGAGACCTCTTAGGGCATGTGGATCCACCACCCAGGCGACGTTATCACAGGAGATCCCCAAAATATAAAAATCTCGCCATAGTATAAAATCCCTAAAAGTTTTATTCAGAGCATATAAATGTACACACTGACATCAAGAAGGATAAAAAATTGCTTAGGAAACAAACACATAAGCCGGCCAGCTAGATCGCTGCACCTGTACTTCCGGGATTCGTCAGCACGTTGCTCCGCCCTACGCGTTTCCTCATAAGATTACGTCGTCCAGGGCACCCGGTGCTGGATCAACGAACGTTCCAAACGTATTAAAATCCACAAAGCTCAACATGTTTCAGAGCATACATTGCTCCCTCTTCAGAAGTCTCATGAAGACTGGAAAAAAAAAACATAATCTGTGCTGCAATTAGCTGAAGTAAAATTGCTTTGGATTCAACAACTGTGTCTTATTGAAGAGATAAGCCGCCTGCAGATGGTGCCAAGTCAACAGGTGACTATACTCTCCAGACAGACTGGGTCTAAGGAGGTATGTCAACGCTTAAACTTGGCCAAGTGTGCTTTTGATTGAACTTCAGGCCTGTAGGTGGAATGTGATTGCAGGGCAGTAATGATGCTCGCTCCCTTTTGGAACATGGGAGATGTGATAACCAGGGGATTGCCACGTGACTTGCTGGATAGCAGTGCAGATTTAGCACTAAATTAGAAGACATCAGCTGACAGCAGGCGCATAATTTACTATACATTTATATAGCTCTGATTTATTCTACTTTGCTGTTGAATTATTAATATAGTTCTTATTACACATTTATGCACTGTATAGAGAACACTGAATCATTCATATTGGTCTCCGGCACAGAAGACCTAATTATCTTTATTCTTATTGTGGGATTAAATATGGCTGGGCAGCAGATGTTATGTATAGGAGGTGATCAAAGACAGCAGCAGTGCTACTGGGGGCTACTTCCAGTGAGTGGTTTAATTGATCTTGTGTAGGGGGTGGGGCAGTCTGGCATAGTCGGACGGAAATGTGACCAACAGAGCACACTGGAGAGTGACTCCCCCGGCTCGGTATTTGTGGCATTCTGCTCTCTCCGCAATCGATCCTGTCCAAGCACCACAGTGGCCAACTGTCAGAAACCACAAAATCAGGCCGAGACAGAAGCACAGTTAAATCACACTTGTTTAATAATAAAAGTAAAAAGAACAAATTTAATCAAAACGTAGCCAAAGTTCAGTAACTGGAACGGATAGTCAGCCAAGCCAGAAGTCAGGGATCAATGTAGTGGAACAGCAAGCAGGATCCGGAGCCAGAAGGGATGTCAGCAAAGCAAGTCTTGAACAGGATCGCAGGAGATAGTCTCTGTGATGTTGACCAAGGCGAAGGCAGAGCTCCTGTGGACTGGATGGCTTAAGTAGTCAGGACTGACGAGCAGGATATCATCAACAGCTGAGTAACTGTGGAGAGATGGGAGCTGGCAATTAGCGGCCAGCTCAGAGAAGGAAGGGGCTGAGCCCAGCCCTGACACCAACGCGGGCTTCTGGCTTGGCTGAAGCAAAGGATCTGGTACTTGGCATGCGTTCTAAGTTCTGGGCCCTTTGCTCCACTTAAGCCAGACACATTTACATGTGTACAGAGGAAATGCACCCTCCAGGCCACTACCACTGCTCAGGGCAAACATCATCAACAATGTGTCATTAGTGGTGCCTGATGTTCACATGTCAGCCCTGAATGAGTCATTATGTGGTACGGGTAGGGTTGCCACCTGTCCGGGATTCACCCGGACAGTTCGGGTTTTGAATCATGCGTCCGGGTTTCAGACCACCTGAAACCCGGACACATTATTCAGACAGGACTATGGCTTCCCAGCAGGGTTGTTGGCTGCAGTTGTCAAAGCCGAGAGTGTCTGTTACACTCTCTTTCACACTGCCCAAAGCCAGCACTAACACCCCCCCCCCCCCAGACGGGAGGGGAGGGAGGGCTTGATCTGCTCCTCTTCCTCCCCCTTACCCCTTTGTGTTAGCCTCCACGAAATCCCCGGTGCTGTGCCTCAGGAAAGGGAAGCGGGGGTGCGAAATTTGAAGCCTAGCAGCCGCAGATAAATCTGGACGAGAGGTGCTGACTACCAAGGGGTGAGTAAGCTTACCATCCATCCCTGTCTGTGACTGAAGTCCCCCCCCCCTCTTCTCTCTCCTGCCTCTAAGTGCATAGACTAAGGTAAATCAGGGTTCTCAGAGCACCCCTTACATCAGAGTTCCCCTTTACATTAAAGTCCACAGAGCTCCCCCTTAAAGTGTAAGTGGGAACTCTGATGTAAAGGGGGCTTTAGAAACACTAAATAAAGGGGAATACAGGAAACTCTGATGTAAGTGGGGCTCTTGTTACCAGAAACACCTTTACACCGGAGTTCCCCTTTACATCAGAGGGCACAGTGTTCCCCCTTACATTAGAGTCCTCTCCGTACAGAGTTCTCAGCGTTCCTCCTTAAATCAGGGGTCCCAGAGCATCCCTTATGTTTGCCTTACATCAGGGTCCCCCCTTACTGTGTAAGGGAACTCTGCGAGTTCAGATGTAAAAGAGGAAACTCTGAGGATTCAGATGAAAAGGGGAAATCTGTGGACTCTCTGTGGAACCAAGGATGCTAGGCATTAGGGGCCACCTTTGTTCAAACAACCATTGGCTGCCAGGCGTTTGAGCCTGCTGGCGTCCTAGCAACTAAGAATGCTAATTACATACTATTGAAGTTTGCAAGTTGGTCCTGAATGAGTCATTCATGTGGCTCAGGGCATGCAATGTCAGCCTCCTGCGTCCTAGAAACCAAGGATGATAGACAGCAGGCGCAGTATGTGTCCAGGTGTCCAAGGATGCTAGACAGCAGAGGCCACCTGCATCCTAGCAACCAAAGGACACAAGTCATTAGTGCCTGCCTGCGTCCTAGCAACCACAGGCTTTTGGGCCTGCCTTTGCCCTAGCAACCATGGGCGCTAGACAGCATTTAATGGGGAACATGTACGCCGGAAGCTGTAGGCATGTAAATGTTAGGACAAATGTTTGTCTATGTACAGCATGAAATACAGCTCCATATGCAACTGCAACCTATTTTTTTTTAACACTGGTGAATATAGAATATTATGCTGTCTAAATGGGCCCATAGATTTGTATATTGCTTTTTTATGATATACAGTATCTCACAAAAAGTGAGTACACCCCTCACATTTTTTGTAAATATTTTCTTCTATCTTTTCATGTGACAACACTGAAGAAAGGACACTTTGCTACAATGTAAAGTAGTGAGTGTACAGCTTGTATAACAGTGTAAATTTGCTGTCCCCTCAAAATAACTCAACACACAGCCATTAATGTCTAAACCGCTGGCAACAAAAGTGAGTACACCCCTAAGTGAAAATGTCCAAATTGGGCCCAATTAGCCATCTTCCCTCCCCGGTGTCATGTGACTTGTTAGTGTTACAAGGTCTCAGGTGTGAATGGGGATCAGGTGTTTTAAACTTGGTGTTATCGCTCTCACTCTCTCACACTGGTCACTGGAAGTTCAACATGGCACCTCATGGCAAAGAACTCTCTGAGGATCTGAATAAAAGAATTGTTACTCTACATAAAGATGGCCTAGGCTATAAGAAGATTGCCAAGAACCTGAAACTGAGCTGCAGCACAGTGGCCAAGACCATACAGCGGTATAACAGGACAGGTTCCACTCAGAACAGGCCTCGCCATGGTCCACCAAAGAAGTTGAGGTCACGTGCTCAGCATCATATCCAGAGGTTGTCTTTGGGAAATAGACATATGAGTGCTGCCAGCATTGCTGCAGAGGTTGTAGGGGTGGGGGGGTCAGCCTGTCAGTGCTCAGACCATACGCCGCACACTGCATCACTTTGGTCTGCATGGCTGTCGTCCCAGAAGGAAGCCTCTTCTAAAGATGATGCACAAGAAAGCCCGCAAACCGTTTGCTGAAGACAAGCAGACTAAGGACATGGATTACTGGAACCATGTCCTGTGGTCTGATGAGACCAAGATAAACTTATTTGGTTCAGATGGTGTCAAGCGTGTGTGGGGGCAACCAGGTGAGGAGGACAAAGACAAGCGTGTCTTGTCTACAGTCAAGCATGGTGGTGGGAGTGTCATGGTCTGGGGCTGCATGAGTGCTGCCGGCACTGGGGGGCTACAGATCATTGAGGGAACCATGAATGCCAACATGTACTGTGACATACTGAAGCAGAGCATGATCCCCTCTCTTCAGAGACTGGGCCGCAGGGCAATATTCCAACATGATAACCACCCCAAACACCTCCAAGGTGACCAGTGCCTTGCTAAAGAAGCTGAGGGTAAAGGTGATGGACTGGCCAAGCATGTCTCCAGACCTAAACCCTATTGATCATCTGTGGGGCATCCTCAATCAAAAGGTGGAGGAGCGCAAAGTCTCTAACATCCACCAGCTCTGTGATGTCGTCATGGAGGAGGGGAAGAGGACTCCAGTGGCAACCTGTGAAGCTCTGGTGACCTCCATGCCCAAGAGGGTTAAGACAGTACTGGAAAATAATGGAAGCCACACAAAATATTGACACTTTGGGCCCAATTTGGACATTTTCACTTAGGGGTGTACTGACTTTTGTTGCCAGCGGTTTAGACATTAATGGCTGTGTGTTGAGTTATTTTGAGGGGACAGCAAATTTACACTGTTATACAAGCTGTACACTCACTACTTTACATTGTAGCAAAGTGTCATTTCTTCAGTGTTGTCACATGAAAAGATAGAATAAAATATTTACAAAAATGTGAGGGGTGTACTCACTTATGTGAGATACTGTATGTTCTTTACATGAAGCATTCAGAAATTACAAACATCTTGTAGGTTTTTCACAGTTTTATTAAGGTTCTGTGCTGTCACATGCCATACTTCATTTGTAGTTAATGATTATATAAAATTAGTTATGATAAGTTACTTTATTATACATGTGTTCCCACTGGTCAGATGAAGGCGTTGCATTACCTTAGTGGGAAGATGCCCAACAAAAACTTCTTATTCAGAGGTCTCATTAGTTTTTACTATCTATGTTTTTAATGGAAAATTAATAGACAACGGCTCCTGCAAAATTCATGGTGTAACCCTGCTCAGAGTCAAGCAGTCTTTATAAAGAAAATGCCCAGTGGGCCTGTTGAATGCACATGCTCGCTGTGGCCCCATTTATTCTTATTGGAGGGCCGTATATTACTGGATCACTGAAGGCCGCCATGGGTACAGCTATCCAAAGGGACAGGTGACGCATGGTGTGAAAGGGCCCCATTCATGCATGCGGCCCCATTCATCCTTATTGAAGGGCCACATATTGCTGGACCACTGGGGACCGCAATGAAAACAGCTACTCATAGGAATTGATGGAGCATGGTGCGTATGGGCCCTATTCATGCATGCGACCCCATTCACTCTCACTGGAGGGCTGTACTTTGCTGGACCACTGGAGGCCGCCATGAGTATGGTTACATATGGGAATAGATGGCGCATGGCATGTATGGGCCCTATTCATGCATGCCGCCCCATTCATTTTTATTGGAGTGCCTTACTTTGCTAGATCACAGGAGGCCACCATAAGGTAGAGATATCCATAGGAATTAATGGCTCATGACAGGCATGTGGCCCCATTCATGCATGTGGCCCCATTCATTTTTATTGGAGGGTCGTAATTTGCTGGACCACTGGAAGCCATTACTATATTATAATAGTATAATATAATCTGATGGAAGAACTGTATCTTTTAGAACCTGACTGCACTAAACGGTCATTTTGATATGTATATAATTGTTTTATTATAAAAAGGAAAGGTCTGTCCTGGCAAAATACAATGCATATTGACCAAATTGGTATTTTCTTTGATTTGTGCACGTGCAAGAGCCTTTTTACGCTGAGCTGCGCCAGGAGTTAGCGGAAAAGCGCCGTTAGTTTTACCGGTGCTTTACCGTCGTTTTGGCGCCGCTTATCGGCCACTAGCGGGGAGCTTGTAACTCCCGCTAGCGGCCGAAGAAAGGGTTAAATGCACCCGAAAAGCACCGCTGCCAAATCGATTTTCAGGCGCTTCGGCAGCGCTGCCCATTCATTTCAATGGGCAGGGGCGGTGGAGGAGCGGTGTATACACCGCTCCTCCACCACCCCCAAAGATGCTGCTTGTGGGATTTTTTCTAACTTCCTGCAAACGCACCGCTCCAGTGTGAAAGCACTCGGGCTCCCACACTGGGGCTGCAGGGGCGGAGTTTCTTAGGTGCTTTAGATGCGCTTTTTTTAGCCCAAAAGCACCTGAAAAACGCCCCAGTGTGAAAGGGGTCTTATAACCAATGAATCATTTAAAAAAAAAAAAAAAAATCTATGATTGTTCGATTGTGTAATGTCGTGAGCATGGCCAGTATAACACCCCCAAGTATATATAGCACCATCAACGATCATAATGCATATTGACAAACAGAATAGGGTAAGCTTATCAGAGTTGCTGAGCGTTTTCTTTTGGACCTGATCAACCACATATTTAAAGACAATGGACCAACATACCTACCTATATGGCCAAACATATGTGGATAGCCCTCCTTGAGTTCAAGTGTTTCCAATGACGAGTACAGTTAATACTACAGCATACAAGCTGTATACTAGCTAGCTCTGTATGGAAACGGTAATGAGTTTGTTGTGGAAGAACTTGAGTGGAATGCACAAAGCTCTGATCTCAACCTTACTGGAAATCTTTAGGGTGAATTGGATAGCCATTTGTGAGCCAGGTCTTCTCCTCCAACATCAGTACCTGACCTAAACCCTGCTGAGTACTTTTGGGGTGAATTGGAATGCCAGTTGTGGGGCAGGGCTTTTCATCCAACATCAATACCTGACCTCAACCCTACTAAACACTGTTGGGATGAATTGGAATGCCAATTGTCATCAAGGTCTTCTCATCCAACATTAGTACCTGACCTCAACACTACTGAGAACCTTTGGGATGAATTGAAATGCCAATTGTGAGCCAGGGCTTCAAATCTAACATCAGTACCTGACCTCAACTCTACTGAGAACCTTTTGGGATGAATTGAAGTGCCAATTTTTTACCCAGGTCTTCTCATCCAACTTCAAATCCCGATGTCAACCCTACTAAACATCCAACGTCAGTAGCTGACCTTTTCAAGTGTGTCTGCAGAAATTTGTGCCCATTCAGCGAAATGTTCTTGGAGACATACTCCAAAATCTTGTAGAAGGCCTTTCTAGAAGAGTGGAGGTTGTTATAGCCACACATGGAGACCAACTGCATAATAACGGTCATGGTTTTGGAATGGGATGTCCAATAAGCTCATAGAGCTGTGATGGTTGGGTATCAAAAAACTTGTGGCCATATAATGTATGTCATGGAAAGGACCAGCCACATTGATATAACTATGTGTCTGTAGATGGCTTTTGGAGGACTTTATTTGTCGTTCGTAAACTCTATATATATTAAGTAGGACTTTAAACTTATAGCTTATAAATATTGAAATAAACAAATTGTACAAAATAAAAATGTGCATTATAAGGGTTAATCGCAGATATGTTGGACGTCCCAATCGTTTTGTTTTTTTCCCAGAGACTTTGCTGAGGTATTTTACATATCAACAATATAGATATTGCTCTCTGTCCACATGTACACATGCAATGATGCTAAAAAATTTACTTAAAAAAAAAATAGGTATTATACCTGTATTTCTACAGGACTGTGAATGCTTAGAGCAGTTAATGTTAATCAATGCTAAGGAATCCGTGGCAAACGTTTTAGGCCACCTTCAGCTTGCTGTCTTGAGAGCTGGCACCATTGCCTCTATGTAATGCTTTTCTTTCATGAGGTTCCTCTTCTGGCTGACGTGTTACGAGCAAGCGGCAGGTGAGAAGAATGCCGAAGACCAGTGCATGTGCATAACGTTTTAGTGGATCTCCAACAAGCTGGTGAAAAAACAGGACAATTAGTACCAAAAGCAGAAGGATGAAGTTGGCCACGTCTCTGGGTCGCCCGGGAACCAAAGTGAGGACGATTCCACAAGCGAGCTCTAAGGATCCGATGGTCTTTCGCATAATCACGGAAGAGATGCCAAGCTTCTTGAGTCCTGGTAGAGCCTTCAAATAACTTTTATATGCCCTCCTCTAGAGAAAACAGAGAGGGAAACTGAGCTATAATTAAGGTCGATGGAAACCCAACCACTAAAATCTCAAAACTTTAACATGCCCATGTATTTTCAAAAGTTATGTTCAGTCTTATGGTCCAGCTTATGGTCCAGTTATGGTCCAGCTTGGGCCAATGTAACTATTCATATACCATACCTGTGGAATCCCTCTAGAATAGGGATTTGCAAACTTTCTAAACAAAGGGCCAGCTTATAGTTCTTCAGATCTTAGGGAAGGGGGCAGTTTTTAGCAAGTGGGAGTAGAAAATGTCCTGGCCACAGTAGGAGTAAACAATGCCTATCTTTGGTATTAGGAGAGCAATAATGCCCCATCGCTGGTGTCAGTGGAAGAAAATGTGCCTTATCATTGGTGTCAGTGGGAGAAAAATGGCCCCATTGTTGTTGTCAGAGGGAGGAATTGTGCCCCATCCTTGGTGTCATGGGGAGTTATAGTGCTCCGAGGGTGTCAGTTGGAAGAATTGTGCCCAATCATTAGTGTCATTGGGAGACATAGTGCCCCATTGTTGGTGTCGGCAGGAATTATGTCTCATTGTTGGATTCAGCAGATGGAATAGTGTCCCAAGGGCCAGATAAGGGCAAACATAGGGCCACAGTTTCGAGACCACTGTTCCAGAAGCTGGAAATCACTGTAGTATACACCACTACTACAATTACCTCCTCTAGCTTCTGGGTCCTGTGCCGAGCAGCTTCCCTGCTGCATTCTGAAAGCAGAAGGTTGGCCACTGGGCACAGACGCCATTCAGAGTCCGCTTTGCATTTTCTCAAGTGACATCATGCTCTCCACCTCGTCTGATCAGAAAATGTTTTTTTCATTCATTGAGAAAATGCAAGGTATTCTCTGAATGGTGCCCATACCCAACGGATGACCTCCTCCATTCAGAATGCAGCAGGGCAGCAGCTCGGAGCGTGACCCAGAAGCTAGTGGAGATCACCGGAGCAGCGGTTTAGTAGCAATATCTACTACTGTGATTTCCAGCTTCTAGAGGGATTCCACTGGTATATGCATAGTTAGTCCAAGCTTGGTCAGTGTAACTATGTAAAAATATCCATACCTGGAGTTCTCTTGTATATATGCAGCTTTCTTTAGAATAAAGCTCTGGTGAAACTGCCATGAAGTTCCACTTTCAGCTATAGTAGCCTTTCTCAACCTTTTTTAACATGGAGGAACCCTTGAAATTACTTTCTGGTTTCAGGAAACTTCTGATAATAATCACTATATCTATAGTTCTCTGATATTAGCATTGTGGTCAGCGAGAAGAATACTCTTCACACTTGTGGTCAGTGTGTAGAATGCTCCTTACATTGGTGGTCAGTGAGAAGAATGTTCCTTACGTTGGTGATCAGTGGGAAGAATGTTCCTTACATTGGTGATCAGTGAGAAGAATGTTCCTTACATTGGTGATCAGTGAGAAGAATGTCCCTTACATTGGTGATCAGTGAGAAGAATGTCCCTTACATTGGTGATCAGTGGGAAGAATGTTCCTTACATTGGTGATCAGTGAGAAGAATGTTCCTTACATTGGTGATCAGTGGGAAGAATGTTCCTTACATTGGTGATCAGTGGGAAGAATGTTCCTTACATTGGTGATCAGTGAGAAGAATGTTCCTTACATTGGTGATCAGTGGGAAGAATGTTCCTTACATTGGTGATCAGTGGGTAGAATGTCCCTTACATTGGTGATCAGTGGGAAGAATGCTCCTTACATTGGAGGTCAGTGGGAAGAATGTTCCTTACATTGGTGATCAGTGAGAAGAATGTTCCTTACATTGGTGATCAGTGGGAAGAATGTTCCTTACATTGGTGATCAGTGGGTAGAATGTCCCTTACATTGGTGATCAGTGGGAAGAATGTTCCTTACATTGGAGGTCAGTGGGAAGAATGTTCCTTACATTGGTGATCAGTGAGAAGAATGTCCCTTACATTGGTGATCAGTGAGAAGAATGTCCCTTACATTGGTGATCAGTGAGAAGAATGTTCCTTACATTGGTGATCAGTGAGAAGAATGTTCCTTACATTGGTGATCAGTGGGAAGAATGATCCTTACATTGGTGATCAGTGAGAAGAATGTTCCTTACATTGGTGATCAGTGAGAAGAATGCTCCTTACATTGGTGATCAGTGGGAAGAATGTTCCTTACATTGGTGATCAGTGAGAAGAATGTTCCTTACATTGGTGATCAGTGGGAAGAATGTTCCTTACATTGGTGATCAGTGGGTAGAATGTCCCTTACATTGGTGGTCAGTGAGAAGAATGCTCCTTACATTGGTGGTGAGTGAGAAGAATGCTCCATACATTGGTGATCAGTGAGAAGAATGTCCCTTACATTGGTGATCAGTGAGAAGAATGTTCCTTACATTGGTGATCAGTGGGAAGAATGTTCCTTACATTGGTGATCAGTGGGAAGAATGTCCCTTACATTGGTGGTCAGTGAGAAGAATGTCCCTTACATTGGTGATCAGTGAGAAGAATGTTCCTTACATTGGTGATCAGTGAGAAGAATGTTCCTTACATTGGTGATCAGTGGGAAGAATGTTCCTTACATTGGTGATCAGTGGGAAGAATGTTCCTTACATTGGTGATCAGTGGGAAGAATGCTCCTTACATTGGTGATCAGTGAGAAGAATGTTCCTTACATTGGTGATCAGTGAGAAGAATGTTCCTTACATTGGTGATCAGTGGGAAGAATGTCCCTTACATTGGTGATCAGTGAGAAGAATGTTCCTTACATTGGTGATCAGTGGGAAGAATGTTCCTTACATTGGTGGTCAGTGAGAAGAATGTTCCTTACATTGGTGGTCAGTGGGAAGAATGTTCCTTACATTGGTGATCAGTGAGAAGAATGTTCCTTACATTGGTGATCAGTGGGAAGAATGTTCCTTACATTGGTGGGAAGAATGCTCCTTACATAAACGTGAAACTTCCACGTTCTGGAAATACATCATATGTGCAGTTGACTGCCAATGCATAGACGCATTGGCATTTACAAGCGTACGGCCACATACAGCCATTCACTGGTATACTGTAGTAGACTGTATGTTCCAGATAGCAAGGATAACTTGCCACAAATTCGTGGCAGTGTTGAATTGTAAGTCTTGTTAACTTGCTGCACATTTTCACCGGCAAGGTTTACACTTGCAGAGCGCTTGAAGCACAAGTTCTAGTTGACACTTTTATAATTTGAAGCAAATTTGAGTGGCAAGTCCCTAGCAAGAGCAAAGTTGCAGTGGTAAGTCTACAGCAAGAGCTCTGTAAGTCTACACTCTACAGCAGGGGTCTCCAAACTTTCTAAACAAAGGGCCAGACTATTGTCCTTCAGACATTAGGGGGGCCAGACTGTGGTCCCCCTAGAGTAGCAAATGCCCAGAGTCAGTGGGAGTAAACAATGCTTCTGACTTTGTGCCCAATGGGATTAAAAAAGAAAAAATATATCTGGTCAGTAGAAGTGGGAATAGTGCCCTGTCACTGGTATTGGAGGAATAGTGCCCCATTGTTGGTGTAATTGGGAGGTATAATTCCCCCTATGTTGGTGTCATTGGGAGGGATAGTTCCAAATCTTTGGTGTCATTGGGAGGGATATTGCCCCATTGCTGGTATCAGTGGAAGGGATAGTGCCCCATTGATGGTATCAGTGGGAGGGATAGTCCCCCATTGCTGGTATCAGTGGGAGGGATAGTGCCCCATTGCTGATATCAGTGGGAGGGATAGTCCCCCATTGCTGGTATCAGTGGGAGGGATAGTGCCCCATTGCTGGTATCAGTGGGAGGGATAGTGCCCCATTGCTGGTATCAGTGGGAGGGATAGTGCCCCATTGCTGGTATCAGTGGGAGGGATAGTGCCCCATTGCCGGTATCGGTGGGAGGGATAGTGCCCCATTGCCGGTATCGGTGGGAGGGATAGTGCCCCATTGCCGGTATCGGTGGGAGGGATAGTGCCCCATTGCCGGTATCGGTGGGAGGGATAGTGCCCCATTGCCGGTATCGGTGGGAGGGATAGTGCCCCATTGCCGGTATCGGTGGGAGGGATAGTGCCCCATTGCCGGTATCGGTGGGAGGGATAGTGCCCCATTGCCGGTATCGGTGGGAGGGATAGTGCCCCATTGCCGGTATCGGTGGGAGGGATAGTGCCCCATTGCCGGTATCGGTGGGAGGGATAGTGCCCCATTGCTGGTATCGGTGGGAGGGATAGTGCCCCATTGCTGGTATCAGTGGGAGGGATAGTGCCCCATTGCTGGTATCGTGGGAAGGATAGTGCCCCATTGCTGGTATCAGTGGGAAGGATAGTGCCCCATTGCTGGTATCAGTGGGAAGGATAGTGCCCCATTGCTGGTATCAGTGGGAAGAATAGTGCCCCATTGCTGGTATCAGTGGGAGGGATAGCGCCCCATTGCTGGTATCAGTGGGAGGAATGGTGCCCTGAGGGCCGGATAAAGGCAAGCAAAGGGCGGCAGCTTGGAGACCTGTGCTCTACAGCATTACATTTTCAGCCACAGTGACCATGACTAGGGACGACTATCGCACAACGTAACTGAACCAAGAACTGGCAGCAGACTTGCAGAATGTTTGCAAAGAAAGTTGATCCGGAGTCGCGCAATGTGCGAACTTGCTGCAATTGTACAAACAAAGATGCGAAGCCCGGAAAGTCTAGCAATAGCTTAGCAAGTCATTTTTCAAACTTGCAGCACAATTGCTTGCTATCTGGGGGTGGCACCTGCAGCCTCCAGAGCCCATGAAAATACCCAGAATAAATTTGACGCTGCACTTATTTTCAGGCCCTCATCATACCTGCGCACGAGGCCTTAAGATTTTATACAGAACCCTGAAAAAAAAAGGAGGTGACACAGCAGAACAGCTTGTAGCTATCACTATGTATAAATGTATGCTATAAGGAAATATTAATATTAACAATAATAATATAAATAATAATAATAATAATAACATATATATATATATATAGATATCTATATATAGATATATATATATAGATATCTATATATATATATCTATATCTATATATATAGATATCTATATATATCTATATATATATATATCTATATAGATATATAGATATCCATATATATATATATATATATAGATATATAGATAGATAGATAGATATACACACAGTATAATATAAAAAATATATATAAATATATTATATATAAATATATTTTATATATATATATATATATATATATATATATATATATATATATATATATATATATTTATTTATTTAGGGGGAGAGAGAGAAAGAGAGATTTTTCACAGTTAACTGATCCCTGATCCCTATAGACCTATGTAATCCATTAAAGGTTATTGCTCCTCCTCTTATTGAAACCAAAAAGGCCACAATAGCCATGGGACCGAAAGGAAAAGGGGACGGGGGGAGGGGGGGGGGGGGGGTTGTGCATTACAATCTGTTATGTACAGTATCTACGGGCAATGGCTAGGAATCTATTTTCATGATACAGCAACTCTTTGCTCTGGTAATGCATGAATGGACTGCTAAGTCAGACATTTTTTTTTTTTTTTGTAAAGTACATATCAATAATCTGAATAAAATCACAGTCATTAATGCTACACATCTTAGATTGACCCGTTATTTAAACCTTTACCTTTTAAAACCTGTGCCTGCAAATTTTATATATATATTTTATAATATAATCTTTTTTATTTATAATATAATTTTATATAATATCTGATACGCGGTATAGAATATTGAGATGATTGGAAGAGGAAAGAAACATTGTAAAAAAAAAAATCTATTGCAAAAATAATTAAATGAAGAAATATACAATGCAGACTACAAAATGCGAACACTTTAGGTCCTGAAGATGCATCCCGTGCTATATATGCTATGAAAACATGAATCATAATAGGAATTGTAGGTAGAGCACAACAGCATAGAGATGTTAAATGTTAGGAGTATTAAAAAATACCCTGTGTCAAATGACAAAATTACTTCATTACCAAATTTTATTTTTTTTTGTTGTTATTTTTTTCCAAATTCCCATTTTTTTTTCCTACCCTTTAAAAAAAAATCGTTGTGTTCCCTCTCCATCCTTGCACTTTCCCTAGCCTTTTCCCATTGTCTGCTCTTCCTTACCATCTCATTGTAGGCATCCTTACTGAGCCTGGGGGTCAGTTTAGTCGTTCCCATGAAAACGAAGAATAGGCCGAGAGCCACTGAGAGGGAGACAATGGTGATAGTACGCGGGGAAGCCATGGGGTCGGGTCTCACCTATTTTGCCTGTTCACAGTCAATGGCCCCCGCTGTTAACAGGCTCTGATTTTATAATGACGAGCGCCTGCGTGCTCCAGATTAAATTTTCCAGGAAGCCGCGTGGTCCTAAAAGGCTTCTCAGCGGCGGCTGCCTGGTAACAAGTGCTGCCTCTTGAAGCATCTTTTCCGATTGGCCATCGCACTGCAGAAACCTACGGTAAAAAAGAGGAAGCGAAGGGAGGCTAGGAATAAATAGCATGAGAACGTAAAAAAAAAAAAAAAAACAAACAAAAAAAAAATTTGCTTTTATTAGGTTATCAAATAACTATAATATTCATACAAAAATAAGTTATAATGTATAAAATATACTGCATGATTATTGTCTACTTGATACTTTATGTTAACAAAATGGCATACTAGGAATATGTTACCAAGGAAACTGTTATCTTGTTATCTTATTTAGAAGGTTGTCTCTGTTGTGTCTAGCTGCAATGCATAGATTGGATTTGAAGGTTAAATTTGGGTAGGAATACATTCTCATTGTATGTATGTAAATTTCCCCATAAAAAAAATGTAAAAAGCAACATAACAAAATAAAAAAATAAATAAAAAATAAATAAATAAATTATATATATATATATATATATATATATATATATATATATATATATATATATATATATATATATATATATATATATATATATATATATATATATATATGTATACATACATATACATATACACATACATACATATACAGTGCCTTGAAAAGTATGCATACCCCTTGAAATTTTCCACATTTTGTCATGTTACAACCAAAAACTTAAATGTACTTTATTGGGATTTTATATAATAGACCAACACAAAGTGGCACATAATTCTGAAGTGGAAGGAAAATGATAAATGATTTTAAAATTGTTTTACAAATACATATGTGAAAAGTGTGGGGTACATTTTGTATGGCGCCCCCCGGAGTCAATACTTTGTAGAACCGCCTTTCTCTGCAATTACAGCTGTAAGTCTTTTTTGGGGATATCTCTACCAGCTTTGCACATCTAGAGAGGGACATTTTTGCCCCATTCCTCTTTGCAAAATATCTCAAGCTCTGTCAGATTGGATGGAGAGCGTCTGTGAACAGCAATTTTCAAGTCTTGCCACAGATTTTCAATGTGATTTAGGTCTGGACTGTGACTGGGCCATTCTAACACATGAATATGCTTTGATCTAAACCATTCCATTGTAGCTCTGGCTGTATGTTTAGGTTCGTTGTCCTGCTGGAAGGTGAATATCTGCACCAGTCTTAAGTCTTTTGCAGACTCTAATGCCTTGTACACGTGACCAGTTTTGCTGTCGGAATATGCTCTGAAGGTTTTTCCGACGGAGTTCCAACGGAATTCCGCTCAAGCTGTCTTGCCCACACACGGTCACACCAAATTCCGACTGTCCAGAACACGGTGACGTACAACACGTACGACGGGACTAAAAAACGGAAGTTCAATAGCCAGTAGCCAATAGCTTCCGTCTCGTACTTGCTTCAGAGCATGCGTCGTTTTTGGTGCGTCGGAGCAGCATACAGATGAGCGTTTTTTCCGATAGTAATTTGTTCCATCGGAAAAATATAGAACATGTTCTCTAAGTCCGTCTGAATTTTCGACAGAAAAAGTCAGATGGGGCGTACACACGGTCAGAATATACGATGAAAAGCTCCCATCGGACTCTTTCTGTCGGAAATTCCGCTCGGGTGTACAGGGCATAACAGGTTTTCTTCTAAGATTGTCCTGTAGTTGTCTCCATCCATCTTTCCATCAACTCTGACCAGCTTCCCTGTCCCTGCTGAAAAAAAGCATCCCTACAACATGATGCTTTCACCACCATGTTTCACGGTGGGGATGGTGTGTTCAGGGTGATGTGCAGTGTTAGTTTCCGCCACACATAGCGTTTTGATTTTAGGCCAAAAAGTTCAATTTTTGTCTCATCTGACCAGAGAACCTTCTTCCACATGTTTGCTGTGTCCCCCACATGGCTTCTCGAAAACTGCAAACAGGACTTTTTATGGCTTTCTTTCACCAATGTCTTTCTTCTTGTCACTCTTCCATAAAGGTCAGATTTGTGGAGAACACGACTAATAGTTGTCCTGTGGACAGATTCTCCCACCTGAGCTGTGGATCTCTGCAGCTCCTCCAGAGTAATGCCCCGTACACACGGACGGGTTTTCCGACGGAAAATGTGTGATAGGACCTTGTTGTTGGAAATTCCGACCGTGTGTGGGCTCCATCACACATTTTCCGTCGGAATTTCCGACACACAAAGTTTGAGAGCAGGCTATTAAATTTTCCGACAACTAAATCCGTTGTCGGAAATTCCGATCGTGTGTACACAAATCGGACGCACAAAGTGCCACGCATGCTCAGAATAAATTAAGAGACAAAAGCTATTGGCTACGGCCCCGTTTATAGTCCCGACGTACGTGTTTTACGTCACCGCGTTCAGAACGATCGGATTTTCCGACAACTTTGTGTGACCGTGTGTATGCAAGACAAGTTTGAGCCAACATCCGTCTGAAAAAATCCATGGATTTTGTTGTCGGAATGTCCGATCAATGTCCGACCGTGTGTACAGGGCATTACCATGGACCTCTTGTCTGCTTCTCTGATCAATGCTCTCCTTGCCCGGCCGGTCAGTTTAAGTGGACGGCCATGTCTTGGTAGGTTTGCAGTTGTACCAAACCCTTTCCATTTTCGGATGATGGATTGAACAGAGCTCTGTGAGATGTTCAAAGCTTGGGATATTTTTTTATAACCCAACCCTGCTTTATACTTCTCCACAACTTTATCCCTGACCTGTCTGGTGTGTTCCTTGGCCTTTATGATGCTGTTTGTTCACTAACGTTCTCTAAGAAACCTCTGAGGGCTTCACAGAAGAGCCGTATTTATACTGAGATTAAATGACACACAGGTGGACGCTATTTACTAATTAGGTGACTTCTGAAGGCAATTGGTTACACTAGATTTTAGTTAGGGGTATCAGAGTAAAAAGGGGCTGAATACAAATGCCCCCCCCCCCACACACACACACACACACACACACACACACACAAACACACACACACTTTTCACATATTTATTTGTAAAAAAAAAAAAAAAAAAAATGAAAACCATTTATCATTTTCCTTCCACTTCACAATTATGTGCCACTTTGTGTTGGTCTATCACATAAAATCCCAATAAAATACATTTATGTTTTTGGTTGTAACATGACAAAATGTGGACAAATTCAAGGGGTATAAATACTTTTTCAAGGCACTTTATATACAGTATATATATAATAAATATTCTAATATATTATATATATATTTTAATATACATTATATAAAACATAAATATATAAATAATATATATTACATAAAAGTTTTATATATATATATATATATATATATATATATATATATATATATATATATATATATAAATATATATTATGGAAAACATACTGTATATATTATAGTGATATTTAAATGATCAAAACCACAATATAACCACCATGGAATAAATGAAAAGCCAAAAAGTCTGCAGCTCGGAGAGCTTTTTTTCAGGCATCCCTGGCCTTCCTCAAGCTTGACAAAAGGCCAGGATGCTTTGAAAAAAGCTAGATTTCTTATTACTGAATGCCACTTTATTAGGTACACCTTGCCAGTACTGGGTTGGACCCACTTTTGCCTTCATTCTCCGTGGCATAAATTCAACAAGGTGTTGGAAATATTTCTGCTCCATAGTGACATGATAGCATCACACAGTTGCTGCAGATTTGTCGGCTGCACATCCATGATGCCAATCTCCCGTTCCACCACATACTTAGATGCAGTTAGCTAGAGAGGCATCACTTTTACATAGTTGACCAGAGAGGAATTACTCGGACGCAGTTGCCCAGAGAGAGATGACTTTGACACAGTTGGCCAGAGAGGGATTACTCAAACGCAGTTGGCCAGAGAGGCATCACTTTGACACACTTGGCCAGAGTGGCTTCACTTTGATGCAGTTGGCCACAGAGGGATCACATTGACAGCATAAAGTCCTACATGCAAATGTATTGACAAGGAAAAGGCTGATAGGAGGCGATTACAGAGTGAGCAGAAAGAAGACCTTGTCAGTCTACTGCTGTCCTGCTGTTTCATTCAGCAGGCTGGGGCTGGGGCTGGAGAGCTGTAAATGGTGCCAATCAGTGGGCTGCGTTGTATACATTTTAGGACTAGAAGGACAGGAATACAAATCTTTTGAAGATGAAACAGCTCTCATACATCGGTTAGCTATAACTTTATGACCACTGACAGGTAAAGTGAATAACATTGATTATTTTGTTACAATGGCATCTGAAAACGGGTGGGATATAATAGGCAGCAAGTGAACATGTCCCTGAAGTTGATGTACTGAAAGCCAAAAACAATTGGCATTGCAGTTTGTTGTGTATGGGTCTGCGTATCTACAGACCAGTCAAGGTGTCCATGCTGATGAATGACGTTTTCTTTTACATCATGTGGATGGCCGGTTGCATGTGCGTTGCTTACCTAGGGAAGAAATGGCACCAGGATGCAATATAGGAAGAAGGCAAGCCGGCAGAGGCAGTGTGATGCTTTGGGCAATTTTCTGCTGGGAAACTTTTGCTCCTGACATTTCCTATATGTTACTTTGACACGTACCACCTACCTAAACATTGTTGGTTAGCAAGTATACCCCTTCATGGAAACGGTATTCCCCGATGGCAGTGGCCTATTTCACGGAGGATAATGCACCCTGCCACACTGCAAAAACGGTTCAAGAATGTTTCAAGGTGTTGACTTGGTCTCCAAATCTCAAGCCAATCAAGCATCTGTGGGATGTCCTGGCAAAAGAAGTCTGATCCATTGAGGTCCCACCTTGCAGGATTAGCTCCTAGCACTAGCTTCTGCGAAGAGGTAGGGCAGACGACAGACAATGGATGACCAATAGTAAGTCTATGGGTGACGTCACTGCCCAGGCTTTCCATCCATTGTTGACACCCTCTCCTTTCCCCTGAAGCTGGCCGCTGCGGAGATCACATGACTGGACCAGAGCGTCCTGAGAATAGGCAAGTATAAGCATCTTCCTTATATAGGGTAGTCTGAATAGGAATTAGGAGGGGGTGGGAGCCATTGTAAGCTTAGTTAGATCTAGACTGGAATTCTTTTTTAAAGAATCTACTACTGAACGCTTGGTGCCAGATACCACAGCATACCTTCAGAGGTCTAGTGGTGTCCATGCCTTCAGAGGTCTAGTGGTGTCCATGCCTTCAGAGGTCTAGTGGCATCCCTGCCTTCAGAGGTCTAGTGGTGTCCATGCCTTCAGAGGTGTAGTGGCGTCCATGCCTTCAGACTGTGGTGTTCATGCCTTCAGACATGTAGTGGTACCCATGCCTTCAGATGTGTAGTGGTGTCCATGCCTTTAGATGTGTAATGGTGTTCATGCCTTCAGAGGTCTAGTGGTGGCCATGCCTTCAGATGTGTAGTGGTGTCCATACTTTCACATGTCTAGTGGTGTCCATGCCTTCACACGTCTTGTGGTGTCCATGCCTTCATATGTCTAGTGGTGTCCATGCCTTCACATGTCTAGTGGTGTCAATGTCTCCAGATGTGTAGTGGTGTCCCTGCCTTCAGATGTTCAGTGGTGTCCCTGCCTTCAGAGGTCTAGTGCTGTCCATTCCTTCAGAAGTCTAGTGGTGTCAATGCCTTCAGATGTGTAGTGGTGTCCATGCCTTCAGACATGTAGCGGTGTTCATGTCTTCAGACATGCAGTGGTGTTCATGCCTTCAGAGGTGTAGTGGTGTCCATGCCTTCAGACGTTTAGTGGTGCCCATGCCTTCACATGTCTAGTGGCGGCCATGCCTTCACATGTCTAGTGGTGTCCATGCCTTCACATGTCTAGTGGTGTCCATGCCTTCACACGTCTAGTGGTGTCCATGCCTTCACATGTTTAGTGGTGTTCATGCCTTCACATGTCTAGTGGTGTCAATGCCTTCACATGTATAGTGAAGTCCATGTCTGCACACGTCTAGTGGTGTCCAGGTGTCCATGCCGTCACACGTCTAGTGGTGTCCATGCCTTCACATGCATAGTGATGTCCATGTCTGCACAAAGCTAGGGGTGTCCATACCTTCACACGTCTAGGGGTGTCCATGCCTTCACATGTATAGTGATGTCCATGTCCGCACACGTCTAGTGGTCCATTTTAGGTACGTAGTCATAAAATTATGGCTGATTGGTGTATATGTATTTGTTCACCTGTGTATCAACTGTTTGCCTGGAGTTCACTTTTTAATAAAAAAATAATATAATTACAATCACAATAAAGGGTTTCAAACAAAAAGTTAACGGTGCAAATAGAAATATAAAACTAATGTCCTTAAAAAGATATAAAATCCAGTACATCTTTGTTAATCTTGATTTTTTCTGTTAAAATTAGTACAGTAAGGAACTAAAAAAATGTAGCAAATCATTGCATGAAATAAATATGATAGCTCATAGTTAGTAGAAGACATAATAAGGACGACACATTTAAAACATATAACATTTTAATACTAAACATCACTTGTATGTAAGTTATCTAAAGAAAGTGAGCCCTCTAGTGGCTAAATAGCAGATTGCACCACAAATCCACTAACATAGCGGTAATCAACTTTCTTCATGGAGGGGGTGGGGGCTCAAGTGCGCCCCAGACATCACTAAAGGGCCGCACATACAATTGAGTGAGTATTCAGTGTCAGAGACAGCAGACAGACAACACCAACTGATACATGATACAAGAAATACTCAGAGTCTACGGATATAATGCAAGAGATGGTCAGAAATGATACAGCAGATTCTCAAAGACTGCAGAAATGATACAGGAGATGGTCATAAACTGCAGATGTGATACAAAAGATGGCCAGAGATTACAGACATGATACTAGAGATGGTTATAGACTGCAGATCAGATACAGTATGATACAGGAGATGGTCAGAGACTGCAGACATGATACAGGAGATGGTCAGAGACTGCAGACATGTTACAGGAGATGGTCAGAGACTGCAGACATGATACTGGAGATGGTCAGAGACTGCAGACATGATACAGGAGATGGTCAGAGACTGCAGACATGATACAGGAGATGGTCAGAGATTGCAGACATGATACAGGAGATGGTCAGACACCGCATACATGATACAAGAGATGTAGCAGACGAAGAGATCTGAATGCCGCACACCGGACTGAATAACAGATGCCTTTATTGTTTAAAAAGCTGGATCACAGAAAATACAGGACACTTCAGCAGGAATGTACAGAGCTCAGCTGACGCGTTTCACACTCATAATGGGTGCTTACTCATAGCTAAGAGATGGTCAGAGACTGCAGACATGACATAAGAGATGGTCAGAGACTGCAGACATGATACCAGAGATGGTCAGAGACAGCAGACATAATACAAGAGATGGTCAGAGACAGCAGACATGATATAAGAGATGGTCAGAGACAGCAGACATGATATAAGAGATGGTCAGAGACTGCAGACATGATATAAGAGATGGTCAGAGACTGTAGACATGATATAAGAGATGGTCAGAGACAGCAGACATGATATAAGAGATGGTCAGAGACTGCAGACATGATATAAGAGATGGTCAGAGACTGTAGACATAATACATGAGATGGTCAGAGACTGCATGGCATAGGGTTCCCCTTAAAATCCATACCAAACCCGAAGGGCCTGGCATGGATTGGGGGGGGGGGGGTGCTGTTTTTTTCAGAATTTTTATTGCCAGCATTCTTTTGTCTACATTTCAGCTCTCAGCGGGGAAGCCCGCTCACAGGTGATAAGTCATCAGTTGTTAAGGATGTGGCATCCGGCTTCCCGGCCTGCTCCTTAACCAGCTATTCTTCACAAAGTATTCAAATTGGTCGATCATTTATCAACCAATTCGAATTCGAATCATTCCCAAGAATTTGGAATTCGTTAGAAAACAAATAAACAAAATGAATTTCAACCAAATTTGTAACTATTTCGTTTCGGAGCTTTGGATACATCCGAATCTCCAAAAACCCATCCGAATTTACATTCGGACCGAAACGAATTGCATATGCCATATGTCTATCTAGGACAGTGATGGCGAACCTTGGCACCCCAGATGTTTTGGAACTACATTTCCCATGATCCTCATGCACTCTGCAGTGTAGCTGAGCCTCATGGGAAATGTAGTTCCAAAACATCTGGGGTGCCAAGGTTCACCATCACTGATCTACCGTAGGAGAAATGTAAAAAAAAAAAAAATAAACCTGGAGCTCCACCTGCTGGCTGAAATGTAAACATTAACTATACATGTGCAATAAACTACATTTTTATAGACATGTACACAGCCAAAAAATTCGTTCATTTTCGTTTTTGTTTCATTAGTTTATTTATTTTTTTTCGTTTTTCAGGTCATTCGTTATGATCGCAGTTCGTAAATTCGTACATTCGTACATTTGTAAATTCGAAATTTGAAAATCCAAAAATTCGAAAATCTAAAATAGTAACTAACTATTAAATTATTGTAAATTATTGTAATTTCCTTTCAAATTTTGCTGTCAGTAAACGTAACAAATACGAATTTATCCGAAGTTCCGCATTATCCGAAATAACGAATGCTAAACAAATGGAACGGAACAAATTAATAATAGATAAAAATAATAAAAAGTTTTAATATTATTGTTGTTTTTTTATTATTAATTCATTACGTTCCATTCGTTTGGATACGGCATTCGTTATTTCGGATAATTCGTAACCTTCAGATAAATTTGTATGTGTTACGTTCACTGACAGCCGAATTTGAAAGGAAACTACAATACCTAGAATTTAATAGTTACTAGTAATAGTAGTTAAGTTATTATTAGTTAATTATTATTTCAGATTTCCGAATTTACAAATTTACGAATTCACTAATTGACGAATGTATGAATTTTACGAATTTACAAATTTTTCGAATCTGCGAACATTCGGAAAAATTCGTTAAATGGGTTTTCGTTAATTCGGATATTTCCGAATTAACGAATTTGTCGAAATTCTTTAAAAAAAACGAATTCGGAACGAAACGAATTGCACATGCCTACATTTTTACATGATCAAATATCAGGTCTCAGTGTTGCTTCAAAGAGCCTTTTTCAACCGGCACCCTTGCTCTGGATTGGAGGAAGATTGCCCTCATTTATAAACAAGGGCTTCTGTTACAATACTAAGCAGGGAGGAACAAGGGCACATTTTTTTAAACCGCTCTATGCACAGGTAGCTAATATTCCCAGTCTGATTCTAAATGTCAGCGGTTCACTAAGAGGGAAGGGGGGTTGCAAGCAGAGGTCCTATTAACATTTCATTATTGGGTCCTATGATTAGCGGTTATGTCCCCGACAGAAAGCAACATGGCATTGAAATCAGCCTTCTTCTTTGTTGTCTTTTGAAAGAGCGATAATATAAAGATGAGTGGGATGAGTTCATCCACGCTGCAAGCTGTCCCTAGTCACAGGTCTGGTTGCCTCCTGAAATGGTCTCAGTAAGGGCTCATTTAGACGCCCAGAAAATGTTAATACATTTGTGCCGCGTTAAAAAAAAAAAAAAGCTTGCCAGACGTCCCCCTCTGTATTGTATGGATTTTTGTATTATCATCTCGCCTAGTAATGCTTTCTAAACGCATCTCAAACCCGCTGTAAACGCCACAGGGGCGTTTGTGATGTGTTTTGTAGTGCGTTTCCAGCGCGTTTCCATTGACATCAATGTAAGATATTGGGGAGCAGCAAAAGTCTTTTTTTTTTTTAAACAACGCATGTCAGGTCAATTCTGATGTGATGCAACGCGGCGCAACGCGACAGTAACGCAATGCGTGTGAACAACACTGAGCTCTGCAATGCACACTATTTTGTCGTGGAGCTTCAAGAATGCTCATGCCTGTTTTTTGAAGCTAGTGTAAACGTAAAGAAAAAAAAAAACAGAGGTTTTTGGGACATGGTTAGAGGAATATTTCACATATCTTATTCATATATATTTTAGCGCGGTTATTTCTTTTACTTTTGTTATTTTGGTGCACATCTCACTGTTTAACTGCTGCTTTTTGGGGGGTTTATTAATTTAGTGGTAGCGCAGTATTTTTTCTTGTGTTTAGTGTAAACGTAAAGTGTTACTAAACCCAGGAGCCTGCAGTTACTATATCTGGTCTCCCACAGTACACAGAACATGGAAATTCAATTTTTTTTTAACTAAATATAAACTGCTAAATACCTTTTCTCATCACTAGTTAGAGCAGTCTCGTGACTTCTATCAAGGGCTGGTGCAAGAATTTTCGACACCCTAGGTGAAACCTCATTTTGCCGCCCCCCATTGGCTCCACCCCTGACCCCACCCCCTTTGCCCTGCCGATGTATACGCTGGAGGTGGCGGGGGGTGGGGATTTTCCCAGCGACTCTCCACCTATTTCTTCAGCCGTGGTCTGCAGGCCCGCACCTGCGCCTCTGGACCTGGCCTGAAGACAAATAGTGGAGGCACCAGCTCGCTTAGTCACGCCAGCCATGGTCCGCAGGTATATGGACAGGCTAGGGTAGTGTATAGACAGGCTAGGGTAGTGTATAGACAGGCTAGGGTAGTGTATAGACAGGCTAGGGTAGAATATAGACAGGCTAGGGTAGAATATAGACAGGCTAGGGTAGTATATTAACAGGCTAGGGTAGTGTATAGACAGGCTAGGGTAGAATATAGACAGGCTAGGGTAGTATATTGACAGGCTAGGGTAGTATACAGACAGGCTAGGGTAGTATATGAACAGGCTAGGGTAGTATATGGACAATCTAGGGTAGTATATGGACAATCTAGGGTAGTATATAGAGAGGCTAGAGTAGAAAATAGACAGGCTAGGGTAGTATATAGACAGGCTAGGGTAGTATATGGACAGGCTAGGGTAGTATATGGACAGGCCTCGGTAGTATATGGACAATCTAGGGTAGTACACGGACAGGCTAGGGTAGTATATGGACAGGCTAAGGTAGTATATGGACAGGCTAAGGTACTAAATAGACAGGCTAAGGTAGTATATGGACAGGCTAGGGTAGTATATGGATAGGCTTGGGTAGTATACAGACAGGCTAGGGTAGTATATGGACAATCTAGGGTAGTATACAGACAGGCTAGGGTAGTATACAGACATGCTAGGGTAGTATACGGACAGGCTAGGGTATGATAGGGACAGGCTAAGGAAATAAATGGGCAGGCTGGGGTAGTAAATGGGCAGGCTAGGGTAGTAAATGGACAAGCTAGGGTAATGAATGGACAGGTTAAGGTAGTAAATGGACAGGCTGGGGTAGTAAATGGACAGGCTGGGGTAGTAAATGGACAGGCTAGGGTAGTAAATGGACAGGCTGGGGTAGTAAATGGACAGGCTGGGGTAGTAAATGGACAGGCTAGGGTAGTAAATAGATAGGGAACAGTCCCAGGCAGCAGGGTGCAGTGCAGGCGGAGGCCTACTACCCATGTGTGTCAGTCATGGGGCAGTGAGGAGTGCCAGCTCCCCAGGGGGGGGGGGGGCGTCCTCATGCAGACACTCCGAGCTGTAGAGCACCCCCTGCAGCTGGTGCAGAGTTGGGGCTCGAAGGTGTGTGTGTGGGGAGGGGAGGCCGGTCCCTGTACACGCGTCACTGAGGATCCTCTGCAGGAGATCATCAGCTGTCACCGACACCACTTCCTCAGCTTCCATTGCCTGGGATGCCGGGATCCACCATCTGCCCACCTGGACAGGGGAAGACACAAAACTTCTCGCGGCTGGAAGTCCCCTTTCCGTCTCAGGCAGTCACTAACCCGCACAGACGGCCAATGAGGAGGGGGCAACTCCGGTGCCCCCGACTTATGTGCGTCTATCAGTGTTCAGCAGAGCACTGGGTAAAGCTTGTAAGAGGAGCATTCATTCTCCCCTGACTGTCCTATGAGGCTGCAGGCCCCTTCAGCCTCTGTCTGGACAGTGCTGATTGGCCCTGTGCTGATCACAAGCACTATCCCGAGAAAAAAAGTATTCTCTAGCAATACACACCAAACTGAGCATGTGCAGAGTGCCCCCAAGGCTCTGTTCTTTTAGAAGATGGGTCGGGGACAGTGGAAAAAGGGGAGGATCAGGGAAGACAGGATCAAACAGCCTTTTCACATAATGTGGAGGATTAACCCCTTAGGATCCACAGTGAGTATAACAAGCATGCTTTACTGCATATACAGACTGATTTTACTGTTGTGGGGTTAGTAACGCTTTTACATTCTAGCTTCTTTGCTGTGATTTATGATTTAAATATGAACTATAGTTTATTTTTAGTGCTGGTCAAGCTCAGGGTGGCAGAATATAACGGATGTGTAAGAGAGAGATAGATAGATAGATAGATAGATAGATAGATAGATAGATAGATAGATAGATAGATAGATAGATAGATAGATAGATAGATAGATAGATAGATACAGTAGATAGATAGATGGATGCTGACATGTCAAAAGAAGAAAAAAAAAATTCGCTATAACATGCTCCATTTCCGATGACCGCTCACCACCAATGACAGCTTCCTACCTGACAGGTGAATATAAACAAAAGGTGCAGCATCTCTCTAGGGACCTCACTGACTAAATATGGACATGACCATATTTGGTCAATGACATCATCCAGGAGACCTTTCCCTTTGTTTACATTCACCTGTCAGCTAGGAAGCTGTAATTTGTGGCGAGCAGCTGTCATAAGCAGATCGCGTTGACGATCTGTGTTTTTTTTTTCTTTCAATGGCTCGATGGGTGTCGTTTATGATTGATGAGGGGGTACATTGCTGGGCTTTGTGACTGATGATGGATTTACATTATAGGGCTTTTTGTAAATAAAGGGCTTGTCATAGCATGTCTATGTGTTTGCTTACCTTACATTTTTTTGTAAATAAGGAGGGGCTACTATATACTCATTCACATAAGGGGGCAGATATCTGGTGGTCCCCTTATTTAAAAGGGACATCCAGATTCCGATTAACTGCCTTTATCTGCAGACCCCCCACAGCCACAGGGCCAGGGTTGTGGGGAAGAGGCCCTTGTCCTCATTAACATGGGAACAAGATGCTTTGCTAGCTGCTATCCTCCCTGGCAATGTAACCTCCCATGTTGAGGGCATGCAGCCTGATACACTATATTACCAAATGTATAAGGACGCCTGCCCTTACACGCACATGAATTTTAATGGTATCCCAGTCTTATGCCCTGTACAAACGACCGGTTTTGCCATCGGAATAAACTCTGAAGGTTTTTCCGACAAGGTTCCGACAGAATTCCTCTCAAGCTGTCTTGCATACACACAGTCACACCAAATTCCGACCGTCCAGATAGCGGTGACGTACAACACGTACTAGAAAACGGAAGTTCAATAGTCAGTAGCCGATAGCTTCTGTCTCGTACTTGCTTCAGAGCATGCGTCGTTTTTGGTGCGAACAGCATACAGACGAGCGGGTTTCCTGATAGTAATTTGTTCCGTCAGAAAAATATAGAACATGTTCTCTAAGTCTGTCTGAATTTTCGACGGAAAAAGTCCGATGGGGCACACACACGGTCAGAATATACGATGAAAAGCTCCCATTGGACTCTTTCTGTCGGAAATTCCGCTTGTGTGTATGCGGCATTAGTCTGTAGGGTTCAATATTGAGTTAGCCCACCCTTTGCAGCTATAACAGCTTCAATTCTTCTGGGAAGGCTGTCCACAAGGTTTAGGAGTGTGTCTATGGGAATGCTTGACCATTCTTCCAGAAGAGCATTTGTGGGGTCAGGCGCTGATGTGGACCAGAAGGCCTGGCTCGCAGTCTCCGCTCTAATTCATCCCAAAGATGTTCTATCAGGTTGGGGTCAGGACTCTGTGCAGGCCAGTCAAGTTCCTTCACCCCAAACTCGCTCATCCATGTCTTTATGGACCTTGATTTGTGCACTGGTGGGCAGTCATGTTGGAACAGGAAGGGGCCATCCCCAAACTGTTCCCACAAAGTTGGGAGCATGAAATTGTCCAAAATGTCTTGGTATGCTGACACCTTAAGAGTTCCCTTCACTGAAACTAAGGGGCCAAGACCAACCCCTGAAAAACCCCCACAACATAATCCCCCTCCACCAAATGATTTGGACCAGCGCACAAAGCAAGGTCCATAAAGACATGGATGAGCGAGTTTGGGGTGGAGGAACTTGACTGGCCTGTGCAGTCCTGACCTCTGACCTGATAGAACACCTTTGGGATGATTTAGAGCGGAGACTGTGAGCCAGGCCTTCTTGTCCAACATCAGTGGTGAAACATTCCCATAGACACACTCCTAAACCTTGTGGACAGCCTTCCCAGAAAAGTTGAAGCTGTTATAGCTGCAAAGGGCGGGCCAACTTAATATTGAACCCTATAGACTAAGACTGGGATGTCATTAAAGTTCATGTGCGTGTAATATAAAGGCAAGTGTCCCAATACTTTTGGTAACATAGTGTATGTTTAAGAAGGGGGGGGGGGGTTACACCCTTATCTACCCCCCCACCCCATTTTCTGTCCTTTTAGGCGCTCCATGCTCAGATAAGGGTCTGGTATAGATTTTGAGGGAACTCTTTTTTTTGGAATGGCGTTCTCCCTTAAAATTCATACCAGACCCGAAGTATCAGTCTGTTGGTTGAACTGGATGGACTTGTGTCTTTTTTCAACCAGATCAACTATGTAAGTCTGCCACCGATGGCATATATGAAATATCAATCATCTTGTTTTCCTTTCCTTCTATATATTCTTCCTTCTAGATATATCCAATCTCTCACCCTGTAAGTGAGATAATCACTCACATAGTATGACTCCAACATTTCTAAAAAGCATTAAAATACAGCCAATATAAAATACAATCACCAAAAAAAAGCGCTGTAGCCAGCACCAATGCCTCACATGTAGCAGAAATAAAAAAAAAAAATTAAGTCAAAAACTTCACTTGTTAGAGCATGAATTAAAAATAGATTGTCACACAGAGAATGTATTAAAAATAGATTGTCGCACAGAGCACGTATTAAAAATAGATTCAACTCCCCCGCTGAAAGGTGTAGAATCAGCAACAAGAAAAGTCACAGAAAATTCTGCACCTTTCTTATCATCCCTTTCTTTTTTTTAATTTTCATGATTAGAACAGTCAAATATGTGTAAACACAATAGTACTTCGTCAAATAGGGAAAAAATGTGTTAATTTTTGCAATCAATAATGAATGATGTACGCACTCTAAAATTATAAGTATATATATATATATATATATATATATATATATATATATATATATATATATATATATATATATATATACTTATAATTTTAGAGTGCGTACATCATTCATTATTGATTGCAAAAAATTGAGTGCTACTCAGAAGATTGCTGGTGTACCCCAGATTTTTGGAAAGGCAGGCAGTGGCGTCACTAGGGTTGGTGTCACCTGGTGCGGTGAGACATGGTGTCACCCCCCCCCGGGACTAAGCATGCTAGTGCGGCTCTCCCCCTTAACCTGCCACAATGGATGGAGCCAGGGTGGGATTGGGGGGGGGGTGGATGGAGCCGGGATGGGTGGGATCGCTGTGGTGGATAGGGCTGGAATGGGATCGGGGGAATGGATGGAGCCGGAATGGAATCAGGGTGATGGATGGGGCTGGGATGGGATTGGGGGAATGGATGGAGCCGGGATTAGATCGGGGGGATGGATGGAGCTGGGATGGGATCGGGGGAATGGATGGAGTCGGGATGGGATCGGGGGGGGGTGGATGGAGCCGGTATGGGATCAGGGGAATGGAAGGAGCCAGGATGGGATCAGGGTGATGGATGAAACTAGGATGAGATGGGATCGGGGTGGTGGATAGGGTTGGAATGGGATCGGGGGGATGGATGGAGCCAGGATGCGATCAGGGGAATGGATGGAGCCGGGATGGGATTGGGAGATGGATGGAGCCAGGATGGGATCAGGGGAATGGAAGGAGCCAGGATGGGATCAGGGTGATGGCTGAAACTAGGATGGGATGGGATCGGGGTGGTGCATAGGGCCGGAATGGGATTGGGGGGATGGATGGAGTCGGGATGGGATCGGGGGAATGGATGGAGCCGAGATGGGATCAGGGGAATGGATGGAGCCGGGATGGGATTGGGGTAATGGATGGAGCCGGGATGGGATCAAGGGATTGGATGGAGCCAGGATGGGATCAGGGTGGTGGATGGAACCGGGTTGGGATCTGGGTGGTGGATGGAGCCAGGTTGGGATCGGGGTGGTGGATGGAGCTAGCATTGGATGGGGTGGTGGATTAAGCCCGGATGGGATCAGGGGGGGTTAAACTTAAAATCTGCCCCACCTTTGTTTAAAAAAATTGCTTGTGCCCCCTTTGTGTTTAAAAAAAAAATGTTTGTGGCCCCTTTGTGTAAAAAAATGCTTGTGCCCATTTGTTTTAAAACATGTGTGTGCCCCTTTGAAAGCTCCCAATTGCAAGTATGCATCGGGAGGTTACTGATCCCTGCTGGCTAGGGATGAGCTTCGTGTTCGAGTCGAACCCATGTTCGGCCCTGTGCAGTGTGTTCCGGTGTGCTTAGAGAGAGAGAGAGACAGTGTCATTTCATTTGAGTTAGCTAGATTAGGCAGGACAGTCAGTCAGTTAGCTGCACTTAAAGTGTATTGTGTATATATATGCATCCCAGGTGTTGCATATATATATATACACTGTATTCAGTTTAGCTAGATCCGTTCCTGTTATCTTCTAGACTATTTACATTTAGTGCAGTGCGTCCTGCTCACAGTGTTCAGCTAGATCCGTTCCTGTTATTTTCCTACTGACAGGCAGGCTTGTCTTGTTACAGTATTTACAGCTACCTAAAGAAAATTACTGGTGTTCTTTTGATCCTATTAGTACCACGGTCAGGCAGCTAGACTATTTACATTTAGTACAGTGCGTCCTGCTCACAGTGTTCAGCTAGATCCGTTCCTGTTATCTTCCTACTGACAGGCAGGCTTGTCTTGTTACAGTATATAAAGCTACCTGAAGAAAATTACTGGTGTTCTTTTGATCCTATTAGTACCACGGTCAGGCAGCTAGACTATTTACATTTAGTGCAGTGCGTCCTGCTCACAGTGTTCAGCTAGATCCGTTCCTGTTATCTTCCTACTGACAGGCAGGCTTGTCTTGTTATAGTATATAAAGCTACCTGAAGAAAATTACTGGTGTTCTTTTGATCCTATTAGTACCACGGTCAGGCAGGTAGACTATTTACATTTAGTGCAGTGCGTCCTGCTCACAGTGTTCAGCTAGATCCGTTCCTGTTATCTTCCTACTGACAGGCAGGCTTGTCTTGTTACAGTATATAAAGCTACCTGAAGAAAATTACTGGTGTTCTTTTGATCCTATTAGTACCACGGTCAGGCAGCTAGACTATTTACAGTTAGTGCAGTGCGTCCTGCTCACAGTGTTCAGCTAAACCTACAAGTTAGTGGGGTGCATCCACCTCACAGTGTTCAGCTAAAGCTACCTGTAGAAGGTTGGTGGTGTTCTCATACTACAGGCAGGCAGTTGATTTTGCTAGCTGCAGTATCAGTACATATATATATATATATATATATATATATATATATATATATATATATATCCCAGCTTAGTGCAGCTACAGGCCATTAGTATGTCTGGAAGGCCAAGAAGGAGAGGCAGACAGTCACAAGCCAATAAGAGAGGGCAAGCAGGCTCTGTGTCTAGTGCTGGTCGTGGAGACGGTGCATCCTCATCAGCACGTGGCCATGGGACACGCTTGGCCTTTTTTTCGGCAGCTGGCCGTGTTGAGCCGCAACATGCGGAAGACTTGGTCGAGTGGATGACCAAGCCGTCCTCATCCTCCTCATCCTCTCTCACCCATGCCCAGGGTGCTTTGTCTGGCAAAGCAGCGGCCTCTTCCCTCGGCTCAATGTCATCAGTGACTCCTTCCCTAGCTCCACCATGTCCTCCTGAGGAGTCCCTCGAACTGTTTGACCACAGTGTTGGGTACATGCTCCAGGAGGATGCCCAGCGTTTGGAAGGCTCTGATGATGATACTGAGCTCGATGAAGGCAGTAACATGAGCACGGACAGAGGGGGTGCCCAAGAAGGACAGCAATCTGGCAGTCATGCTCCCCCTGCTGCAGCATACTGCCAGGTTTGCTCGAGTGATGAGGAGGGAAGGGATGATGAGGTCACTGACTCAACGTGGGTGCCTGATAGGAGAGAGGAGGAGGAGGAGGAGGCGGCACATCACCAACGAGGCAGGATGCCCTCCAGGGGCCAGCCTAAGGGCAGCACATTGACTGCATCACACCCCAAAGCTCCACATGTGCAGGGCGCTGCAGTCTCTGCGCGTTATTCAAAAAGTTCTTTGGTGTGGGCCTTTTTTGAGACGAGTGCATCAGATCGCACCGCTGCTATTTGCAACATATGTCTCAAGCGTATCTCACGTGGCCAAAACATCTCCCGCTTGGGTACCACATGCTTGACCAGACATATGTTGACCTGCCATGCAGTTCGTTGGCAAGCGTATCTAAAAGACCCACACCAAAGAACAAAGAGGACCTCTCCTTGCTCCTCATCAGCTGAGATTTCCAACCCCACTAGACCTTCAGTCCTCTCTGAGACCTGCACTGAGAGGAATGAAGGTGTAGAATTAGGTGTGTCACAGCCAAGTACTTTTGGGCAATCTGCTTTTGGTTCACCGACGTCAGATTGTACCAGGCAAATTTCCCTGCCCCAGCTGCTGCACCGCCGAAAGAAGTTTGCTCCCAGCCATCCACATGCCCAGCGGTTGAATGCTAGCTTGGCTAAATTGCTAGCACTTCAACTGCTGCCTTTTCAGTTGGTAGACTCTGCCCCCTTCCGTGAGTTTGTGGAATGTGCGGTTCCTCAGTGGCAGGTACCCAAACGCCACTTTTTCTCACGGAAGGCGATTCCGGCTCTCTACCGGCATGTGGAAGGCAATGTCCATACCTCGCTGGACAAGGCGGTCAGCGGTAAGGTGCATATTACCGCTGACTCATGGTCCAGCAGGCATGGACAGGGACGTTACCTAAGTTTCACGGCGCATTGGGTGACTCTGCTAGCAGCTGGGAAGGATGCAGGACAAGGTGCAGTAGTGTTGGAGGTTGTTCCGCCACCACGCCTCCAAAATGCTAATGATTGTGACACACCTCTCTCCTCCACCCCCTCCTCTTCTTCTTCCTCCATGGCCTCTTCCTCGGAACCAGCGGTGCTCCGTAGTCGTTCAAGGGGCTACGCAAGTACGCAGGCCAAAAGATGCCATGCGGTGCTTGAGCTGGTGTGCTTGGGGGACAGGAGCCACACTGGGGCAGAGGTTCTGTCAGCTCTGCAGGGGCAGGTTCAGAGGTGGTTGACGCCACGCCAACTTAAGGCAGGAATGGTGGTTTGCGACAATGGCACCAACCTCCTCTCTGCCCTCCGACAGGGACAAATGACCCATGTGCCCTGTTTGGCTCACGTCCTTAACTTGGTGGTGCAGCGGTTCTTGGGCAGGTACCCGGGCTTACAGGATGTCCTGAGGCAGGCCAGGAAAGTCTGTGTGCATTTCCGCCGGTCATATAATGCCAGTGCTCGGCTGACGGACCTCCAAAAGGAGTTTAACCTGCCCAAGAACCGCCTAATCTGTGACATGCCCACCAGGTGGAACTCAACGTTGGCCATGCTGCAGCGGCTGCACACGCAGCAGAGGGCCATCAATGAGTACCTGTGCGACTATGGCACCAGGACAGGGTCAGGGGAGCTTGGTTTTTTTTCCCCACGCCAGTGGGCCATGATCAGGGATGCATGCACTGTCCTGTCACCATTTGAGGAGGCCACAAGGATGGTGAGCAGTGACAGTGCATGCATCAGTGACACTGTCCCCCTTGTCCACCTGTTGGAGCACACGCTGCGTGGAATAATGGACAGGGCACTTGAGGCAGAACAGAGGCAGGAAGAGGAGGACTTCCTTAGCTCTCAAGGCCCCCTTTATCCAGACAGTGTTCCTGCATGCCCGCCGATCACACAGGAAGAGGATGAGGAGGAGGAGGAGGAGGAAGATTGTGTCAGTATGGAGGTGGAGCCTGGCACTCAGCATCAGCAGCAGTCTTTAAGGGATCAGTCCCAAGAAACACATGGACTTGTACGTGGCTGGGAGGAGGTGGCTGCGGACCATGTCGTCCTTAGTGACCCAGAGGACTCCGGACCGAATGCCTCAGCAAACCTACGCTGCATGGCCTCCCTGATCCTGCAAAGCCTGCGTAAGGATCCTCGTATTCGTGGTATCAAGGAGAAGGACCAATACTGGCTGGCAACCCTCCTTGATCCACGTTACAAGGGTATGGTTGCGGACCTTATCTTGCCATCGCAGAGGGAGCAGAGGATGAAACATCTTCGGTAGGCCTTGCAGAAAGGTCTGTTCCCAGAGACTGGGAGGTTACAAACTCCTGTTTCTGGACAACGTGTTGCTGAGGCTTCGGTCAGTCAAAGAAGGAGCGGTGGAGAAGGTGGCCGTCTGACCGATGCGTTCAGACAATTTTTTGGTCCGCAGCCCCAAGGTATGATCGGTTCCAGCAACCATCGCCAGCGTATGTTTTACATGGTGCAGGAATACCTAGGGGCAAGATCAGACTTGGACACCTTTCCCACCGAAAATCCTCTGGGTTCCTGGGTCTTGAGGATGGATCACTGGCCAGAGCTTGCACAGTATGCAATTGAGCTACTGGCCTGTCCTGCATCCAGCGTTCTTTCGGAACGCACATTCAGTGCTGCTGGAGGCGCGGTAACCGATCACAGGGTGCGTCTGTCCACCGACTCGGTCGATCGACTGACCTTCATAAAAATGAATCAGTCTTGGATCACCACCAGCTACCAAGCACCTGATGCTGATGTAACCGAATAATTTTTTTTGAAATCTCAGATCCCTTCAAAGACTGCCTATGCTGATGCTGAGTGACTATCCCTGAGTAATTATCCTCTTCCTCCTCAATCATCACGCTGATAGCTTGTAAGAACATTTTTGGTTCTGGGCGCCACCACCAGTGCCTAAGGCACAATTTTTCAGCCCCTGTTTAACAGGGGCGTGTAATTACAATTTTTGATGTAATACTTTGCAGCAGGGCTCGTTCCTGCATTCCAACTAGAGTGTCTGTGAGGGGTTGCAGTGTTACCAGCACCAGTGCCTAAGGCCCAATTTTTCTGCCCCTGTCTAACAGGGGCGTGTAATTACAATTTTTGATGCAATACTTTGCAGCAGGGCTCGTTCCTGCGTTCCAACTAGAGTGTCTGTGAGGGGTTGCAGTGTTGTGGCACCAGCACCAGTGCCTAAGGCCTAATTTTTCAGCTCCTGTTCAACAGGGGCATGTAATTACAATTCTTGATCTAATATTTCACAGCAGGGCCCTGTGAGGGCTTACAGTGTTGTGGCCACAGCAACACCTAAGGCCCAAATTTCTGCTGAGTATATAGGGCAGGACCCTACTTTCAAACATCTAACTTACAAACGACTCCTACTTGCAAACGGAAGGAGACAACAGGAAGTGAGATGAAATCTACCCCTAGGAAGGGAAATTCTCTCCTGTAAGAGTTAATATGGGAAAAAAAATTCTCCTTTCCACTGATGCTTTCCAATCCTTGTTCCACAAAAAAACCCAAATTTTCAAAAAACATTTTTCATTGGGACAAAAAGTGAGGTAAAATCTTCTGATGAGGTGCACAGACAGCAAAACAAAAGTCACAGGGGTGATAACCCTTCCCTATGTTTTTCAAAAAGCTTAAAAAAGATTTTTTGGCTGGAGCTAAACGCGTTAAAAATGTACCCATTCAAAATTACAAAGAGATTCTACTTAACAACAAACCTACAGTCCCTGTCTTGTTTGCACCGCCTGTATACTGCTGTTCAGAGTATATAGGGCCTGGTGGCCCCACACCTTTCCTTATTTTTTCCTTATTTTAATTTGGGTGCGGGGTTCCCCTTAATATCCATACAAGACCCAAAGGGCCTGGTAATGGACTGGGGGGTACCCATGCCGTTTGTCTCACTGATTTTCATCCATATTGCCATGACCCGACAACCCGCAAGCAGTTTTAAATGAGATTTTTTCCTTTAAAAATGACATTTGGTGCAGGGACTGTTCTAAACACGGGAAACACGCGTCACTTTACAGGCATACTATAGACACCCCCCAGGTACGATATTTAAAGGAATATTTCACTTTTTTTTTTTTACTTTAAGCATCATTAAAATCACTGCTCCCGAAAAAACGGCCGTTTTTAAAAGTTTTTTTTGCATTGATACATGTCCCCTGGGGTAGGACCCGGGTCCCCAAACCCTTTTTAGGACAATACCATGCAAATTAGCCTTTAAAATGAGCACTTTTGATTTCGAACGTTCGAGTCCCATAGACGTCAATGGGGTTCTAACGTTCGTGCGAACTTTCGGTCCGTTCGCAGGTTCTGGTGCGAACCGAACCGGGGGGTGTTCGGCTCATCCCTACTGCCGGCTACCGTGCTGGGAGCGCGCAGGGAGTGCACTCTCAGCACGGTAAGTTCTTTTACCAGGACCTAATAGTACAGTATCTCACAAAAGTGAGTACACCCCTCACATTTTTGTAAATATTTTATTCTATCTTTTCATGTGACAACACTGAAGAAATGACACTTTGCTACAATGTAAAGTAGTGAGTGTACAGCTTGTATAACAGTGTAAATTTGCTGTCCCCTCAAAATAACTCAACACACAGCCATTAATGTCTAAACCGCTGGCAACAAAAGTGAGTACACCCCTAAGTGAAAATGTCCAAATTGGGCCAAATTAGCCATTTTTCCTCTCCGGTGTCATGTGACTTGTTAGTGTTACAAGGTCTCAGATGTGAATGGGGAGCAGGTGTGTTAAATTTGGTGTTATCGCTCTCACTCTCTCATACTGGTCACTGGAAGTACAACATGGCACCTCATGGCAAAGAACTCTCTGAGGATCTAAAAAATAGAATTATTGTTCTACTTAAAGATGGCCTAGGCTATAAGAAGATTGCCAAGACCCTGAAACTGAGCTGCAGCACGATGGCCAAGACCATACAGCGGTTTAACAGGACAGGTTCCACTAAGAACAGGCCTTGCCATGGTCCACCAAAGAAGTTGAGTGCACGTGCTCAGCGTCATATCCAGAGGTTGTCTTTTTGAAATAGACGTATAAGTGCTGCCAGCATTGCTGCAGAGGTTGAAGGGGTGGGGGGTCAGCCTGTCAATGCTCAGACCATACGCCGCACACTGCATAAAATTGGTCTGCATGGCTGTCGTCCCAGAAGGAAGCCTCTTCTAAAGATGAAGCACAAGAAAGGCCGCAAACAGTTTGCTGAAGACAAGAAGACTAAGGACATGGATTACTGGAACCATGTCCTGTGGTCTGATGAGACCAAGATAAACTTATTTGGTTCAGATGGTGACAAGCGTGTGTGGCGTAAACCAGGTGAGGAGTACAAAGACAAGTGTGTCTTGCCTACAGTCAAGCATGGTGGTGGGAGTGTCATGGTCTGGGGCTGCATGAGTGCTGCCGGCACTGGGGAGCTACAGATCATTGAGGGAACCATGAATGCCAACATGTACTGTGACATACTGAAGCAGAGCATGATCCCCTCCCTTCAGAGACTGGGCCGCAGGGCAGTATTCCAACATAACGACCCCAAACACACCTCCAAGATGACCACTGCCTTGCTAAAGAAGCTGAGGGTAAAGGTGATGGACTGGCCAAGCATGTCTCCAGACCTAAACCCTATTGAGCATCTGTGGGACATCCTCAAACAGAAGGTGGAGGAGCGCCGTGATGTCATCATGGAGGAGGGGAAGAGGACTCCAGTGACAACCTGTGAAGCTCTGGTGAACTCCATGCCCAAGAGGGTTAAGGCAGTGCTGGAAAATAATGGAGGCCACACAAAATATTGACACTTTGGGCCCAATTTGGACATTTTCACTTAGGGGTGTCCTCACTTTTGTTGCCAGCGGTTTAGACATTAATGGCTGTGTGTTGAGTTATTTTGAGGGGGCAGCAAATTTAAACTGTTATAAAAGCTGTACACTCACTACTTTACATTGTAGCAAAGTGTCATTTCTTCAGTGTTGTCACATGAAAAGATAGAATAAAATAGTCACAAAAATGTGAGGGGTGTACTCACTTATGTGAGATACTGTATGCAACCGCTCGGCGTTAACCACTTGCCTACTGGGGACGTTCACCCCCTTCATGCCCAGGCCAATTTTCAGCTTTCAGCGCTGTCGCACTTTGAATGACAATTGCGCGGTCATGCAATACTGTACCCATATGACATTTTAAATTTTTTTTTTGACACAAACAGAGCTTCCTTTTGGTAGCATTTAATCACCACTGGAGTTTTTTTTTTTTGCTAAACGAAAAAAAAACAACATTTACCGGCCCCTTCTGCACTCTCCATTCGGAAAGCGATGCCCGCAGCAGCCAGCAGGAAAGGGGGAACCCAGCAGTGCTGTAGGGATGGGGGCGCAAGGGAATACACAGGAGCCTGATTGGCATGTAGAGAATCCCCTCCGTTTTCAGCAGCTGCAGGAGGAAAATGGAGGGGATCGATTCCTCTATATCAGGGTTATAGATGGAGATGGAGATCTATTTGAACAACACTAATGAAGTCAACGATCACCACCCCCTCCCCCTTTTTTTTTCGCGACCTTTTTCAGCACCGTGCAATGCAATGCGCTCAAATATATGCAAAAGTGCATAAACACAATGCACTGCAAGGCAAATCAAAGCAAGCAAGTGAAAAAAAAAAAAAAAAACCCTGCAATGCATGTAAAATGCACACCAATGCATTGCAACACATTACAAAAAATGCAACGCGCATGCGTTAAAGCATGTGTTGTGGTGTGAATGAGCCCTAAAGAAGAATTTAATTCTATAAGCAAAGCATTCCTGGAGACTTCACATAGATTTTTTGATTTTTATGTCATTTGTTTCTGCTAAAAATCAGCGCAATAAAAAAAAAAAAAAAAAAAAAGGGGGGGGGATGGAGGATGAGAGACAGAGAAGGAAAAGATATCTTTAGGTTTCCATGTAAGGTTGTCCAATAGTAGCATCCTCTGGTCGTCACGGCTGCAAGGACTGCAGCATCCATCATCACCACGGCAACCGCTCTTATTTTTTTCCCTGGGCATCGTGAGGGGATGTTCCTGTGTGTGTAAAACCAAAGGGGGGGGGGGGGGTTTGCAAGGAGAGAGGGTACTTGGGAACCTGAAAAAAAAAAAAACAGAACCTGGAATGAGTGAATGGAGAAGTAAACTGCTACAATGTAACAATGTTTTTTTTTTGTTTTTTTTCTTTGTTGTCTCACATCTTTTGCTACAATGTATCAAGATCATGCAAGCCATAAAAATGTAAGCATGATCCATGGCCGTGCACATCAGAGAATCGGCAGAAAAATGGCTGCAGGCCCGGCGTTAATGTGTGCAAAGCTGCATCACAGCAAGTGTAGCCAAAGAAGCTCCAATAAAGATTACCATCAGCAAATAAGCTGCAAAAGCTGCTCAGCTTATGAGTATGGAGAGATGTGTGCAAAATATGCAATGGGTTATATAAGCAGAACGATGTGATCTATGGGGGGTTGGGGGGGGGGGTGTAGCCCACACTGAAGGTGTCAACAGCAGAGAATCATCTGAGACAAGCAAGAAAACACAAATGGCAAATGATGATGATGATGATGATGGCGTGCATCCTTCACACTGTACATAAGAAAATAAAAATAGCACGCTGTCAGTTGCCATGGCTGATTCCAATCCTGTAGTTTGATGAAGGGGAGGAGGGGCAGGGGTTACCTATTTTTAGATCTGAGAAGGGGGGGGGGGGGATCCCATCAGATAAAAAAAGGGAGATGCCAGCAAATTCACATGGAAGGGATAGGAAGCGTCATGGGCAAGGTGCGCACGCTGAGAGGCATCGCCTGTGCTGTGCCTAGGCAAGGAGCAGGCTTTATTCTATGGGATTCCACAGCCTGTGCTGTTTTATTCTATGGAATTCCAAAGTCTGTGCTGTTTTATTCTATGGAATTCTACAGTCTGTGCTGTTTTATTCTATGGGATTCCACAGTCTGTGCTGTTTCATTGTATACAATTCTGCAGCCTGTGCTGTTTTACTCTATGGAACTCTTCAGTCTGTGCTCTTTGATTCTACAAAATGCTGTAATTCTATAAAATTCTGCAGTCTGTGCTGTTTGATTCTATAAAATTCTGCAGTCTGTGCTGTTTGACTCTATAAAATTCTATAGCCTGTTCTGTTTTATTCTATGGAATGTGCTGTTTGATATCTATAAAATAATGTAGTCTGTGTTGTTTTGTTCTGTGGAATTCTACAGTCTGTGCTGTTTGATTCTGTAAAATTCCGCACCCTCTGCTGCTTTATTCCATGGCATTCTACAGTCTGCGCTGCTTATATTCTATATTTTGCAGTCTGTGCTGTTTTATTCTATGGAATTCTACAGTCTGTTCTGCTTTATTCTATGGGGTTCCACAGTCTGTGCTGTTTGATTCTATACAATTCTGCAGTCTGTGCTGTTTTATTCTATGGAATTCTACAGTCTGTGCTGTTTTATTCTATGGGATTCCACAGTCTGTGCTGTTTGATTGTATACAATTCTGCAGCCTGTGCTGTTTGATTGTATACAATTCTGCAGCCTTTGCTGTTTTACTCTATGGAACTCTTCAGTCTGTGCCGTTTGATTCTACAAAATGCTGTAATTCTATAAAATTCTGCAGTCTGTGCTGTTTGATTCTATAAAATTCTGCAGTCTGTGCTGTTTGACTCTATAAAATTCTATAGCCTGTTCTGTTTTATTCTATGGAATGTGCTGTTTGATATCTATAAAATAATGTAGTCTGTGTTGTTTTGTTCTGTGGAATTCTACAGTCTGTGCTGTTTGATTCTGTAAAATTCCGCACCCTCTGCTGCTTTATTCCATGGAATTATACAGTCTGCGCTGCTTATATTCTATATTTTGCAGTCTGTGCTGTTTTATTCTATGGAATTCTACAATCTGTTCTGCTTTATTCTATGGGATTCCACAGTCTGTGCTGCTTTATTCTATGGGATTCTACAGTCTGTGCTGCTTGATTCTATAAAATTCTGAAGCCTGTGCTGTTTGATTGTATACAATTCTGCAGCCTGTGCTGCTTTATTCTATGTAATTCTTCAGCCTGTGCGGTTTGATTTTACACAATGCTGTAATCTGTGTTGTTTGATTCTATAAAATTCTGCAGTCTGTGCTGTTTCATTCTATAAAATTCTGCAGTCTGTGCTGTTTGATTCTATAAAATGCTGCAGTCTGTGCTGTTTGATTCTATAAAATGCTGCAGTCTGTGCTGTTTGACTCTATAAAATTCTACAGCCTGTGCTGTTTTATTCTATTGAATTCTGCACTATCTGCTGTTTTATATTTATAAAATAATGTAGTCTGTGCTGTTTTATTCTGTGGAATTCTACAGCCTGTGCTTTTTGATTGTATAAAATTCTGCAGCCTGTGGTGTTTGATTCTATAAAATGCTGCAGTCTGTGCTGTTTAATTCTATAAAATTATACAGCCTGTGCTGTTTTATTCTATGGAATTCTGCACTATGTGCCATTTGATATTTATGAAATTAATGTAGTCTGTGCTGTTTTATTCTGTGGAATTCTACAGTCTGTGCTGTCTGATTCTATAAAATTCTGCAGTCCATGCTGTTTGATTCTATAAAATTCTACAGTCTGTGCTGCTTTATTCCAAATAATTTTACAGTCTATGCTCTTTGATTCTATAGAATGCTACAGACTGTCTTGTTTTATTCTATATAATTGTATAAACTGTGCTGTTTGATTCTATTAAAGTTTATAGTCTGTGCTGTTTTATAATGTAGAGTTTTACAGTCTATGCCGCTTTTTTCTATATAAGTGTATTGATTGTGCTGTTTTATTCCATTAATAGGGAAATACCAGCAAACCCATTTGGCAGAGATGGGAAGCGGCATGGGCAAGGTGAACATGTTAAGAACACCGCCTGTGCTGTGCCTAGGCATGGATTAGCCCAGTAACATTGCCCAGCATGCCCGTGCTGGTGTATTCTACGGATTTCTGCAGCCTGTGCTGTTTTATTCCAAATAATTTTATAGGCTATGCTGTTTGATTCTATAGAATGATACAGACTGTGCTGTTTTTATTCTATATCATTTTATAAAATGTGCTTTTTTTTAATTTAATGAAGCTTTGCAGTCTGTACAGTTTTTTATAATATAAAATGTTACAGTCTATGCTGTTTTATTCTATATAATGTAATTAACTGTGCTGTTTTATTCCATATAAGTCTAAAGTCCGTGCTATTTTATTCTATATATTTATACAATCTGTGCTTTTTTTATTCTTTGAAATTCCACAGTGTATGCTGCTTTATTCTATATCAGTCTACAATCAGTTCTGTTTTATTCTATGGCCTGTTATAGTCTGTGCTGTTTTATTTTACAATAAACTATATCCTGTGCTGTTTTATTCTACAATACAGTAAAGCCTGTGCTGTTTTATCCTATACTTTTCTGTAGACTGTGCTGTTTTATTTCATATCACTCTATAGTATGGGCTTTTTTTTGTTCCGTATTCATGCTGTAGTCTGTGCTGTTTTATTTCATATCACTCTATAGTATGGGCTTTTTTTTGTTCCGTATTCATGCTGTAGTCTGTGCTGTTTTATTTCATATCACTCTATAGTATGTGCTTTTTTTTTTGTTCCGTATTCACGCTGTAGTCTGTGCTGTTTTATTCTACATCGCTCTAAAGTCTTGTGCTGTTTTATTCCATATCATATATAGTCTGTTCTGTATTATTCTGCAGAATTTTATAGTCTGTGTTGGTTTTCTTTCTATACAACTGTATAGTCTGCACTGTTCTATTCAACATCATTCTATCGGCTGTAAAATAGGAGGGGGGGGGGGGACCTATCCCCTACCACCTTAAATTGTTAAGGGAAGATATCAATAAAATTCAAGCAGCTGCTCACATTGATTCCATGTGTCCCCACAGATATCAATAAATATACAATGTTGTAATGCAGTTCTTGCTTAGATATACAGTATGTACCACAATGAAGAACCTTATATCCTGATACTAGTGACATACATTTAATCAATAATTCATATACACTCACCGGCCACTTTATTAGGTACTCCTGGTATCAGGTTGGACCCCCTTTGGCCTTCATTCTTGGTGGAATAGATACAACAAGGTGTTGGAAACGTTCCTCAGAGATTTTGCTCCATAGTGACATGATAGCATCACACAGTTTGCTGCAGATTTGTCGGCAGCACGTCCATGATACCAATCTCTCAATCCACCACATCCCAAAGGTGCTCTATTGGATGAGATGTGGTGAGTGTGGAGGCCATTGGAGGACAGGGACCTCATTGTCCAGTGATGAGATGATTGGAGATTTGTGACATGGTGCATTATCCTGCTGGAAGGAGCCATCAGAAGATGGGGGACACTGTAGTCATAAAGGGATGGACATGGTCAGCAACAATACTCAGGTAGGCCGTGGTGTTTATATGATGCTCAATTGGTACTAAGGGGCCCAAAGTGTGCCAAGAAAATATCCCCCCCACCATTACACCCCCACCACCAGCCTGAACCGGTGATACAAGGCAGGATGGATCCATGCTTTCATGTTTGTTTACAAATTCTGACCCCATCATCTAATGTGACAGCGGCCATTTACCACGTGATCGCTCCGTCAAATGACTGAGCGATCGCTTGTAAACAAACTGGCGCCATGTCCGGTTCCTCTCTCCCATCTCTGGCAATACTCATCCATCCATACTCAGCCATACTTATTCATACCCAACCATAATCAGCCATACTTAGTCATACCCAACCATAATCAGCCGTACCCAGCCATACTCAGCTGTACCCAGCCATACTCAGCTATACCCAGTTGTGCTCAGCCGTACCCAGCCATACTCAGCCCCTACCCAGCCATACTCAGCCGTACCAAGCCATACTCAGTCATACTCAGCCGTACCCAGCCATACTCATCCGTACCCAGCTATTCCATCCGTACTCAGCTATCCCATCCATACTCAGCCATCCCATCTGTACTTAGCCATACTCATTTATGCTCAGTCATCCCATCCATACTGAGCCATCCACATTTATGGCTCAACCATGCTCAACCATCCCAATCCAAGGCTCATCCATCCCCATTCATGCTCAGCCATGCCATATCAGTTCTCATCCATGCCACATCCATGCCACTACAGTGCCTCACAAAAGTGTAATAGGTAGTCAAATTAGATTTAAAATGTATGCCCCTAGAACGCCTGACGGTGCTCCCTGCATGTTGGGCCTCTGTATGTGGCCTGGATGTGGAAAAGTCTTACACATGTGGTATTGCCGTACTCAGAAGGAGTAGGAGAATCTATTTTGGGGTGTAATTTTTGGTATGTACATGCTATGTGTTAGAAATATTGTATAAATTGACAACTTTGTGTAAAAAAAAAAATGCGTTTTCATTTTCTTTCCACATTTTCCAAAAACTTGTAGAAAAAAAATGACAGATTATAGATTGGGGTGTTTTCTTTCCAAAATGGGGTCATTTTTGGGACCTTTCCATTGTCCTGGTGCTCCAGGGCGTTCAAAAGTGTAATGCCCCGTACACACGGTCGGACTTTGTTCGGACATTCCGACAACAAAATCCTAGGATTTTTTCCGACGGATGTTGGCTCAAACTTGTCTTGCATACACACGGTCACACAAAGTTGTCGGAAAATCAGATCGTTCTGAACGCGGTGACGTAAAACACGTACGTCGGGACTATAAACGGGGCAGTGGCCAATAGCTTTCATCTCTTTATTTATTCTGAGCATGCGTTGCACTTTGTGCGTCGGATTTGTGTACACACGATCGGAATTTCCGACAACGGATTTTGTTGTTGGAAAATTTTATATCCTGCTCTCAAACTTTGTGTGTCGGAAAATCCGATGGAAAATGTGTGATGGAGCCCACACACGGTCGGAATTTCCGACAAAAAGGTCCTATCACACATTTTCCGTCGGAAAATCCAACCGTGTGTACGGGGCATAAGAGGTAGTCAAGAAATTGTATGTGTAATTTATGCTCCTAGGACGCCTGAAGGTGCTCCGTGCATGTTGGGCCTCTGTATGTGGCCACGCTGTGTAAAAGTCTCACATGTGGTATCACCGTACTCAGGAGGAGTAGTAGAATGTGTTTTGGGGTGTAATTTGTGGTATGCATATGCTGTGTGTGAGAAATAACCTAATAATATGACAATTCTGTGGAAAAAAAACAGAAAAGAAAAATCTTGATTTTGCAAAGAATTGTGGGAAAAAAATTACAACTTCAAAAAACTCACCATGCCTCTTACTAAATACCTTGGAATGTCTACTTTCCAAAAATAGGAACTATTCTATCATTTTCACAAAGACCAAATAATATACATCAATTTGGGTTGTTTTTACCACAGATATGTAGCAGTATAAATTTTGGCCAAAATTTATGAAGAAAAATGATTGATTTGCAAAATTTTGTAACAGAAACAGAGAAAAATGAATTTTTAAAAATTATTTTCAGTCTTTTTTCTTTTATAGCACAAGAAATAAAAAACCCAGCAGTGATTAAATACCACCAAAAGAAAGCTCTATTTGTGTGAAAAAAAGGACAAAAGTTAGTAATTGTCATTCAAAATGTGAGAGCACCGAAAGCTGACAATTGGTCTGGTTAGGTAAGTGGTTAAAAAAAATAAAACATTTTTTTTTTCAATGGTTAAAAAAACGCTGGTGAGCCGTGGCAACCAGGTGAGGAGTACAAAGACAAATGTGTTTTGCCTACAGTCAAGCATGGCGGTGGGGGTGTCATGGTCTGGGACTGCATGAGTGCTGCCGGCACTGGGGAGCTACAGATCATTGAGGGGACCATGAATGCCAACATGTACTGTGACATACTGAAGCAGAGCATGATCCCCTCCCTTCAGAGACTGGGCGGCAGGGCAGTATTCTAACATAATGACCCCAAACACACCTCCAAGACCACCACTGCCTTGCTAAAGAAGCTGAGGGTAAAGGTGATGGACTGGCCAAGCATGTATCCAGACCTAAACCCTATTGAAAAGGATATGGGGCATCCGCAAACAGAAGGTGGGGGAGCGCAAGGTCTCTAACATCCACCAGCTCTGTGATGTCATCATGGAGGAGGGGAAGAGGACTCCAGTGGCAACCTGTAAAGCTCTGGTGACCTCCATGCCCAAGAGGGTTAAGGCAGTGCTGGAAAATAATGGTGGCTACACAAAATATTGACACTTTGGGCCCAATTTTGACATTTTCACCTAGGGGTGTCCTCACTTTTGTTGCCAGCGGTTTAGACATTAATGGCTGTGTGTTGGGTTATTTTGAGAGGACAGCAAATTTACACTGTTATACAAGCTGTACACTCACTACTTTACATTGTAGCAAAGTGTCATTTCTTCAGTGTTGTCACATGAAAAGATAGAATAAAATATTCACAAAAATGTGAGGGGTGTACTCACTTTTGTGAGATACTGTATATACACACACACCCTCTTTTATGGCAGAGCCGGTCAGTGGGAGATCTTTCCCATCTCCTTGCTGGCACAGCGCAAGAGAAGTGCGGAAGCATTTCTCTTGTGGCAGAGCCGGTCAGAGGGAGATCTTTCCCATCTCCCTGCCGGCAAACAAAACGATAATGTTAATACACACGGCGTGATTAGAGTGTGCCCAGGCACACCTGGCACACCCCCCCCTGCGCACGCCTATGCTGAGATGCCATTAAAGTTCATGTGCATGTAAACGCAGGCGCCACGTTATGACATTGAATATTCTACAGGCTGTGCCGTTTTATTTCCTATCATTCCGTAGTCTGTGCTGTTTTATTCTACATTGTTTTATAGTCTGTGCTGTTTTATTCTACATTGTTTTATAGTCTGTGCTGTTTTATTCTACATTGTTTTATAGTCTGTGCTGTTTCGCTTTATAAGCCTGTGCATTTCCGCATTCCTTCTATAGCCTGTCCAGTTGTATTCCTTCTCACCCTATAACCCCGTGCTGTTGTTTTCTACAGCACCCCTACACCTGCATTTTGCACACTGGGGCCATTAGCACCGTCTGACAGCACTGACTGCTCTGCTGGCCCCATAGTCACAGTCTGAACACAGTCGGGGGTAAGGGGGGGGGGGGGGGGATTTGGGATGTCCATGTAACATGGAGTCAGCTCTTACAGAACACAGGCTGCTTCCCTTATTGCCCTGGTAACAGAACTGCCCACAGAAATCGGCATCTCAAACGATCCATTTCCCCTCCAATACACGGGCAGACCATTGCACGATCCCCTCCTGAGCAATTGCAATTCAAATTTTTTTTGCACACCTCTCTCATCATTTGCAATGCGTAGTGACGTTTCACTTTAAGCCATAGGAATTGCACAGCAGGCATCAAATGGGGAGAGGAGAAGAGCAGGGATGCTATTTTTATGTTTGCACTATATATATATATATATATATATATATATATATATATATATATATATATATATATATATATATATATATATATATATATATATTTTTTTTTTTTTTTTTTTTTTTTTTTTGGGTGTTTGTAGATCTAGCACCAACCCATGCAGGAAAGCCCATGCACACTGCCAGCACATGGATGTGGTGCTGATGCTGGAAGCTTGGTACAGACTGTGCGCTAATAGGCTCAGCACCTGGGACAGCTCCTCTCCGCAGCATCCTCCCCAACCCCCCCCCCCCCCCTCCACCTCCTGCATCCTAGCCAGAAAATGAGTTATCCTTTATTTTATAAGGGGAGGGTAGAGGGAAGGATTGCTGTTCGGAAAGGGTTAATAATGTCATCTATGACGTCAGAATTTCAATGTGCCCAGAGATTTTGCTCTCCTCTCTCTCTCTCTCTTTCTCTCCCTCCTTTCCTATATTTCCTGTCTCCTTCTTTTTATTTTTATTTTTTGCTTTGCTCTCTTCACTCCCTCCTTTCTTTCTATAGGTACCCTCCTTCCATCTCTTCCTCTCTCTCTCTCTTCTGTCGCACCCTCCTTTTCTTCATCCCTCCCTCTACACAATGTGCAGTAGTCAGATCCTGCTGCAGCAGATATAATGGAACATCCCTCCTCCTCCTTCTTGCGCTGAAGCTTACCCTTTTTTTTTTTCTCTCTTCCTCCCTCCCCTCCCCCCCGCCCTCCCCCCCCCCCTCCTCCCTCCTTCACTCCTTTATTTTTTTATTTTTTTACCATTTCTGTTTCATTTCATTTCCCCCTCCTGTACGGAAGGGAGAAAAAAAAAAGAGAGAGAAGAGGGCAGAGGAGGGGGTGTGAGAGGGGCAAAGCGGAGGAGCCCCCCCCCCCTCAAGTCTAGCAACTTAAAAAAAAAAAGAAAAAAAAAAAAAGGGGGGCAGGCGAACTATAAAAGAAGGGGAACCCATTTCGTTCGTGGATCACCTTCCCTTTCCCCCCCCCTTTCCCTTTTTTCACCCGGGTTTGTAGGAGCCGCGACTAAAAAAGGAAAAAAAAAAAAAAAAAAAAGAATTACAGATGGACGACTAGACGACGGAAGAAGGAGCAAATAGAGACCGAAGAAAAAAGGGCACCCTCCGTCCGTCTCCCTGGGCTGAAGACTGGATTCCAATGTTTTTTTTCCTATTGCCAAGGAAAAAGTGGATTAACCTCTCGGTGGACTCTTACCCCATTCCTATCTGCCTTCCATCACCATTTGGGGAGGGCGCAGAGACCCCCTTTTCCTCCGAGGAGATTTCTTTTTCATTTCGACATTTGGATTTTGCATTTTTGGCTTTTTACTGAGGGGGGGTTGCAAGAATTTCAAGACCTCCCCCCCCCACCCCAATCCCTTACCCCCCCCCCTGTCCAAACCCCCCCCCCCCCCTCTCCACTCCATGGTCCAGGTGGAAATGTTGAGTCTTGGGAAAGAGAGCTGGATTGGAGCAATTCTTTCAGCCTTCGCTACCATCCTGCTAGTCTGTTCTGCACAAAGGTAAGGTGGTCGGGGTAGGTGGGAGGGGAACTGCAAATGAAGACGATGGTGGTAGTGCAATGGGGGGTGGGGGGGATGGGTGGACAGGCGTTTTGGAAAAATAGTGATGGTGCAAATGGCCAGCTAAAAAAATAAATAAATAAAATGATGGTGGGAGCTAGAGTTGGCTGATGGAGGGATGCTAATGGAGAAGGTGCTTTGTTCAGGGCAGGCTAGAGGGGAGAGAGGTAGAGATAGGTACGTGAGATGAATAAGAGTTGCTCAGGGAATGCATGAAGGAGGATGGAAGGGATTTGATGGCTTAGGGTAGAAGACCAAGGCTAGTGCTTTAAACCCCCCCCCCCCCAATAAATAAATAAAATGTGATGGGTATTTAGAAATGTAGAAAAATGTGCTAGCTGAAATGCAGAATTGGGATTAGCCAATAGAAGGGTACAAGTCAACGTGCAAGGTGAAGAATAACTGTAGAAAATGGTTGCTGAGGCAATGGAGATGGTGGCTCTGTTGGCTGCAAGCATTCTCAGATATATGGCATAGGAATTAAAGAACAGGTGTGGCAGAAGGTGTTAATGGAACCATTTAGGTCCTTAAAAGGTCCTTTTATGACCAAAAAAAACGGCCAACGGTTGGACCTGTGAGCAAAATAAGCCATTCCTTTGGAAGATTCTGTTTTAGCATTAGCTCTGTATGGGATGGTGGTGGACCTTGCGTGATGGGAAGCGTGGCCTTCTTGAAGACACCTACTGATGGGATGCTTAAAAAAGATTAGCTGTATTGGTGAAAAAAAAAAAAATCTATGCCACAGAAGCCATGATAAGGTTGCATATTATAATTAGCCGTGTTTAATGATTAAAGATGATTATTTTTGGCTTTGCGGTGACTATTCTTAGAGCTCAAAGGCCCCATGATCGTCCAGCCCCCTGTTCTATGGACGCAAGCCAATAGGCTCATTGCTTTCGAGCTTTTTGAATGTATAGGTGATGAGGGGCCGAAAAGTGTGCCAATCCCCCGACTGAAGCTTCCTGCCAAGTTGGGATATGTTGGGTTTGGGAACTTACTTGGGGCTCGTGACTTCACGAGCTGATATAGGGATCAAAGGGATCCTTTTCTAAAACACATTAGCAAGAAAAAAAAAAAGATATTTATAAAAAAAAGGAATTATAAATAATAGCACACTCTTGCTTTCCCTAGAAAAATAAATACAGGATTTTCCTTCATAATTCATTGTGGTCCTATTGGAAAGGTCCCACGCAAAACTGCCCAGGGCTAAAAGAGGTCAAGAGTTCCAAACCCTTTGACAATCACTAATATATACAATATCTGAGAGAAATGTTGACTTATAGTGTATCTAAAGCCAACATTATTTTTGTTTTGGATGGAGTAGTAAGGGTTTAGAACCTCTGTCAGTTTTTTATTGTTTTTTTGTTTTGTTTTTTTAGCCCCCTGTTGAGGAGGTTGAGGGCCCATTCACACTTACATGGCAATGTTTCTGCTTTATGTGCAGTGTGTTGCACTGCACACATTACACTGCGGCGCACCACAGTGCATATAATGTGTGTTGTGGCGTGCTGCATTGTTAAAAAAAAGAGGTCATGCTCGATTTTCCATGCATCGTGGTGCACTGGCAACCCATTCATAACAACATGGGCTGCCTTAAGGCCTCGTTTACACACGGGTGTACTGCAGCGTACACCCGAATGATGGCTGTGTATGCTTTGCATGGGGGATGCACAGGTGTTCTTTGCATCCTCGTGCAAGCAGTCCCATTTGTGTCAATTGGGATGCAAGGACACAGCCGCTACTCCCAATTTACCAGCCGTGTGAGCGCACCACTCTGAATGCACACTGTCTGCGTTCAAGGCCGTGCACCCGCACACACGGATTTGAAAACGTAGCAGCCGATTTATCCCAATGAACATTCATAGAGGGATGCATGAAACACCTGTGCATCTGCGTGCGGCCAAACACAGTCCTTGCACGGGTGTATGCTGTAGTACACCCACGTGAACGAGGCCCAAAACACTACGTACACCACAATACACATACGTGTGAATGGGCCCTCTCTCTCTATCTGTCCAGGTAACCATTGGCACAGATTGGGGGAAATCCAATATTTTAGGTTTTCACCAGAAGGGCAAGAGCGTTGAAATCTGTCCAGTGTGGCAACATTTGTTCTGCTATTGGAGAGAAAATTTCCTATCACTTCCTGTTCTGTCAACAGGAAGTGAAATGGAATCTCTCCACTAGGAATTTTTTTTTCAACTGTATCAAATACTTACCATCATTTTTCTTTCCTGGTGCCAATCCATGGCAGCAAAGTACCACATGTATGCTTCCATGTTGGTGCCGGGGAAAATGGAAAATTATATCAAATTCTTACTGTAATTTTTCTTTCCTGGTGCCAATCAATGGCAGCAAAGTACCACATGTAAAATGGAATCTCTCCACTAGGAAAAAAATTGAAAATTGTATCAAATACTTACCGTAATTTTTCTTTCTTGGTGCCAATCCATGGCAGCAAAGTACCACATGTATGCTTCCATGTTGGTGCCAGGAAAATGGAAAATTGTATAAAATTCTTATTGTAATTTTTCTTTCCTGGTGCCAATCCATGGCAGCAAAGTACCACATGTATGCTGCCATGTTGATGCCAGGAAAATGAAAAACTGTATCAAATTTTTACCGTAATTTTTTTTGCTTGGTGCCAACCCATACCCTTAAATTACCACATGTACTGTATCAAATTTGTATCATAATTTTTCTTTCCTGGTGCCAATCCATTGCAGCAAAGTACCACATGTATGCTGCCATATTGGTGCCAGGAAAATGTAAAATTGTATCAAATTTGTATCTTCATTTTTCTTTCCTGGTGTCAATCCATGGCAGCAATGTACCACATATATGCTGCCATGTTGGTGCCAGGAAAATGGAAAACTGTATAAAATTCTTACTGTAATTTTTCTTTCCTGGTGCCAATCCATGGCAGCAAAGTACCACATGTATGCTGCCATGCTGATGCCAGGAAAATGAAAAACAGTATTGAATTTTTACCGTATTTTTTTTTTTCCTTGGTGCCAACCCATGCCCTCAAAGTACCAAATGTACTGTATCAAATTTGTATCATATTTTTTCTTTCCTGGTGCCAATTCATTGCAGTAAAGTACCACATGTATGATGCCATGTTGGTGCCAGGAAAATGTAAAATTGTATCAAATTCGTATCTTCGTTTTTCTTTCCTGGTGCTAATCCATGGCAGCAATGTACCAAAAATATGCTGCCATGTGTGTGCCAGGAAAATGGAAAATTGTATCAAATTCTTACTGTAATTTTTCTTTCCTGGTGCCAATCCATGGCAGCAAAGTACCACATATATGCTGCCATGTTGGTGCCAGGAAAATTTGAAATTGTATCAAAGTTTTGCAGTATTTTTTCTTTCTTGGTGCCAACCTATGCCCTCAAAGTACCACATGTATTGTATCAAATTTTTATCATAATTTTTCCTTCCTGGTGCCAATCCATGGCAGCAAGGTACCACATACATGCTGCCATGTTGGTGCCATAAAAATGGAAAATTGTATCAAATCCCTATCATAATTTTTCTTTCCTGGTGCCAATCCATGGCAGCAAAGTACCACATATATGCTGCCATGTTGGTGCCAGGAAAATAAAAAATTGTATCAAATTTTTACTGTAATTTTTTTTTTCTTGGTGCCAACCCATGCCCTCAAATTACCACATGTATTGTATCAAATTTTTACAGTAATTTTTCTTTCTTAGTGCCAATCCATGGCAGCAAAGTACCACATGTATGGTGACATGTTGGCACCAGGAAAATGGAAAATTCTATCAAATTTTTATCATAATTGTTCTTTCCTGGTGCCAATCCATGGCAGCAACCTACCACATGTATGCTGTCATGTGGGTGCCAAGAAAAAGGAAAATTGTATCAAGTACCATCATTTTCCTCTATGGCAGCATACATGAGGCACCAGAAAAATACAACTTTTTAATCAATCCCTTCTCTTTTTAACTTGTATTTAGATACACAAACAATTATTTACTTATCCTTAAAAAAAATCTGAGCTCTTCGACCATACAAAATGATTTTCAACTGAATATCTTTGAAGATTCATGAACTTTGTAGGAACATATTTTTAGAAGTCATGACCGTTACATTTGTAACCCCATAGCATGTATCCAATTTAGGGGAGGACAGAGCTGGTGGGTGGGGGGGGGGGGGGCAGGGCCAAAACTAATATCATATGAGTGGAGATACAACCCCAAAAAGTATCTAAGCGCCAATGGCAATGCTCCGGTGATCCACTGAATTCCAGGTGCCAGCATTTACAGAGCCTATCCAAGCCCAATAAGTAATTCTGCACCAGACTCCAGTCAACCCACGTGTTAGGTGAAGATTAATTATGGCCTTGGCTCCTCCAAGGCTATGCCTACTGATGCATTTCGCCATGCCCACAAGGCATAGTCATAGAGGGTGGAGCTACTTTATTATTCAGACAACAATCACAGTGGGACCCACTGACATGGATACATACTGCACATGTTATAGTTGCCTCGTTCAGACCCATCTTCCTGCACCAACATCCTTTGAAGATATCACGTGACAAAATGCTTAAAAGCCACGAAGGAAGCGAATGCTGGATTTCCCACCTTTTACCATGCCTGCAAACCAACGGCCAGCCATGGCACATGGAGACCTCTTTTTTTGTAGCCCACAGGAATCTACTTCTACCTTAAAAAGGACCACTTGATGAGTTTTTTTTTTCCCAGGCCAAAGGTTCCCAATCCTCCACTTATTAAAGCTTATCTGAAGCCAAAACTTTTGTGGGGCACTAAAAAGAGTGCCGAGGCATTAGAACCTCTGTCAGGTTTTTTTTTATCACTGTCTGGTGTCCCCACTGGGGAGATTCAACCCTTCTATTTGTCCTGTTGACCACCAGTCATCAGGGTTAAAAGTGAGAGAAAAAAAAAAATTACAAAAATTTGGAGTTGTCACCAGAAGAGAAATAGAGGGTAAATCTTCCAATGGGGAAACTTGTCTAAAAGGGGCCCATTCACGCATTAAAATGATTGCGATGTGTTATTTTGCATGCATGTCTTGCATTAACATGCATTGCATAAAGGCAACCCATTCATTATGAATGGTCTGCCAATGGACCACATTGGATGAAAAAACACACATGACCCTTTTTTAGCAATGTAGAGCACCACAATGCAAGTATATGCGCTGTGGTGTGCTGCAGTGCGTTGGCCTCTACTGTACAATGGTTTAGATTTCATTCACAGTGCATGGCACCACAATGCAGCACGCATAGAGTAGGTGCATTGCCATGTTAGACCAAAATGGTTCCTATTAAAGCTTAGCTCTAGGCATATACTATAAAACACCAATAAATGCAGGGTATTTATTTAATGAGGAGCTAAAGGCAAGAATACTTACCTATGCTCCAACGGCCCGACACCAGTGAAGTCCCTGGTTGCCGCCCGCATCTTCTCCTCAGCTTCCTCCAGGTGGCGATCTTCGGCTGTCTTGATTGACTGGTGCGGGATGCCAAAATTATGGGGGGTCTGGGAAGCTCCTAGATACACAATAGGGGGGGGGGGGGGCACCACATCCAAATTGAATAGAAAACTCCAAATGTCTATAAAAGCATGGACTTTTGAAGTGCCCCAAAGGAGCCCCAACATATCATATAGTATAAAACATGGGGGAATACATACCCCTCATACACATTTATTTTTTACAAGTTTTACAAGTCTCATGTAACCCCTTGTACAACAGCACTCAGACTGAGATAAGTAGGGACAGTAATTGGGGACATTTAGGTGTCCTGCATTAAAATATGCTAACAGTGAAACTTCTGATTGGAGGAAAGAGCAGAGGCATGACCTCATCAGTCCATTGCTGCTCCTTTGATGTCCAATCTGAGACTGGGACGTACTCTAGCTGTGTTGCGTCACTTACGGGGTAAAAATCAGGTCAGCGGGCTGGCTGTACTGTTGGGTAGAGCTGTGTAAATCTCAGGATGGGATGAACTGAAATGCAGGTCCTTTGACAGCGAAGACAGCTCCAGTATATGTATTTCAACTGTGGATTTATCTGTTTTCCTGAAGTTCAGCTTTATGGAAACATGGATAGTGGGGAAATAATTGCATACCAATGTGCACACACTAAATTATTTCTAAAGTCAAAACAATTTCCATTTTGGATACAGATATGTGGACACATGGGAAATATCCATTGATATCCTGTCCTGTAGACACAACAGGAAATGATGGAAAATCTGTATAAAAAGAAACATATGGACATAGAGACATAAGGGAAATTTCCATTGACATCTAGTCCTGTAGACACAAAAGAAAATTATTGGAAATCTGTATAGATAGAGACATATGGACATAGAGACACATGGGAAATTTCCATTGACATCCGGTCCTGTAGACACAACACGAAATGATGGGAAATCTGTATAGATAGAGACATATGGACATAGAGACATATGGGAAATTTCCACTGACATGCCGTCCTGTAGACACAACAGGAAATGATTGGAAATCTGTATAGAGACATAATGGGGAATTTCCATTGACATCCCGTTCTATAGACACAACGGGAAATGATGGGAAATCTGTATAGATAGAGACATTATGGACATAGAAACATGGGAAATTTCCATTAATGTCCCATCCTGTAGACACAACAGGGAATTATGGTAAATCTGTATAGATAGAGACATATGGCCATAGAGACATATGGGAAATTTCCATTCACATCCAGTCCTGTAGACACAACAGGAAATGATGGGAAATCTGTATAGATGGAGACATATGGACATAGAGACATATGGGAAATTTCCATTGACATCCCGTCTTGTAGACACAACAGGAAATGATGGGAAATCTGTATAGATGGAGACATATAGACATAAGGGAAATTTCCATTGACATCCAGTCCTGTAGACACAACAGAAAATTATTGGAAATCTGTATAGATAGAGACATATGGACATAGAGACACATGGGAGGTTTCCATTGATATCCCGTCCTGTAGACACAACAGGAAATGATGGGAAATCTGTATAGATAGAGACATATGGACATAGAGACACACGGGAAATTTCCATTAATGTCCCATCCTGTAGACACAACAAGGAATTATGGTAAATCTGTATAGGTAGAGACATATGGACATAGAGACACATGGGAAATTTCCATTGACATCCCGTCCTGTAGACACAACAGGAAATGATGGGAAATCTGTATGGGTTGAGATATATGGACATAGAGACATAAGGGAAATTTCCATTGATATCCAGTCCTGTAGACACAACAGGAAATGATGGGAAATCTGTATAGATAGAGACATATGGACATAGAGACACATGGGAAATTTCCATTGACATCCCGTCCTGTAGACACAACAGGAAATGATGGGAAATCTGTATGGGTTGAGATATATGGACATAGAGACATAAGGGAAATTTCCACTGGCATCCCGTCCCGTCGACACAACAGGAAATGATGAGAAATCTGTATAGATAGAGACATATGGACATAGAGACACATGGGAAATTTCCAATGACATCCCGTCCTGTAGACACAACAGGAAATGATGGGAAATCTGTATGGGTTGAGATATATGGACATAGAGACATAAGGGAAATTTCCATTGACACCCCGTCTCGTAGACACGACAGGAAATGATGGGAAATCTGTATAGGTTGAGACATATGGACATAGAGACATATGGGAAATTTCCATTGACATCCCGTCCTGTAGACACAACAGGAAATGATGGGAAATCTGTATAGATGGAGACATATGGACATAAGGGAAATTTCCATTGACATCCCGTCCTGTAGACACAACAGGAAATGATGGGAAATCTGTATGGGTTGAGATATATGGACATAGAGACATAAGGGAAATTTCCACTGGCATCCCGTCCCGTAGACACAACAGGAAATGATGAGAAATCTGTATAGATAGAGACATATGGACATAGAGACACATGGGAAATTTCCATTGACATCCCGTCCTGTAGACACAACAGGAAATGATGGGAAATCTGTATGGGTTGAGATATATGGACATAGAGACATAAGGGAAATTTCCATTGACACCCCGTCTCGTAGACACGACAGGAAATGATGGGAAATCTGTATAGGTTGAGACATATGGACATAGAGACATATGGGAAATTTCCATTGACATCCCGTCCTGTAGACACAACAGGAAATGATGGGAAATCTGTATAGATGGAGACATATGGACATAAGGGAAATTTCCATTGACATCCAGTCCTGTAAACACAACAGGAAATGAGACATATGGACATAGAGACATAAGGGAAATTTCCATTGCCGCCCTGTCCTGTATGGATACAACAGGAAATGATGGGAAATCTTTACCAAGTGAGGGGAATTCCTCTCTTAGTTTGAGTTGGCACTAGTACTGCAGAATAATCATGCCTCTTTCAGTGCGGTTTTGTAGCATGTTTATGCGCATTTTTAATATATTTTTGTTTCAGCAAATGACTAGCAAGATCTGCTGCGACATCATTGTTGCTAGGAGAAAGAGACTGGATGTCAAGCACAAAACTGCACCAATGCATGCATTTTTTTCCCCCATACGCTCCCGTTGAAATTTATAAAGCTAAAAAGACGCTGTGTAGCACCATAAAAAGCGGCTGCACCTCTTAAAATCGCACTGCACTGTGTTGCATTGATGTGAACAGGCACTATAGAGAATTATGGAGTTTCTATTGTCGTGCACAACAGATCGCACTGGTATGAAGGATGGCTTAGACCAGCTTTTCTCAACCCTTTTTACCCCAAAGGAACCCTTAAAGTGTTACTAAACCCAGGAGCCTGCAGTCACTATATCTGATCTCCCACAGTACACAGAACACAGAAATGCAATTATTTTTAGTAAATATAAACGGCTAAACACCTTTTCTCATCAGCAATATATAGCAGTCCTATTACTTCTATTAGTGTCTGGTCAAAGCTTGTAGGAGGAGTTTTCATCCTACTCTGACAGTCCTACGAGGCTGCATGATCCCTGACCCTCTGTCTGGACAGTGCTGATTGGCCCTGTGCTGATCACATGCACTCTCCCAAGAAAAAAAAAAAACTCTCTAGCAATACACACCACACTGAGAATGTGCAGAGTGACTCCAAGGCTCTGTACTATCAGGAGATGGATTGGGGACAGTGGAAGAAGGGGAAGATCAGAGAAGACAGGATCAAACAGCCTTTTTACACAATGCAGAGGATTAACCCCTTAGGTTTCACAGTGCATATAACAAGCATGCTTTACTGCATATACAGATTGATTTTACTGTTGTGGGTTTGCTAACACTTTAAAGTCATTGTCAGGTCTTGGGGAACCCCCTCTAAAACCAGGTCACTGGAGGTCAGTGGGAAATGTACATGGGGGGGGTCAGTTGAAACAATTGCCGCTGGCTCTGATCCGGCCTTTGGCGCTGGAACTATGCAGGCCCTATTATTGGGAGGCCAATCAGCCATCGGTCAAAGAATCCTTAGTTCCCTCTGCAAGAACCCTAGGGCACCATGGAACCCTGGTTGGCAATAGGAAATGGTTTGGAGCCTTCCAATGGGGACACCGATTGCCCTGGCCAATCATAGGTGTCCCCATCGGAAAGGTCTCCAGTCACTTCCTGTTTTGGTGACTGTAAAATGTTGGCTTTCCCATCACTATCTGTCCTAGTGCCAAAGTCCACAGGACAAAAATAAACAGTAAGTCTCCATGGTGGGCATACATGCATTAGTAAAGGGCCAACATGGATTGTCATGATTCCATAACACTTCATAAACTTAGATACATTTTAAACGTGTCTCTAACGTAAAATATTGTATGAAACTATAGATTGTTACAAAGCAAAATATACCAATGTAAGATGCTCACTCCTGGTATAAATTACAACCACAAGCACCTTTACTTAGGAGAAGAGAGCCATAAAAAAAAAAATTGCACTATATAGCAAAAAGTTTGTGAACTCCTGACCATCACACCTGTATGAGCTGGACATTTCATTCTCCGCTCTTCTGGGAGGGCCTTCGGCAAGATTTTGGAATATGTCTGTGGGAATTTGTGCCCATTTAGTCAAAACAAACATTGGTGAGGTCAGGTACTGATGTTGGGCGAGAAGACCCGACCATCAAAATTGGCTTTCCAATTCATCGCAATGGTGTTCTGCAGGGTTGAGGTCAGGGCTCTGTGCAGGCCACTTGAGTTCCCCCACACCAAACTGGTCAAACCACGTCTTTATGAAGTTGGCTTGATGCCCATGCTGGAACAGAAAAGGGTCTTTCCCAAACTGTTGGAAGTGCATAATTGTCTGAAGCAGCCTTCTACAAACATTTTAACATAGAGGAAACCTTAAAAATACCTTTCAGGAACTCCTGCCAATAATTACTATATCTACAGCTCACGGTACATTAGTGTGTTGATTATTGGGAAGAATGCCCCTTACATTGGTGGTCAGTGGGAAGAATACCCCTTACATTGATGATCAGTGAGAAGAATGTTCCTTACATTGATGATCAGTGGGAAGAATGTCCCTTACATTGGTGATCAGTGGGAAGAATATCCCTTACATTGGTGATCAGTGGGAAGAATACCCCTTACATTGGTGATCAGTGGGAAGAATACCCCTTACATTGATGATCAGTAGGAAGAATACCCCTTACATTTGAGGTCAGTGGGAAAAATGTCCCTTATATTGGTGGTCAGTGGAAAGAATGTCGCTTGCATTGGTCGTCAGTGGCAAGAATGTTCCTTACATTGGTGGGCAGTGGAAAGAATGTTCCTTACATTGGTGGGCAGTGGGAGGAATGTTTCTCTTATATTGGTGGTCAGTGGGAAGAATGTTCCTTACATTGGTGATCAGTGGGAAGAATGTTCCTTACATTAGTGGGCAGTGGGAGGAAGTTCTCCTTTACATTGTGGGTCAGTGGGAAGAATGTTCCTTTCATCAGAGGGCAGTGAGAGGAAGGTCTCCTTTACATTTATGGTCAATGGGAAAAATGCCCCTTATATTGGTGGTCAATGGGAAGAATGTTCCTTACATTGGTGGTCAGTGGGAAGAATGTTCCTTACATTGGTGGGCAGTTGGAGGAATGTTTCCCTTATATCCGTGGCCAGTGGGAAGAATGTCGCTTACAATGGTGGTCAGCGGAAAGGATGTTCCTTACATTGGAGGTCAGTGGGAAGAATGTTCCTTTCATCACTGAGCAGTGGAAGGAATGTTCCTTACATTGGTGGTCAGTGGGAAGAATGCTCAATTACATTGGTAGTCAGTGGGAAGAAAGCTCCTTACGTTGGTAGTCAGTGGGAAGAAAGCTCCTTACATTGGTGGTCAGTGGGAAGAAAGCTCCTTACATTGGTAGTCAGTGGGAAGAAAGCTCCTTACATTGGTGGTCAGGAGGAATAACGTTCCTTACATTGGAGGTTCATGGGAAGAATGCTCCTTACATTGATAGTCAGTGGGACGAATGCTCCTTACATTGGTGATCAGTGAGAAGAATGCTCCTTACATTGATAGTCAGTGGGACGAATGCTCCTTACATTGGTGATCAGTGGAAAGAGTGTTCCTTACATTGGTGGTCGGTGGCCATATACATTGGTGGTCGGTGGTTATATAACTGAGAGTCAGAAGTTGCTCTTTGTTCAGGAAACCCCAAGAAAACTCTGGATTAACCTTGGTATTTAGAGCACATCAGGGGCTGCATTATACATTACCACGGCAGCTGGTGTGTGCTGTGATGGGAGCAGTGCTGATGCATTGTAATGCATTGATGATTGTAATGAAGCCTTTTTTAAACTTTATTAAAACAACACAAAATTACACTTCTTTCATCTTTTTTCACTGCAATGCATTGTAATGTAGCACAGTGCAACATGTGCGCTAAAAAAAAAAAAGCGTGTTTTTTAGCGCACACCACTGCAGAGCTGTGGTCTGAACTGGACTGATAGGACTTTAGCCAAATTGCCTTGTCTTCTTGTCTTTACATTGTGCCTTCGTTGGGCAGCACTGTCCGATGCAGCCCTATAGGGCTGGTAAAGGAATTTAAGATTTACATCTACTTCAAAAAAAAAAAAAAGAAAGACTTTTCACTCTATATAGAATTTGTACACCTGGTCCATGAAAATATACATTTTAATTTGACAAATGTTGGCACAGCCATTACCGTTCTGTAGAAGGATAAAATGATTGAATCATCAAGACTATCTGTCACTGTATTCTTCCTGTAAACCCCGGGCACATTCCATAGGGAGATGGTTCGTGGTTCTCTCAATACTGATTGCCCCTATGGCCGAAATTAGCCAACCCTCCTCTATTTCTTTGTCATCTTGTGATTTGATTTACATGAACATGGAAAGCAAAGCATTATTTTTTTGTTATAGGATGAGAAACAGTAAGCCCTAATGCTTACTTCAGTAATCCCGCAGATTATTAAACAAACCGGTTTATATCTGAAAATACAGACTAGTCCTTGTGCGCATTCACATTGCGCAATATAATCCATCATCTCTAAGAAAAGCAAGAAATGTAACATATATATAATAATTACACAAGCCATCTGGTATTGTAATGCTTTTTTTTTCTTAATTTTTATTCTATTTTAATCCACATTTTTCTAATTTAATCTACATATTGTAAATATATATATACAGTATATATATATATATATATATATATATACACTGTATATATATATTTACAATATGTAGATTAAATTAGAAAAATATGCACAAGTAACGTTTGAGATATATATATCTCAAATGTCACTTGTGCATTGTGGTGCATTTGAGGGTCATTAAAAATGCACGACTGAGTGTTATTAGTGCCTCTTTGAAACTGCACAGCTTCACATGCTGTGGTTGTGATGCTTTGCTTTGCACCCCTTTTAAAAATTATCTAATATATCGTGATTGTTGGATGGCAGTATGGCTATAAAAACATCCACTCATCTGAAAAGGCTGTCTTGAAGATTTTGGAGTGTGCCTATGGGAACTTGTGACCATTTGTGAGGTCAGGTACTAATGTTGGATGAGAAGACCTGGCTTACAATCGCTATTCCACTTCATCGCAAAGATTTTCAGTAGGATTGAGGTCAGGTGCTGATTTTTGATAAGAAGACCTGATCTCAGAGGTGTTCATTAGAGTTCAGTTCAGGTACTGATTTTGGATAAGAAGACCTGATCTCAGAGGTGTTCATTAGAGTTGAGTTCAGGTACTGATTTTGGATGAGAAGACCTGATCTCAGAGGTGTTCATTAGAGTTGAGTTCAGGTACTGATTTTGGATGAGAAGACCTGGTCCCAAAGGTGTTCATTAGGGCTGAGTTCAGGTAATGATTTTGGATGAGAAGACCTGGTCCCAAAAGTTTTCAGTAGGGTTGAGGTCAGGTACTAATTATGGATGAAATACAAGAAAAACAGTCACTTCCAGCACTAAAAGGTCTTCTGTAGTAAAAAGCGACAAGGACATTAGTGTTTCAAGACTAGGCGAATGCTTCCCTCCTTGCATGGGGTAATCCGATAGAGACTATAAAAACAAAAAGGAAGGCACGCACACCTGGTGCATTACCAGAGACATTTAATAAATATTAAACATTTTTAAAAGTGGATACTCACAGAGGGGCAACACTCAATGAGCCATACAGATACACAAAGTAGTAAGGTGCGGACACAGCAAGGGGTGAAAGCTGACGCGAATCGGGGGCGTTCCCCCTTCCTCAGAGCTAAGCTGATTTTGGATGAGAAGACCTGGTCCCAAAAGTGTTCAGTATGGTTGAGGTCAAGTACTGATTTTGGATGCGAAGATCTGATCCCAAAAGTGTTTAGTAGGGTTGAGGTCAGGTACTGGTTTTGCATGAGAAGATCTGATCCCAAAAGTATTCAGTAGGGTTAAGGTTGGGTACTGATATTGGATGTGAAGATCTGATCCCAAAAGTGCTCAGTAGGGTTGAGAAGACCTGGTCCCAAAAGTGTTCATTAGGGTTGAGTTCAGGTACTGATTTTGGATGAGAAGACCTGGTCCCAAAAGTGTTCATTAGGGTTGAGTTCAGGTACTGATTTTGGATGAGAAGATCTAATCCCAAAAGTGTTCAGTAGGGTTGAGGTCAGGTACTGAGTTTGTATGAGAAGACCTGGTCCCAAAAGTGTTCATTAGGGTTGAGTTCAGGTACTGATTTTGGATGAGAAGATGTGATCCCAAAAGTGTTCAGTAGGGTTGAGGTCAGGTACTGGTTTTGCATGAGAAGATCTGATCCCAAAAGTATTCAGTAGGGTTAAGGCCGGGTACTGATATTGGATGTGAAGATCTGATCCCAAAAGTGCTCAGTAGGGTTGAGAAGACCTGGTCCCAAAAATTTTTATTAGGGTTGAGTTCAGGTACTGATTTTGGATGAGAAGACCTGGTCCCAAAAGTGTTCATTAGGGTTGAGTTCAGGTACTGATTTTGGATGAGAAGATCTGATCCCAAAAGTGTTCAGTAGGGTTGAGGTCAGGTACTGATTTTGGATGAGAAGACCTGGTCCCAAAAGTGTTCATTAGGGTTGAGTTCAGGTACTGATTTTGGATGAGAAGACCTGGTCCCAAAAGTGTTCATTAGGGTTGAGTTCAGGTACTGATTTTGGATGAGAAGATCTGATCCCAAAAGTGTTCAGTAGGGTTGAGGTCAGGTACTGATTTTGGATGAGAAGACCTGGTCCCAAAAGTGTTCATTAGGGTTGAGTTCAGGTACTGATTTTGAATGAGAAGACCTGGTCCCAAAAGTGTTCATTAGGGTTGAGGTCAGGTACTGATTTTGGATAAGAAGATCTGATCCCAAAGGTGTTCATTAGAGTTGAGGTCAGGTACTGCTGTTGGATGAGAAGATCTGGCTCACAGTCAGTGTTCCAATTCATCCAAAAAGTGTTCTGTAGCATTGAGGTCAGGACTCTGAAGGCCACTCAAGTTCCTCTATACACCAAACTGATGAAACCATGTCTTGCTTTGTAAACAGGAGCACATCCATGCTGGAACAAAAAAGAGTCTTCACCAATCTGTTACCACAAGGTTGGAAGCTCACAATTGTCCAAAGTATCTTGGTATGCTGTAGTACTAACAGTACCATTCACTGAAAACACCTGAACTCAATCATTTTGAGGGTTGTCCACATACAGTACCTATGGCCATATCCTGTCTATAAATTACCCACATATGTGCAGTGCAAAACCAGAAGTTGAGGGCGATTTATCAAGAACATTACTGACACAATCAAGCCGTATATAACACAAGTCAGGCTACCTTTCATGTAGTTAAGGATTTTGTTTTTTGTTTTTTTTTGCTTTGTGTGTTTCTGTGACATTCCATCTGCAAGCATAGACAGCTAACGAGCCAATTTTGAAGATATCTGAGACAAATGTAACGTTGCTCTCATTATTTTCACTTAAAGCTGGATTCCAGGCAGCTATATAAAAAAAAAATTCCATGTGGGTGCCCCTCCCCCCATATATTAGGAATTTAATACTTGTTAAGTCTAGGGGGTATAAGGCAAGCCTTAGATGATACAATTTTCTTTCCTTCCAAAGAAATTTGCTTGAATCCCTCTCGCAGTGCTATTGTGTTCTTCCAGCGGGGAGCCTTCCCTACTGACACAACGCAATGATCACCGCCTGCTGTTATACTATATTGCTATACAGGCTGGTTGTACAAAAGCTGATCGATGGATCGACTTCAGCACAACCAGCCTGCCCATAGATGGATCAAATCTCAGCCGGTCACTACTGAACCGGCCAAGATTCAATCCATCTTTGGCCAGCTTGAGGTAGAGGAATACTTACCCTATCCCTCACTCCCGCTCCAGCCCCAGAATGTGGACATACAATGCAGGACCAGCAGTGGGCGCTGCACTTTACATGATAACATCAGAGAGCGGGGTGGCCACATGACCTAAGAAGAGGAGTGGCTTTGTGGGATAAGTCGTGCACCTTGGAACCAGTGGGAAGGAAGCCTGTGGAACTGAGAAAAAAGGTCTCTCTATTACATGCCCCCTAGACTAAATCAGCAATAGATCTTTAATATACAGGATGGGGCGCTCGCGTGTGATTTTTTTTTTTTTTTTGCCAGTTCAGCTTTGCACAGGTAAAAATGTGTAAAAATGTGGTCAGGGGCATGTTTTAAATTGGTGCAGTGTTACATTTTAACAGATGAGGAAGGAATTAATAAATAATCCCGTGATCTTGTAGTAAATCTGTCTAATCTCATTGCTGCTGTTTTGCTCTGGCTCTTTGTCTGGGAAAGCTGATAAACCTCTCCCATGGGGCCTGATTTACTAACGGATATGCACGTTCCGATCGCATATTGATGCAGCAAGAACAAGCAAATGGAAATGTATTATATTGCGTGATGTGCATAAGTGTGCGCACGCACAGGCTACAAAGATTATAACGTGACACTTATTAACAAGGGGGGTTTGCTATAAATCGTGCGTTCTAGTATCTAAATGTACATGCTTGAGCTGTGGTGCTCCAAAAAAAAAAAATGATGGTTGTTGGATGTTGGGTCACTTTAAGCGCCGTTCGAATTATTAGATTGGATGAGAGTGATATCCGCGCTTAGTAAAAACAGCAAAGCAGCTAAGCACTATAACCCAGATATTAGGCACAAAAAAACTATATACCGTAACAAAAAAGTGCATAGCTAGAAATTATTAGATGGAAATATGTGCAAACTAAATAAGAAGTGAAAATGTGCACATATAAACCATAATTAATGTAAAAAAAAATCATGTGAAAAAAAAGTGCAAAAGCAAAAATGACTGAAGCAGATATTTAAATAAAGTGCAAATTAGACACATGTGCAAAAAAGTTCATTGGTGATAAGAGTTCATAAGGAGAGATCCTCATAAAGCATGGATCCAATAGGTGAAGTCATGTGAAATATAAGACAAAAACTTGGCCACGTGAAACCCGTCACCACAGGGAGTTGAGAACCTTACCGGAAAGCCAGTGACCACCCTTATTCAGGGGGGGTCATAAGGCGCTTGTTGGATCTAGGATCCTATGGGAAGATGACCTGATGTCCTGATGTATCCCTCTCCAACTAGGACCCTGTAGAGAGGTAACCTGATGTCCTGGTTCGACCCTCACCGCAAATCCTCGCAGGTACCAAGCAGTGTTCAGATCTGATATAATGGCACCAAAACCACGTTGCAAAATGCAAATATGCGAAAAAAGGGGAAAAACTCCAATAGTGCAAAAAAGCCTTGTAAGGTTACTTTAAAAAAGAGTAATGCAACGCTGCTTATAAACAGAAGGACCCACAAACGAGTCAGGCTATAATAATCGATAAAAGTGGAATTCCAAACAAAAATAAAATGTGAAAGCAATCGCGCATGCGCAGAGCGTGTGCGCGTAGCGTCCCTGAGCATTATTAGATGCTTATACAATATAGGAATAAACACAGGTCTATCATTAACCCCATTTCCACCCAGCCCTAGCATCCCTTTAAATGGGTCTTTACATGGGACGGACTGCCCAATCACGTGACCACCATCATTGGCTGTCACGGTGGTCATACAATTGGAAGTCCATCCTGCTGGCTTCTGATCATTACCAATGACCAGGAGCCATCTATGACAGTTCGGTCGCTGTGCTGGAGGCACGTTCTCAGCACAGAAACCTTGCCTGCCCATGGATGCATGTGTGCGACGCATGGAGGTTACAACTCCCCATCATATGCGTTACGTATGCGGCGACTTAAGAGGTTAAATGAGACAGGAAGAAAAACCTAAACTGTATGTCTAGGCAAAACTATACTGCTGAAAAAAATCAAAGGAGCACTTTTTAATCAGAGTATAGCATCTAGTCAATAAAACTCCTGGGATATTGATCTGGTCAGTTAAAGCGGAGTTCCTCCCATTTAAAAGTCAGCAGCTACAAAAAGTGTAGCTGCTGACTTTTGATAATCGGACACTCACTTGTCCCACGGTCCAGCAATGCGGGCGAACGAAGCCCCGCATCTCTCCCCCTCTTCTCTGCGGCACCGGCGTTGTAACTGTGGGCGCCCATATGCACGAGCCGCGCTGCGCGCTGTGAATGGCCGGGCAATCTTCTGGGACCTGTGACGTGTCCCAGAAGATAGCAGGGAGGGAGGGGGGAAAGGTGATCTTCCTTCCGATGCCGTGGAGCCCTGGGAGGAAGTGGGAGCTGGGTGCCTCTAAAAAGAGGGTATCCACCCCCCCCCCCCAAAAAAAAATGACACGCCAAATGTGGCATGTCAGGTGGTCACCATAACTTAAAGCGGAAGTTCAATTTTTGGGTGGAACTCCGCTTTAAGTAGGCGATGGGGGTTGTTAATCAGTTTCAGCTGCTTTGGTGTTAATGAAATTAACAACAGGTGCACTAGATGGACAACAATGAGAAGACCTCCAAAACAGGAATGGTTTTGCAAGTGAAGGCCACTGACATTTTTTTTCCCCTACTCATCTTTTCTGTTTTTTCACTAGTTTTGCATCTGGCTGGGGTCAGTGTCACTACTGGTAGCATGAGGCGATACCTGGACCCTATGCACAGGCAGTCCAACTCCTCCAGGATGGCACTTCAATATGTGCCACTGCCAGAAGTTTTGCTGTGTCTCCCCAGCACAGTCTCAAGAGCATGGAGGAGATTCCAGGAGACCGGCAGTTACTCTAGGAGGGCTGGACAGGGCCTTAGAAGGTCCTTAACCCATCATCAGGCCCGCTATCTGCTCTTTTGTGCAAGTAGGAACAGGATGAGCAGTGCCTGAGCCCTACAAAATGACCTCCAGCAGGCCACTGGTGTGAATGTCTCTGACCAAACAATTACAAAAAGACTTCATGAGGGTGGCCTAACGTCCTCTAGTGGGTCCTGTGCTCACTGCCCAGCACTGTGGAGCTCAATTGGCATTTGCCATTGAACACCAGAATTGGCAGGTCCGCCTCTGGTGCCCTGTGCTTTTCACAGACGAGAGCAGGTTCACCCTGAGCACATGTGACAAACGTGAAAGGATCTGGAGAAGCCGTGGAGAACGTTCTGCTGCCTGTAACATCATTCAGCATGACCAGTTTGGTGGTGGGTCAGTGATAGTCTGGGGAGAAATATCTATAGAGGGACGCACTGACCTCTACAGGCTAGACAATGGCACCCTGACTGCCATTAGGTATCGGGATGAAATCCTTGGGCCAAATGTCAGACCTTATGTTGGTGCAGTGGGTCCTGGGTTCCTTCTGGTGCAAAACAATGCCTGGCCTCATGTGGCGAGAGTATGCAGCCAGTTCCTGTAGGATTAAGGAATTGATACCATTAAATAGCCATCATTTTCGCCTGACCTAAATCCAATAGAACACCTCTCGGACATTATGTTTCGTTCCATCCGATGGGGCCATGTGTCCTCGTACTAAAAAATGTGGAAATCCAGGGGTATATTGCATCCAAATTGAACAAACATGGTTCAGAGACATGAATGAATGATTTGTAAAGCGCTGCAAATGCGAACTGAATCGCCTCAAGGCGCTGATGCGTTGTGTTGTCAAGCTTCACTTCACATACATAAGACTTCTGCATTTTGCATGATTGTTCATACAACTAGCATTTCAAATACAGTAGTACCTTGGATAACGAGCATAATCCATTCCAGAAGCATGCTTGTAATCCAAAGCACTCATATATCAAAGCGAGTTTCCCCATAGGAATCAATGGAAACTCAGATAATTCGTTCCACAGTGACTGCTGGTGTATGCAGTACTGTATGTGGCCAGAGGTGCGGGGGCGCTGGTGTATGCAGTACCGCATGTGGCCAGAGGTTCCGAGGGCGCTGGTGTATGCAGTGCCGCATGTGGCCAGAGGTGCGGGGGTGTCGGAGACACTCGGGAACCGAGTGTCTCCGAGCATCACCGGCACCCCCGCACCTCTGGCCAAATGCCGTACTGCACATCCCAGTGGCTATGCTGCTCATCTTGCAAGACAACGCTCGCAAATCAAGTCAGTATTTAAAAAAAAAAAAATAGCTTGTATTGTGAAACGCTTGTAAACCGCGTTACTCGCAATCCGAGGTTTCACTGTATCAGGATGTTACTTACAATGCCTAAACTTTAGCAGTTTCTTGACTGCAAGTTGTCTAGTCTCCCTATATCTTCAGCAATACAATAAACTTAACAAAATAACAAAGTGCCATTGATCTTTATTCTTTTGTTGAGAGTTGTTCAATGTCTGAGTCTATGCATGTTGTAGGGTTGTTATTTGTTATCCACAGTATATGTTCTTGTGTTATAACACCTCTTCCTGGTGGTGCCTTCGTTGAGATGCTCATTGGTAGACTCTTCACCTTTAGTAGAAATATTTCAACATGCATTAGATCAGGGTTTCCCAACCAGAGTTCCTCCGGAGGTTGCTAGGGGTTCCTTGAAGAATGAGCCATTTCTGCCTCTCAGATAAGTTCCCACTGACACCATTGAACTTTTTAGCCCTCTCTAAGGGGGTAATTCTTCCCAATGACCACAAGTGTAAGAAGCATTCTTCCCACTAACCATCACACTAATGTATCATGAGTTGTGGAAATAGTCATATTTAGCAGGGGTTCCCTGAGACCGGAAAGTTATTTAATGGGTTCCTCTGTGTTGAAAAGGTTGAGAAATGCTGCATTAGATTCCCCATTCACAATGAGGGTTCTGTGGAACCCTAGGGTTCTTCCAGAGGTGGTTCCATAAGCTGTGGCCGATTAACCTCCCATCGGATGGTACCTGCATAGTTCCAGGGCCAATGCTACTTGGCAAAACCAGCAACGTGGTCATATTTCTTTTTAGCCATCTATAAGGGTGATATTCTGACCACCAATGTAAGGGGCATTTTTTCCCCATTGATCCCCAATGGATTGGTTTTAGTAAGGCTTCCCAGAGACCTGAAATTTAATTTAGAGGTTCCTCTGGGGTAAAAAGGTAGAGAAAGGCTGCATTTGATTATATGGTCCAAGAGGAGAAACTTGAAAAAATTAGAGGGTTTAGGGAGGGGGAGAGTGGAAGCAAAAGAAGCTTATATCCATAATTCTCAATAAGTAATGCTGGCCTTACACCTAAATTTTAGGCAGACGATTGGGAAAAATATAAAAATCAACCATCCGACCATTTGAAGGTGCCTTCATGGACTCGACTAATTTTGAATGCCTGTCTGTAACATGCGTACCATGTTAATGTTTTGATTTTCATAGAATAAATGTCGTACTTCTGGATCAACTTTGATAAGTGCATGCGCATAAGACTAGTTACGAAATTTCTCAACTAACAGCAAATTCTATGATTAGAAATTCATTTGTTTCCATTAGATTCAACAAAAGTTTTCCATCCTTGTCCTTCGATTTGTTGCTTGCTGATGTTGAGCAACACTCTTTTTTTAGTGCATCTTGTGAATGTGATTTTGCACTCATTACTATAATGTGAACGCGTCTTTAGTTGTGGACACGACAGGCTATGACATAAGGCCACACAGAATGCAACCAAAATATCACCCTTGACCAATAATGAGTGTACATTGAAATATAGTAAGGGCCTTTTTTAACCTGCAGGTTATGGGTCTATTGGCCTATTAGAAAAGGTTGTTGGTGCCAATTCAGGTTCTAACCTGAGAAAGAGGTAACGGAAAAGGGAGAAAGCTAAAGGGTACAGATACAGAAAGGAGGGTGGAGTGCCTAGGAAGGTGGAGACATGTCATGTGTTATCCATGGGATAGATACGTTTTTTAATTTTTTCACTAATTTCTATTTATGGTTATTTTTTGTTTTTGGTTTTCTATCTATCTAATAAAGATGGATAGGAGAATGAGAAAAAAAAAGGGAATTGGAAAAGAGGTGATGGAGAGGGAAAGAAAAAGAAGGTGGATGAATTTTTGATCTGGAGACATGAATAGCATTATCCATGAAATTAATCATGTTTAACATTTTTGCAATCATTTTTAATCATGGTTATTTTTTGTTTTTGGTATTTGGGGGGGGGGGGGGGTGAAAGGAGAATGAGGAAAAAGAAGGGAGTTGGAAAAGAGGTGATGGAGAGGGAAAGGGGAAGAAGGTTTGATCTGGAGACATGAATAGCATTATCCATGGAATAAATCATTTTTTTAATTTTTGCAATCATTTTTATTTACGGTTAATTTTAGTTTTTGGTATTCTGGAGAGGGCAATGAAGAAGGATAGGAAGAATGAGAAAAAGAAGGGAGTTGGAAAAGAGGTGACGGAGAGGGAAAGGGAAGGAAGGGAGAAAAATGTTTGATCTGGAGACATGAATAGCATTATCAATGGAATTCATTTTTGCAATAATTTTTATTTACGGTTATTTTTAGTTTTTAGTATTCTGGAGGAGGGGGGTGAAGATCGATAGGAGAATGAGAAAAAGCAGGGAGTTGTAAAAGAGGAAAAGAGGTGATGGAGATGGAAAGGGAAGGAAGGGAGAAGAATGTGTGATCTGGAGACATGGATAGCATTATCCATGGAATAAATAATTTTTTTAATTTTTGCAATAATTTTTATTTACGATTATTTTTTGTTTTTGGTATTCTGGAGGAGGAGGGTGAAGATGGATAGGAGCATGAGAAAAAGTAGGGAGTTGGAAAAGAGGAAAAGAGGTGACAGAGAGGGAAAAGGAAAGAAGGGGGAAGAATGTTTGATCTGGAGACACGAATAGCATTATCCATGGAATAAATATTTTTTTTTATTTTTGCAATCATTTTTATTCATGGTTATTTTTAGTTTTTGGTATTCTGGAGAGGGCAATGAAGATGGATAGGAAGAATGAGAAAAAGAAGGGAGTTGGAAAAGAGGTGACGGAGAGGGAAAGGGAAGGAAGGGAGAAGAATGTTTGATCTGGAGACATGAATAGCATTATCCATGGAATAAATAATTTTTTTAATTTTTGCAATAATTTTTATTTACGGTTATTTTTTGTTTTTGGATTGTGGAGGAGGGAGATGAAGATAGATAGGAGAATGAGAAAAAGTAGGAAGTTGGAAAAGAGGAAAAGAGGTGACCAAGAGGGAAAGGGAAGGAAGGGAGAAGAATGTTTGATCTGGAAACACGAATAGCATTATCCATGGAATACATTTTTTTTTTTGCAATCGTTTTTATTCACGGTTATTTTTAGTTTTTGATATTCTGGAGGGGGCATCGAAGATGGATAGGAGAATGAGAAAAAGAAGGGAGTCAGAAAAGAGGTGATGGAGAGGGAAAGGGAAAGAAGAGGGAAGAATGTTTGATCTGGAGACATGCATAGCATTATTCATGGAATACATTTTTGCAATAATTTTTATTTACGGTTATTTTTAGTTTTTTGTATTCTGGAAGAGGGGGGTGAATATGGATAGGAGAATGAGAAAAAGTAGGGAGTTGTAAAAGAGGAAAAGAGGTGACGGAGAGGGAAAATGAAAGAAGGGGGAAGAATGTTTGATCTGGAGACATGAATAGCATTATCCATGGAATAAATCATTTTTTTTAATTTTTGCAATCATTCTTATTTACGGTTATTTTTTGATTTTGGATTGTGGAGAGGGGGGTGAAGATGGATAGGAGAATGAGAAAAAGTAGAGAGTTGGAAAAGAGGTGACCAAGAGGGAAAGGGAAGGAAGGGAGAAGAATATTTGATTTGGAGACATGAATAGCATTATCAATGGAATAAATCATTTTTTTAATTTTTGCAATAATTTTTATTTATGGTTATTTTTTGTTTTTGGATTGTGGAGAGGGGGTTGAAGATGGATAGGAGAATGAGAAAAAGAAGGGAGTTGGAAAAGAGGTAGCAGGGAGGGAAAGAAGGCAGAGGAATGTTTGGTCTGGAGACATGCATAGTGTTATCCATGGAAAAAAAAAAAAAATATATATATATATATATATATATATATATATATATACATATATATATATATATTTTTTTTTTATCATTTTCATTTATGGTTGTTATTTATCTGTTTTTGGTATTCTGGACAGGGAATACCAAAAACAGTACAGTAAGTGAGCAATATTATCCAAGAACAGGAACTGCATTACTGGCAGGATCTCATGGAAGAAATTAAGGAAAGACAATACTGAAAAAAGAAAGTGAAGGGCGGATAGGGTGGCACTGGCTGTGACAAGAAGAGTCTTTAATGACACTCCCAAGAGCATTTAATTTGCAATACTAATCAGAGGACAAAAGGTGGAAGCGCCGTGCACAACCACTATACAGAAAGGTGGAGATATGGCTTCAACCTAAGCTCCTCCTGCTTGCCCCCCTGTAGGGTGTTAAAGGGGTGCAGTCAGGAGGAACATGGACAAAGCCGTATCTTCAACTTTCAGTATAGTGGCTGGGTTCTGGTGTGCGGCACTTCCACCTCCTGTCTTCTGGTTTGCTTCTGCTAGCCTGGATGAGCTTGTTTGAACGCCAACACCAAATCTATGCTTTGGACTGAGGGGGGCTTTGTAGTGCCTTGAGAGAGTTCTTTGTATTTGAATTTGCAGTACAGTTACAATACAGATATTCCTGCTAATCTGAAGCAGCGGGTAGGGTTTCCAAAAGTAATCCCTTCCTGCCTTTAGTCAAGAGGGTGGCAGCTTTTAATTAAGGGCAGCACAGTGGCTTAGTGGTAAGCATCTGCCTTGCAACATTGTGGGTGTTGGTTCGAATCCCAACCACAATGCAACATGTGTGTGCTTGCGTGAATTTTAGACGTGCAGTTCGTATCCTTACGAATTGATATTCTGACTAATTTTCATAAATTCGCATGTATCCAAAGAAGATGGTTATATTCTTTCTATTTTATTCTATTCTTTTTTTTTATTCTATTCTATGCTATTTGTTTCTATTCCATTCTTTTATTTTCTACTCTATTTTGTTTTGTTTATCTATTATATGCTATTCTTTTATTTTCCGTTATATTCTTTTCTATTCTATCCTCTTTGGAAATAGGAAAACAAATCAAACTATTCCAATTCGAAAACTATTTGAATTAGAAAACTATTTGAATTTGAATTTGGAAAATTGGAATCGATTCGAATACGAATAAACAAAACAAATTGCAAAAACGGATTAAACTCATTTAACTAAATATTAAATACTAATACTAAACTACTATTTATGTAAATAACGAATAGAAACAAAACTAAACACATTTTTTCGCTCTGCACATGTCTAGTGAATTTCCTCTTACACGCTTAAGACAAGTTGGTAGCTTAATTGGCTCCTAATTTGGCCATAGTATGTATGTGTATCTATTAGAGGTAGAGACTTTAGATTGTAATCTCCTTGAGGGGGAGGAACTGATGTCTGTGTACAATATATGTAAATTGTCAGTGCTATATAAATACCGGGTCATCTTGCGAGAAGGTCCTTGAGGGGACATTTTCTGGTAAATGGTGACAACTGTACGGCTGTGTTATCACATGGTCTTCTGTTGGAGACTAAGGCCTCGTTTACACTTACGTTGGGCATTTGACAGGTGGTGAGAAGGAGTTATATCACCTCCTCAACAGCTGTTTTAATCTCTAAAACCACACACCAGCTTGCTACAACTGGGGCAGTTACAGAGGTGCCACCATTCAGCTGAATGAGATGTGTACGGTGGGCGGTACTGCCCCTCAAACACGACAGCAGGGTTCAAAGCATCGTGCCCACTGCATATGTACACCCCCACCCCTGCCTTTGCAGCTTAAGGGGGATCGGTTGGATGGGAGAAAAAACACCCCCAAACTGCAAGTGTCAACTCCAAGCCCAAAAGATGGCATTTCAACACACATTACACAGCGGCACATTCAGTAGTCCAGCTCAAAGGCCAGTAGCTATAGCAGTGAAGGTCTAAGCACTAGCTGGTCTTCACCAGAGCTCCTGATGGTGGAGATGGGTTTTGCTGAGTGCTAGTACCACTACCAGGTCATGGTCCTCAGAATCGCCCCAGCTGGAGGGGAGCAAGTTGGAGTCCGGTAGCAGATGTAGCAAGTAGGGATCATGCAGAAGCGTAATTAGTAAACAAGGCAAAGGTTGGTAACATGTGGTTGCAGGTTGGGATTAAACAGAAGCGTAGTCGAGGAACAAGCCAAAGGTCGGTAACGCGTAGTTGTAGGTTGGGATCAAGTGGAAGCGTAGTCGAGGAACAAGCCAAAGGTCGGTAACACGTAGTTGTAAGTTGGGAACCAGTGGAAGCGTAGTCGAGGAACAAGCCAAAGGTCAGTAACATGTAGTTGTAAGTTGGGTTTAAGTGGAAGCGTAGTCGAGGAACAAGCCAAAGGTCAGTAACACGTAATTGTAAGTTGGGATCAAGTGGAAGCGTAGTCGAAGAACAAGCCAAAGGTCAGTAACACGTAGTTGTAAGTTGGAATCAAGTGGAAGCGTAGTCGAGGAACAAGCCAAAAGTCAGTAACACGTAATTGTAAGTTGGGATCAAGTGGAAGCGTAGTCAAAGAACAAGCCAAAGGTCAGTAATATGTAGTTGTAAGTTGGGATCCAGTGGAACCGTAGTCGAGGAACAAGCCAAAGGTCGGTACCATGTAGTTGCAGGTTGGGATCCAGTGGAAGCGTAGAAAAGGAACAAGCCAAAAGTCGGTAACGGGTGGTAATGAAGATACAGACGGCAGCAGGAGTGTAAGGAGCAAGATATTGGCTGGAGAAGAGCACAATAATCTGGCAAACAGGAAGTACAGAGACGTGGCTTGGAGGGGCAAGGAGTTCAAGGTTCACCAGATACAAGATAGAAAGTAGTTTTGTCCAAGTGATCAGGCAGGGAGCTGTCCAGCATCTCAGGTTGTTCAGCAAGCAGAGCAACTGCCAGATGCAACAGAGCTCGTGGGTTCAGATTCAGGTCCTGGTACACAGACATAATCCACTACTGTCACCATTAGGAAACCCACCCTGAGAACTGTCATTTGGCCATCTCCGGAGTGCATGTAAACAGGGAGCAGCGGCAAACAGGCCTGTTTTTTTACATACTTAGGGTGTAGAAAGGATTCCTCTGATTTTCCTACATGTTTTAAAGTCCTCCCATTGTTCTGAAAGTCCTCCCAATCTTATAGAATTTTATGATTTACATGGATGAATGTTTTAGACATAAAATGTATAATCTGACTGAGCCAGGCACCGAAAGAAAAAAAAAAATCTGCTTGTGTTATAGATGAATTATTTATAATGCACTGTACAGTATTTTACTTTTTTTTTTTCTTCTGGAAACCGTTTACCCATCCAGTACATCTGAGACATCCGATTGGTTCTGGAAAGTCACAGATGTCAACAGGTGTCCTTATTTTTGTAAAAACAATTGATGCACAAAATTTGTATTGGATTGTTTTTACTGGGTGCTGTCAGAAATAATCCCACCAGTTTAGTTTATCCTTACTATATGAAAGACCCACCTAGAGGAAGAAATGACACTCCACATAAGAAATCCTTGCTTTATTATTTCCCTCCTCTTCCAGAGCTTAAAGCGGATCTAAATTCTCTCAATCAACATGAAATAATTGTAAGCCTTATCCACTTAATGACCTCCCTATAGCAGATTTACAACTACAGGGCAGCCGTTCTGTGCAGAATCAGGTATATATATATATATATATATATATATATATATATATATATATATATATATATGTGTGTGATTTTGCACTTCTGCCTAGGAGGCATGCACACGTCACTTCTGCTGTTATTAGTCACAGCAGAAGCCGATCAGAGGGTGCCGGCCAATGGATGTCCGCTGGCACCCGATGATCGTCTCGAAGAGAGGCTGGACAAAGCTCTGTAAACAAGGCAGAGCTCCGCCCTGATAGAGGTGGGGAAGTGATGGCTGTTCTTTCCCTGTGTGAATGTAACCAGCACATGGAGGCCCTGGACAGGGCAGGAGGCCCAGAGGAGTAAACCTGCACACAGGATGTAGTCCTTCTATCCCTTATGGAGGTAGGGCAAATTGGCTTTTTAGACCAGGCTAAGAGTTCCCGGTGCGAGGCTTCTTTCCTGGAGGGTTTTCAGGAGTGATGTACCTAGTGGTGAGGTGAGTACAGAGAGCACAGTTCTGTGAGTACTAATGACCCTGGGTAGAGGAGAGACTGTAAGGGATATGACTGCTGAGGTGCTGCGTATGCTTTCACATGTGACTGCTGTGGACTGTACACTAAATGTGATTGACTGTGTAATGTCAAGGGACTCCAAAATGCATGTCCTTGTGATGTGACTGTTATGCCATTTCCTGAATTCCACTATTGTGGAAGTGCAGCAAAACAACTTTTATGTGTGGACGTTCCTTCCTTTAGAGATAAGAAGGTCAACAGCTAGGAATGTTATGTGGAGGCCTCTGGCATGGAGTAAGGTACAAGATGGCGGAGGGGTTGACTTCAGCAGGAGGGACAGTGTTCTAGCACAGTGGTCTCTAAACTGTGGCCCTGGGGCCAGATGTGGCCCTATTCTTTGTTTTTTTCTGGCCCTTGGAGCACTATTTGTATCCACTGATATCAACAATGGGACCTGATTCCCCTCACTGACACCAATGAATGGGCAGAATTCCTCCTAATGACACCATTGATGGGACACAATTCCTCCCAATGATACCAAAAATGTGGCACAGTTCCTCCCAATGACACCAACAATTGGGCCCAATGACAATAATGATGGGATACAATACCTTCCTATGACACCAACAATGGGGCCCAATGACAATAATGATGGGGCAGAATTCCTCCCAATGACACCAATGATGGGACACAAGTCCTCCCAATGATACCAAAGATGTGGCACAGTTCCTCCCAATGACACCAACAATTGGGCCCAATGACAATAATGATGGGACACAATACCTTCCTATGACACCAACAATGGGGCCCAATGACAAAAATGATGAGGCACAATTCCTCCCAATGACACCAATGATGGGGCGCAGTTCCTCCCACTGACACCAAAGATGGGGCATTGTCTATTCCCACTGACGTCGGGACCTTTTTTTACTCCCAATGGCCACAGTCTGGCCCCCCTTATGTCTGAAGGACAAGAAACTGGCCCTTTGTCTAGAACAGGGGTCTCCAAACCTTCTAAACAAAGGACCGGTTTACTATCCTTCAGGCTTTAGTGGGCCGGACTGTGGCCCTCCAGAGTACAATACGTGCCAGCGTCAACGGGAGTAAACAATCCTCCATCATTGGTGTCAGTGGGAGGAAATGTGCCCTGTCATTGGGCCCCATTGTTGGTGCCATTGGGAGGAATCGTGCCCCATCATTGGTGTCATTGGGCCTCATTGTTGGTGTCATTCTGAGGAACTGTGCCCATCATTTGTGTCATTGGGAGGAATTTTGCCCTTTATTGTTGTCAGGGAATAAAATAGCACCCCAATGGCTGGGTAAAAAGCAAGCAAAGGGCAGCAGTTTGGAGACCACTGGTCTAGAAAGTTTGGAGACCCCTGTTCTAGCAGGACCGGAGTGGGGTGCCCTTGGCACCAAATACAGCCAACTCTTACATGTTGTTTTTAAAATGGCTTGTTTTGATATAAGTGATAGATAAATCCAGGAGATGTTGGGGCAATTTCACCGTTTTGAAATTACACTAATGCGAAATGCATTGGGGGTCAATTGGAAATGCAAAATGAAGGTGGTTATGAAATGAAATGCATGGGTATATACGGTATGAAATTGCTTCTGAGGGCTACGGAAACGCCATTAACTGGACATGTTGCTGTGTCAAAAACCCTTGTTAGTGCCACTATTTTTCCTTTTTTTTATTTATTTATTTATTTATTTATTTTTTGGAACAGAAAAAAAAAAATTACATAAAAAAAATTGTAGAGAGATATTACACAAATAACAATCTAACGCCCGAAGAAAAAAAAAACAAAAAAAAACACACACAAAAAATCTGCGTTTTTGAATTTTTTTAGATCAATGAGCAAAATCAAGAGTTTCGCTTCAGCAAAACCTTTAGGAGACTGCGAAACTGGTAGTTTGTTTGCAAAATCAGTCTTAACTAATTCACTCCACTCATTCCCTTTGAAGGGCAAAGAGTCCCTGTGCAGGGAAGTGGTTACAGTGTGAGCACACTACTTAAAGCGGAGTTCCAACCAAAAGCGAGACCCCCGCTTTAAGGACTCCTGACCCCCTTACATGCCACATTTGGCACGTCATTTTTTTTTTGTGGGGGGGGGGGGGGAGTGGGTACCTAGTTTTGACAGGTATCCAGTTCCCACTTCCTCCTCTCCCCCTGCCTGCAATCTTCTGGGACACGTCACAGGTCCCAGAAGATCGCCTGGCCATTCAGGACAGCGCAGCGCAACTCGCGCATGCGCAGTGAGCACCTGTCTGTGAAACCGCAAGCTGTCGCAGCCAGGTGCCCACACTAGTGATGCCGGCGCAGAGGAGAGGCGGGAGGAGAAAACCGAGGCTTTGGGCGGCCTGTATCACCGGACCATGGGACAGGTGAGTGTGTGTTTATTAAAAGTCAGCAGCTACACTTTTTTTAGCTGCTGACTTTTAATAAACTGAAAAACGGCTGGAATTCCGCACTGTTTCATTGTTTTGGGGGGTTTTTTTTTTCCGTTTTTTGGGTCATTCGTTATGATCGAAATTCATAAATTCGTAAATTCAAAAATCCGAAAATTAGAAAGAAAATAAGAAAATTTGAAGGAACAAAATACGAAAATTCTAAGTAATAACTAACTAACTAACTAACAAATAATAACTAACTATTAAATTATAGGTATTGGTATTTCCTTTCAAATTTGGCTGTTAGTCAATATAACGAATACGAATTTATCTGAAGTTATAAATTAGCCAAAATAACGAGCGCTGCATCTAAACAAATGGAACGGAACTTCCAACATGTATTTATTGTAATAAATAAACATGTAATTAATAATAATGAATAATAATAAATAAAAAGTTTTTATTATTAGTATTATTGTTATTTATTATTATTAGTTCATTACGTTCCATTCGTTTAGATGCGGCATTCGTTATTTTTGGATAATTCGTAACTTCGGATAAATTTGTATTTGTTACGTTCACTAACAGCCAAATTTGAAAGGATATTCCAATACCTATAATTTTATAGTTAGTTAGTATTTCTGATTTTCAAATTTACGAATTTACAAATATTCGGAAAAATTTGTTTAAACGGGTTTTCATTAATTCGGATGTTTCCGAATTAGCAAATTTGTCGAAATTCGTTAAAAAAACGAATTCGGAACTAAATTAATTCCACATGTCTACTTTAAACCTCCACCCGGAGAGTGTTGGGCTGGAGCAGTGGCATTTTTGGTGATTATCCACTTGCCCTCCGGAAGATTTACTCCCCTTTTCTTACCAGGCCATTTTTTGCGATACGGCACTGCGTTACTTTAACTGACAATTGCGCGGTCATGCGACGCTGTACCCAAATAAAATATAAGTCCTTTTTCTCCCCACAAAAAGAGCTTTCTTTTGGTGGTATTTGATCACCTCTGCGGTTTTGTATTTTTTGCGCTATAAACAAAAAAAGAGCGACAATTTTGAAAAAAAAAATATATATATAATTTTTTTTACTTTTTGCTATTAAACCTACTGTATTAGTTTCACCCTTTAAGTTGCATTAGTGAAATAAATGAACTTTTGCACGATATTCTAATTTTTCGAGTATCACCTGTATCCAATAAAAAAATTTTTTAATTATTTTAGGCCAATATGTATTCTGCTACAGGTTTTCGGTAAAAAAAAATCCCAATAAGCGTATGTTGATTGCTTTGTTTAAGTTATAGCGTCCACACACTATAGAATATTTTTATTGATTTATTTATTTTTTAGCTAATAATGGCGGCGATCAGCGACTTATAGCGGGACTGCGATATTGCGGCGGACAATTTGGACACAAATTGATACACTAATTGATACTTTTAACACTTTTTGGGGACCAGTGACACTAAAACAGTGGTCAGTGCTATAAAAATATAGACTGTCACTGTACTAATGACACTGGCTGGAAAGGGGTTTAACATCAGGGGCGATCAAACGGGAAAATGTGTGCCTAGCCAGTGTTTATGTGTACTGTGTGCCTAGCCAGTGTTTATGTGTACTGTGTGCCTACCCAGTGTTTATGTGTACTGTGTGCCTAGCCAGTGTTTATGTGTACTGTGTGCCTAGCCTGTGTTTCTCTAAACTGTGGCAGAGGCTTTTACTAGGGGGAAGGCATAGATCCATGTCTCTGCTTTGCAGGAACACAGGATCCATGCCTTCCCTATTGACAGAACAGCAATGTGCCTTGTTTACATTCTGCCTGCGTACTGAACAATTAGCGGGTGTCGACAGACATTGAGTCCGCCCGCTGGGCTCCCCCTGTGTGTGATCACAGCGGAAGCAAGCCGCCAGCAGCGCACATGCGCATGCCCTACCCAGAAGAGCTGAATCATGTATATATATACAGTGTAACCTTGGTTAACGAGTAATGCGGTTAACGAGCGTTTTGGAAGACGAGCAACTTTTTTTTTTTTTTTAATTCTGACTCGGTTTGTGAGTGTTGATTCGCAGAACGAGCAGAATTTAAGCTAATGTGGTGTGCAGTACCGCATTTGGCCAGAGGTGCAGGGGTCCTGGTGACACTCGGGACGGTTCAGAGCCGTTCGGAAATAGTCTGAATCACTCGGAAATACTCTGTTCCCAAGTGTTTCCGAGCCTTTCCGAGGGTTTGCAAGTTAAGCCGAGCTGTCTCCGAGTATTTCCGAGGCTCTCCAGCGCCCCCCCCACCTCTTGCCACATGCGGTATTGCATGTAATAGAAGTCAATGCGGAACGAATTATCTTCGTTTCCATTGACTTCTATGGGGAAACTTGCTTTGATATGCGAGTGCTTTGGATTACAAGCGTTCTCCTGGAACAGATTATGCTCGTAATCCAAGGTTCCACTGTATATGATCCGGCGCACAGGTACCGCCCTGTAGCAGTAAAACTGCTATGGGGCAGACCTGAACAGGTTAAATTTGCTTTTCTTGTACCATTGCATTGAAAAATATTTTTTTGACATATTCTGGCATGTTCCATTTTATGGGCCATTAAGCCTGAAAAAAAAAATCCCACTTGGTGTTTGACCCTCTTTTAAATTGCAAAAAAAAAAAGTGAATGTGCAGCGGCATAAAAATGATATACGCAATAAACTGTGAGAAAATAACATGAATATCAATAATTAAATAAATTGATAAGAACCATAAATCAAATGTCCGGTATATGTGATAAAATGTGAAAAAAAAAAAGTTAATGAATAAAGAAATCAATGTGCCTCCACCGCCGTGTCCAATCAATGATTAATCTTCTATTAGGTGTACACACCACACCATCTGAGTGAATTACCGACTCAGCAGAAAGATTTGCCGCAAATAATACAGCACAGCCAGCTCAAATTGTAAAGCTCAGGTAGCTTGCTCTTCCATTCTCATCACCGATTCCAAGCAAAGACACCGCCCCTTTAAGCTTCCAGGCAAGAGCAGGAAACACGGCAAAACCCGCATAGCACTGGGTTAAAAGAAGCTCACCACACAAGCAAATAAAACGAAGCCATAGTGCAGTATGTACTGTTACTTGGCAGATACACTATACACCAAAAGTATTGGGACACCTGCCTTTACACACACATGAACTTTCATGGCATCCCAGTCTTAGTACGTAGGGTTTCAACATTGAGTTGGCCCACCCTTTGCAGCTATAACAGCTTCAAGTCTTCTGGGAAGGATATCCACAAGGTTTAGGAGTGTGTCTATGGGAATGTTTGACCATTCTTCCAGAAGTGCATTTGTGAGGTCAGGCACTGACGTTGGATGAGAAGGAATGGCTCGCAGTCTCCACTCTTATTCATTCCAAAGGTGTTTTATCGGGTTGAGGTCAGGACAGTCAGGTTCCTCCACCCCAAACTTGCTCATCCATGTCTTTATGGACTTTGCATGTCATGTTGGAACAAGCAGGGGCCATCCTCAAACTGTTCCCACAAAGTTGGGAGCATGAAATTGCCCAAAATGTCTTGGTATGCTGACGCCTTAAGAGTTCCCTTCACTGGAACTAAGGGGCCAAACCCAAACCCCTGAAAAGTAACCCCATGCCGTAATCCCCCCTCCGCCTCAAACTCGCTCATCCATGTCTTTATGGACCTTGCTTTGTGCACTGGTCCAAATCATTTGGTGGAGGGGGGATTATAGTGTGGGGGTTGTTTTTCAGGGGTTGGGCTTGGCCCCTTAGTTCCAGTGAAGAGAACTCTTAAAGTGGAGGTCCCAGACTGGTCCCCAGTAAGGGGTGGAGTGGGTTAACAACGTGATATCCCCATATAGGGGCTTATCTTCAGTTGCTAGTTTGGTTTTTGGGTAAAACTTTTCCCATCTCTCCTCCCCGGGTTTTTCCTTTTTGTTTTTTGTTTTTTCCTTTTCGGCGAGGAGATGGGAATTAGTAGGATAAGCACTCAGTGCTTGGGTTTATTGTGTTCAAATTTGTTATTTTTGATTATAGGTTGTACTAGGTTGCTGCAATGGTTAATCGCTACTGTTACACGATGGTATGGCTCAGTGATTCTGCTGTCTGTGAGTTTCCCCTTAACATGCCATATATACTCACCCACTTTGATACAGTTTTCTAATTTCACATGGTTACCTCCCTAACTGAGACGTTTACTGTCCTCTCCTGGAATGTCAGGGGTCTGAATTCCAAATTTAAACGAGCACTGTTGACCAGTTACCTGAAACTACACTCCCCCCATCTTATTCTTCTCCAAGAAACTCACCTCACAGGCAGCAAAATTCTGACCCTGAAAAAACCCTGGATACAGAGGTCCATACACGCCACTTACTCCTCATATGCCAGGGGGGTTTCAATTTTAATATCTAAGAAATTTCCATGTATAATTGAGGAGGTTTGCACGGACCCCCAGGGAAAATTTGCTATGGTGGTACTTACACACTGGTCTCAAAGATATATTATCATTAATATATATGTGCCCCCACCCTTTTCATCAGATATATTATATAAGACCCTAGAGAAGGCGGCTCCCTTTTGCCCTGGGAAACTATTAATAACTGGAGACTTTAATGCCATCATCTCCCCAGATCTGGACAGGCCTGCCCCTCCTAAAAATCACAATACCGATTTATCTACCTGGGCCCAAGCCATGGGACTAGAAGAGATATGGAGATGGAGGCACCCCGCTGTCCGGGCCTATTCATGTTTTTCAGCTTCCTATAAAACTGCCTCAAGAATTGATCTTGCCTTCTCCAACCCCTCATTGTTGGCAGATGTAGTGGAGGCTACATACTTACCTAGTGGGTTATCAGACCATTGCCCGTTGGTTATAGAGCTTCGTTCTCCTACATACCGAGATGCGGCTCTATGGAGACTGGGAGCCCAGTGGATTTCCCACCCTGAGGTAGCAGACATCATTCCACCCAAACTGTCAGAATTTTGGGAACACAATGAGAAATCTTCATCCCCGCAAGTGGTGTGGGACGCTTTTAAGGCCTATACGAGAGGACAATACATATCCATAATAGCTAGTATCAAGAAACAGCAGGGCCAACAAACTCAGGCACTACAGCAGTCAGTAGTAGACCAGGCCGCGATATACAGCGCAGACCCCACACCGACCCAATTTGACTCGCTTAATGCTGCTCAACACTCCCTAAATCTACATCTGTCAGAGGTCACTAGGCTTGACATTTACAAAGGGAGACAACGTTTTTTTGAGCAAGGGGACAAAAATGGGCGCTTCTTGGCCATGCTGGCACAACATGAACACCCCCTCACAGTGGTTTCTAGTCTGCGCTCCACAGATGGCGACACAGTGACTTCCCAATCTGGAATACTAGATATGTTCAAGGCCTTTTATGACAAGCTATACACCTCCACTCTCCCCTCCGATTTTCAGCCTGAAACTTTGCAGGGTCTGTTGGATCCCCTGGCACTGGGTTGGCTATCAGACAGGGAGAGGGAATCGCTAGTCCAACCATTCACGGCATTGGAGGTTCTAAATGTCATCCGATCCTTTCCCACCGGCAAGGCTCCGGGACCGGATGGATTACCAATAGATTTTTACCGCACTCACAGTGAATTCTTGGCGCCCATATTAGCCCAACTATACACTGTTTGCTTGTCCAGGGGCGACCTGCCTCCATCTATGCACCAGGCCTACCTGACCTTAATACATAAAGCCCCCAAGGACCCAGAACAATGCACATCATATAGACCAATTGCCTTATTAAACAACGATCTTAAAATTCTAACCAAATTACTAGCCTCCCGCCTGTACCCCTTACTACACTCAGTGATAGACCCCGATCAGACAGGTTTCATGCCCAAGAGGTCCACGGATGTTAACCTTAGAAGACTCTTCACTAATATTCACGCTCAACATCTTAATTCTGGGACAAGGGCCATTGCCTTACTGGATATAGAAAAGGCCTTTGACACAGTTGAATGGCCCTTCTTATGGGAGACACTGCGTAGAATGGGCTTCCCACTAAAATTTATTTCATGGTTACAAATCATATACAAATGTCCCACTTCATCAATACGCTTGGGTTCTAGGTTGTCATCTCCCTTTAAATTGTCCAGAGGCACTAGGCAGGGCTGCCCTCTCTCCCCGGCCCTATTCGCTATCGCTATTGAACCAATCGCAGAGGCCCTACGCACTTCGCCCCATATTAAGGGGCTCCGTATTGGCCTGCTGGAGGAGAGGGTAGCTCTGTACGCAGATGACATGGTCCTTTTTCTAGGTGATGCCGGCCCTTCATTACAGGGTGCTTTGTCAGTCCTAAACACGTTCTCGGAAGTTACAGGCCTCCGGGTCAACTGGTCCAAATCGACTTTATTCCCAATAGATCAGGCAGCTAAAACCACTTCCCCCCCTGACACCCCGTTACAATGGGTTGATACGTTCAAATACCTGGGAGTACAGGTCTCTGCCCAGGCCCAGGACTTCCTCAAACAAAACCTTGACCCAGTGGTGGTAGACATGAAAGTTAAACTTAAAGCATGGAGTAATCTGCCCCTATCAGTCTGGGGTAGAGTCAATCTCCTCAAGATGAAAATCATTCCCAAATTTACTTACCTTTTCCGCCACTCTCCGCAGTGGATTCCCAAATCATTTTTCACCAAACTGAACCAAAAATTCTCAGATTTTTTGTGGGGCCCCGCCCCGCCTAGATACAAACTGTCAACCTTAATGAGGCCAACGTCTCAGGGTGGCATGGCATTCCCAGACTGCCACAAATATTTTCTCGCCACCCAGCTGGTAACAGTGGTATGGTGGTTAAACCCTGATAAAACTAACGCAGCATCAACATTGGAAGCTACGGTAGTAGGCTCTTGGGAAACCCTCCAATTTCTGATATACAGAGGCCCACGCGCCACACACCCTCTAACCCCCTCCATGCTTACTACCCTGCGAGCTTGGCGCATGGGTCTAATTATAGGTAAACACAAACAATCAGAAATATCTCCTAATGCCCCTTTATGGCTAAACCCATATCTGTCACAATTTAACAAACTCACAGACCCACGGGCATGGACCAAATTTGGAATTAAATTGATCTCACAAATTGTATCACAGTCTTCTCTGCTCACATTCCCCCAGCTCTCCTTACTATATAATTTACCGAAACACTATCAGTTCCGTTATTTCCAACTAGCACATGCATTCTCGGCCCAATTCCCACACTCTTCTTGTATCCTGATCCAATCCGAGCTGGAGAAGATGCTTGGGTCGGGTTGCGCTGAGAAACCTACCTCACGCATTTACGCGCATCTGATCTTTGTATCTTTACCACCCCTGGACAAACTCTGGTCCCGTTGGCAGCGTGACATTCCGGTGCTAGACAATGATGACTGGGATGACGTCTGGGATTTCCCTTTCAGATCACTGGTTTCCATGCGAGACAAATTAGTACAATTCAAAATTGTACATCGGGCGTACTTTACCCCACACAGGCTACATATGATGAACCCTAACATTACCTCTGATTGTTGGAGATGTGGAATCTCACCAGGAGACTTCTCACACATCTTCTGGCACTGTCCGGGGGCTCAGCAGTACTGGAAGGAGGTGCTTAGTGTAACGAATAAGGTCGCCTCCACTAACTTACCAATGTCAATGGAAATATGTATACTAGGATTAATAGAAAATGTTGTCCCACAAATAGCCAAACGCACTATGATTGGGCTTCTGTTATTCTATGCTAGAAAAAATATTGCAATACAGTGGAAAAAACCTAACCCCCCTTCCGGTAAACAGTGGAAGGACCTGGTCAACAGTAGCCTTCCACTGTACAAGGACACATATGCAAATAGAGGTTGCCCCTTGAAATTTGACAAGGTCTGGAGTAAATGGTTGAAAACAATGCAAATTGCACAGTGATACATTGCTCGAACAGGACCCAGGTTTTGCTGAATAAATAAAGATGCTTCTAATGTAGTCTTCACAATGACTATTTTAGGCCCCTAGCACCTATTGGACTCAAATGTATAACACTCCCGGAGGAGGACTGATTAATGAATGTTAACATGTGATATGTTTGGGAAATCTCACTGATAGCCACATTTATAATACTGTCGTGGTATAGATGACCTGTATGCAACCAAGTGTTTATGTACTGTTTGTTTAAAAAATTGCAATAAAAAGAAATTTAAAAAAAAAAAAGTGGAGGTCCACCCTAAAAAAGGAAATGGCATTAAAATTCATAAATAAATTTAAAAAAAAAATTTGAAAAAAATAAATAAATTTAACTTACCTGAAAATCCTGTTGCTAGGCAGTCTTCCTAATCTGCCTCTTCCTATTCCGCGGCGCTTCCTCCTCCTAAGGTGAGCGGCCCCGTTGCCTTCTGGGATATGTGTGTGTCCCAGGAAACAACGGGGCCATTCACAGAGCGCCGCACCAGTAGGAAACTGGCAGTGAAGCCGCAAGGCTCCACTGCCTGTTTCCCTTAGTTAGGATTTAAGACGCACCTTGCATTGCTCCCGATGAGTGGAGGTATCCACAAAACGCGTAGAGCTTTCCTAGATGCGACATTACCACTACCCATGTCCACTATCCGATTACCCACATGGGGTTTTTAGAACTATGATTTACTCTCCTTACTCTTCTATATTGTCCGTGTGGAATCAGGGAGTATGTAGCCATTCTTTTTTATCATTTTTTTAATGTATTATCATGTTGGAATATTTGTACAGTTATGTATTCTATATGTTTTTTACATTAGCTACATTATATCTGTTTTTTCCTTCATGAATTTATATGTACATGTAATACATTTACCATTGTTTATCCTTTATTACTTGTCTGTAGCCGTATGCGTCATTCAAAGTCTCAACCCCCTATCCCTTTATATAACTGTATTAGGGATGGAGGCATATGACTCTATGAAGTCATGGCCTCATTTAAAGTCCCACCTTTTCTCCTTTTTATTCAACTTTTAGACATATTCACCATGTGTTACTGTATTACAAAGACTGGTTGCATCCAATTAGATTTAATCTTATTGGTTTAAAATAGATAACAAACCACATCTTTAGTATTGATGTTCTCAACCGTCTTGGTACGAGGGGTGCAGTGTGTGGGCTGCTAACCAAAAGTTACTAACGAAAAGTACTGTCCATCATGAATGCTGCTGCCAGACTCATCCACCTTACAAACCACTCAGCGTCTGCTACCCCTCTCTGCCAATCTCTCCATTGGCTGCCACTCACCCAACAAATTACAGTAAATTCAGAACACTAACAATAACTTACAAAGCCATCCACAACTTGGCCCCCCAGCTTCATCACTAACCTAATCTCAAAATACCAACCTATTTGTTCTCTTGTTCCTCCCAAGACCTTCCGCTCTCTAGTTCCCTCATCACCTCCTCTCATGCTCGCCTCCAGGACTTCTCCCGAGCCTCTCTCATCCTTTGGAATTCCCTACCCCAATCTGGCCGACTATCTCCTACTCTGTCCACTTTTAGGCAATCCTTGAAAACGTTTCTCTTCAGAGAAGTCTATCCGGTCCCCACCTAACAACTGTACTTTTATTTTCTCCATCAGCTCATCCCCCATTTTTACCTTTTGTATCACTTGACCCTCCCTTTTAGATTGTAAGCTCTAATGAGAAGCGTCCTCTGATTCCTCTTGTATTGAATTGCATTGCCACTGTACTGTCTGCCCTCAGGTTGTAAAGCGCTGCGCAAACTGTTGGCGCTATATAAATCCTATATAGTACCAATAATAATAATACTGGATATTGCAACTGCAGGTTACTTTGGGGAGTGGTGAACTGTGGAGGCCCCATCAACTGCTGGTGTGGTGGAACCAGGGCTTTTTTTCAGCTGGAATTTGGTGGAACTCAGTTCCACCACCTCTGGCTCAGGCCCTCTGCTCCCTGCTGACCACTATAACTTGAAAACACAAAAGTGAAGGATGGGGACAAGGGAGATGCAGGTACAGGGGATGCAGTGCAAATGCCAACAACACCACTGGATGATCTCCCCGCAAGTGATAGAGGTGGAGCCAACTACAGTATGCGGGGAGGTACTAGAGCTGGCTGGGGGCTTCAGCTTAATACAGCAACAAAAATAGGGCATGTGGAAGATGGTGGAGCTTTTAAAGGAGATGGGGAGAAGATGGAGGCAGTAGAGGGGGGTTGCATGCAGAGGTCAGAGCTGAAGAGGGGTAAACGTGAGATGTGGATGGGGGATTCAGAAGTAAGTAGCTGTGGAAGAAGGCTGAATTCTGCACTCTGTGTAGTGCACTGCTAAACTCTGCACTCTGTATGCACTTCACCCCTGAACTCTGCAGTCTGTGTGTAACCCCCTCCCTGCACTCTGTACATAATGCACTCCTGGTATTTAATGACCCTGTTAAGACCCTTCCACTGTTAGTAAAATTTGACCACATCCACTATTTGATGCAGTTTGGAGGGTGTGTGTAAGGGACAGGGGGTCGCGATTGAGTTCCTGTACCTATTTTCCTAGAAAAAAAGTCCTGGGTGGAACAATGATGTATGTGGTTTTCCGAAATAAGGTTTTTTTTATTTGGCTTTAAGTTATGGTTTGGGTATCTGTCCTGTTCTTTGCTTTTCTGACCCACATTGTCAACTTCTCTGGAAAAGTGCCAGTTCCTCATATTATAGCTGGTGACCCTAGAGTGGTTCTACTGCACAACACATTGCCTTATCCAGTGCCACCACCACCATCTAGACAATTTTTAAAAATGCCATAATATCTAATTTTGCTTATTTAGTGGTCTCATGAGTATTAACTGGCAGTGCAAGTTTTGTGTACAATTCACCCAAACGGTGGAGCACATTTGACCAGTTCACTAATCCCTTTGTGAACTGTAGCAGATCTTAATTTGCTCAACTTTCTTTCAGCAAGCATGGAAAAGTAATGATCATCGTTAATCTGTAGATCTACCATGATCTACTGATTGGTGTGCTCCTGTGCCATGAACCAGAAACACCAGTTAATGGAAGAGAGACCGGGGGGGGGGGGGGAATATATACACCCATTAGACAAGATTACAGCCACAATATTTTTTCTAGACAAAGGCACAAAGTAAATAGAAGAAGGGACACCCAAAGTTTAAATTTTGTTAGCAAGCTCATAGGGTTATGTCACTGTAAAGACTATTTAAAATTTGACACAACTGAAATAAAAAAATTAAAAATTAAAAATGAATTGGAATTTCAAATTTGATTTTGCATTGAAATCAATCAATCAATTGATGACTATTTTTGGTGGTTTTGACTTTTTTGGTGGGCTGCTAGACATACCACTGTCACCTAAAATGCATGGAATTACCCTTTTCTGACATAAAAGTAAAAGAAAAAAGAAAACAAAAAGGGTACATTGGGGAAGGCGGGTTGCTTTTCATATGGCTCTCAAAGGCTAAAAGGGGAAATTTGGATCCAGTTTGAGTTCGACCTCAATGTAAATCTTAACACTTATCTTGAATCTCATTTTAATTAAATCCTTACCTGGTATACAAAAATGGTGATCGATGAATGTGCCAAAATTTGGTACTACTGTAATGTTTTTAATCCAAAAACTTTAATTTAAAAATAAATTTGAATTTCAAATTTGATTTCGCATTGAAATCAATTGATGACTATTTTTTGTGGTTTTGACTTTTTGGAGGGCTGCTAGGCAAACTATTGTCACCTAAAATGCAAAGAAAGCCCCTTTTCGGACACAAAAAAATTAAATAGAAAAGAAAACAAAAAGGGTACATGGAGGGGGGGGGGGTGCTTTTTATAAGGCTCTCAAAGGCTAAAAGGGGAAATTTGGATCCAATTTGAGTTCAAACCATTCACGAAAATGGTGAAGGATGAATGTGCCAAAATCTGACTCAACTGGAATGTTTTTCTTAAAAATCTTTTTAATTTAAAAATAAAATCGAATTTCAAATTTCAATTCGCATTGAAATCAATTAAAGACTCATTTTGGTGGTTTTGACTCTTTGGAATGGCTACTAGACAAGCCATTGTCACCTAAAATGCCATGGGTAGACCCTTTGCTGACTGACAAGGGAAAATAAAAAAGAAAGCAAAAAGGGTACATTGGGGAGGGGGCATGCTTTTTATATATGGCTCTCAAAGGCTAAAAGAGTAAATTTGGATCACATTTGAGTTCAACCTCAATTTAAATCTCAAAGCTAATCCTGACTCTGATTTTAAATAATTCTTTACTTGGTGCACAAATTGTGTACTATTTATGGTACAGACAGATTAGTAACAAACCATATAATGCCCAATGGACATAAGCTCATCTGTCATAAAGCCACTTACTACGATTCGGTTCTAGCTACAGAAGGTATGTTCCAACCTTGCATAGGCCATCAACAACTAGTGTACAATGAATAGAAAAACAGGTAATTTATGCCAAGTAGATTCTTTATTGTTTGGCAGCTTTTTTGTAATATGTGTCATTTGTTGACCTTGTATGAAGAAGCCACTAGATTTGTCACTAGGCAAGGGACAAGTGCCAAAAGAAGATTATGATTACTGCTTTGCCAGGAGCTTGGAATCCTCTAAATGCCAGTTTCTTCCTTTGGAAAAAATTCATCCTCTCAGGAAGTTTTGTTGCCATTGTGCTGGACATGTGAAAAGGGGACACTAAGAAAAAACAATGGGCTCCATTGAACACATAAATAAATTCTATCCTAGTCCTTGGATCCTAAACCCCTATACCAAGCTATTAAAAAAACCGTACCAAGCTATTAACGTAACAATAAACAAAAAAGGTGTATACCCATGCTCGGAACTAATTACAAGCAGCTGTACACTATATCTAGATACCAGGCACAATCAATATAAAACAAAGTGCAGCGCTAAACATATAATAATTACATATAAATAAAGTGCGTAAATCAATATATGCAAATAAAATGATCAAACTTAAATCAATAGAAAAGAAGTCCCATAAAGAAATTTAGAGATCCGTGCTGAAGATGGAAGATCCGTGTGGTAAGTGTAAAACGGAAGAATCACCAGCGTGTCACCCTTCACACATAAACAATTGAAGGCTTACCGGAAAAGCAGCGACTACCCTTACACAAGGGGTTAGAAAGCGCTCAATCAGATCTCAGATCTACTCAATAGGAGCCTGGATGTCCTCTTGGATGGCCGTGAATGATATACAACAAACAAGCCAGGGGACAACGTCCAAAAACACTCAGTGATGGTCAATAACCATAATGCATGAAAGATATAAAGATCCACATAGCACAATACTGTACAAGTTTCACATGTATTAACGTTGTAGTGCATTACATGAAAGTGGCATAAATGAGCGTGTATACACACCATGTCCAAGGCTGATCAGTTTCCCTTTCCGTATGTGCAATAGTGTGTGTAAGTAGCACCTACTGATGCGTTTAGTGATTGATGACGTCACGTATGACAAAGCGCATTGGCAGGAGCTACGTACACACGCTACTGCGTATGCACTATCAAAGTTTGGCCATTTTACACTAGGGAAACTGATCAGCCTTGGATATGATGTGTATACACGCTCATTTACGCCACTTTCAGGTAAGTGCACTATGATTTTAATAAATGTGAAAGTAGCACAGTATTGTGCTTTGTGGTTTTTTATATCTTTCATGCACTACGGTTATTGAGCATCACTGAGTGTTTTTGGATGTTGTCCCCTGGCTTGTTTGTGAGGCCACCATTGTAATTCATTCATGGCCACCCAAGAGGACATCCAGGCTCATTTTGAGTGGATATGAGATCCAATTGAGCGCTTTTTGACCCCCTGAGTAAGGGTGGTCCTGGTTTTCTGGTAAGCCTTCAGTTGTTTATGTGTGAAGGGTGACACGCTGGTGATTCTTCCGTTTTACACTTACCACACGGATCTTCCATCTTCAGCTCTAAATTTCTTTATGGGCCTTCTTTTCTATGGATTTTAGTTTGATCATTTTATTTGCATATATCGATTTATGCACTTTATTTATATGTAATTATATGTTTAGCGCGGCACTGTTTTATATATGAATGTGCCTGGTATTTAGATATAGTGTACAGCTGCTTGTAATTAGTTCCGAGAGTGGATATACACCTTTTTTGTTTATCGTTACGTTAATAGCTTGGTACTGTTCTTTTAATATCTTGGTATAGGGGTTTAGGATCCAAGGACTAGGATAGAATTTATTTATGTGTTCAATGGAGCCCATTGTTTTTGCTTAGTGTCCCCTTTTCACATGTCCAGCACAATGGCAACAAAACTTCCTGAGAGGATGAATTTTCCCAAAGGAAGAAACTGGCATTTAGAGGATTCCAAGCTCCTGGCAAAGCAGTAAAAAAAAAAAAAATATGATTTGACTGACTGTGAGTAATGCTGCAGGACAAATCGCTTTGGTTACTGCGGACTAATATGAGAGCAATAGAACATTTCCTCTTTAAGTTAGGATTCTCAAAAAGAAAAAAAAAACAACGTAAGGTATTTCCTAAAAGCAACAACAGTTGGACTTTATTTTCAATTTTGTTTTTTAAGACTTTATTGGAAATAACAACTTTTTTTCCCATTGTGGCCCTTATACATGTGGAATAGGCACATTCTACCATGTGTTATGCCCCGTACACACGGTCGGACATTGATCGGACATTCCGACAACAAAATCCTAGGATTTTTTCCGATGGATGTTGGCTCAAACTTGTCTTGCATACACACGGTCACACAAAGTTGTCGGAAAATCCGATCATTCTGAACGCGGTGACGTAAAACATGTACATCGGGACTATAAACGGGGCAGTAGCCGATAGATTTCATCTCTTTATTTATTCTGAGCATGCGTGGCACTTTGTGCGTCGGATTTGTGTACACACGATCGGAAATTCCGACAACGGATTTTGTTGTCGGAAAATTTTATAGCCTGCTCTCAAACTTTGTGTGTCGGAAAATCCGATGGAAAATGTGTGATGGAGCCTACACACGGTCGGAATTTCCGACAACAAGGTCCTATCACACATTTTCCGTCTGAAAATCCGACCGTGTGTACGGGGCATAAGAAGGATGCTCAAAATGGAATGTACTTTTTTGACCGACAATTTTTCAAAATTTGCTATGCTAAAAACATTGACAGATTTTGTATATCTGATTGATACTGACACTGTAAGAATAATATTTTGTCACTATGGAATATAACACTTCACTTTTTTTGAAGAAGAATTTACAAAGAAAAATTATACTTCTTGTATGGATATTGCTTTTCTGTTACTAAGACCGCAAGAATACGATTCATCTCTGTATCCACAGATACACGTGGAATGCAGTACTTGATTTTGACAAGCACTTTTGAAAAAAAAAAAAAAAATGATCTTACACCAGAAGTAGTATTTTGTGCCAAAAATAATTTGGATATTATGGCTTATTTCATTTTTTTTATTTCATTAGTAGATACAGTAAGTCTACACTAGTGATTGTTTGACTGAAAGCTACAGTGTACACTGTAGCTTTCAGTCCTGGGTGGAGGGTGGTAATTCCAGTGTCCACCAGCAGCAGCCAGCACACTGTACACTGTAGCTTTCAGTCCTGAGTGGAGGGTGGTAATTCCAGTGTACACCAACAGCAACCAGAAGATCCCAGTAATCAGTTCCCACCTGATGCTGGCTGCTGGAAGGGTATTTAGGTCTTCCCCTAGTGGTCCCCCTTGCTCAAGTGTTTTGCTAGCTGACCGATACTGCTAGCCGTTATCCTGTTCCTGCTCCTGCCCTGTTTGCAGTACCCTGTATCCTCCTGCCTTGTACCTGCTCTCCCTTGTTCCTGTTCCCAGTTTTGGTTGCCCCCTTCCCATCTGCTCCATGCACCTCTAGTTTCCCACTGCTTTTCTTTGTTACCCATTTTGGATATATTATATATAGTTAGTTGTCAGTTAGGCTTTCTTGTTGGGTTGATTAGTCAGGTATACTGTCACTGGGTTTTTGGGTCTTTTATACTTTTATGTTTGTTGTGTGCTGGTGTTTGGATGCATTTTGTTTTACTGTAAATACATCTCACGCAAAGTCTGGTCCCAGTTGTAGCCACCCAGATTTGGCCATCCTGGATTCAAAGACCATGGGCTATATGCTGCTGCCTTCAGGTGATTGGACACTGGCAAAAATGTTTTCTAGGTCTGCCCCTAGAGTGTACCCATATAACCCAGCCCACTCCATTTTTTTTGCTAGTGTGCTTAGGTGATGGACCTGTTCTCATCTGGAGAAGTATTTTTTCTTTTACACTGAAGTTTTTTTTTTATTTTGAATCTTCAGTCAACATCAGACTGCCGATTGCCTTGAGCAGTTTCTGGATCAGTTTCCCTCAGTTTGTACCTCAGGGGATCGAACCTAGATCCCACTGCTTCCGGGACTGGATCCTGCATTAAGCAACAACCTTGACATGAAGTGCAATTTGTGAAGTTAGCTTCAGGGTGCTATACAGGCCTAGGGTTGTGGACAATGTCCATGGTTCCCAGACCCTGAAGATCCCTAGTGGTTATGTCTACTATGATCGGCAAAGCCTGGACCTTAATAGGCCCAGCGTTCTGTATAGGGTAAGACAGGGTTCCCCTGTGTTTGGAATCCTAACTTTAAACAACACTTTACAGAGGGGATACCTAAGTATGCAGTTTAGTGGGCAGAGGATATGTGTGGGACGTTCCTCCCGCAAAACAAGATTGCTCAATGCTTCTGTCAAGTCAAGTGAAGACTTCACTGGCATGGCCTGTATTGGATCTGAGAAAGTCCTTCTTTCACAGGACCTGGAACGTAGTAACAACAGATGAAAGCTTTATCTGTCAAGTCCAGAATATTGATGGGTAGTTTTGACCGTGTCCCCTGAACAGTCAGGGAACTGTAAACTCCAACTCAAGTTTACAGTTCCCTGACTGTTCAGGGGACATGGTCAAAACTACCCATCAATATTCTGGTATTCTGGACCTGACAACCATCAGACTGTCTACAATATTGGACTTTCTTTTTCTGAGTCCAGTCAGACAATGCTACAGCAGTGGTCTATATAAACCATCAAGAGGGCACCAGAAGCCTATCACCTTTAAAAGAAATTAGTCTATTTCTCCAATGGGGAGCATCTTTCATTCCAGCTCCACATTTTGGGGGATGACAATTGACAGGCAGAGTTTCTAAGCCGTCAATACCTAGATCAGGAGAGTGCTTTTGTCCATATATTATTGGTGTGCTAGTCAGGTGTCCACAGACGTTTGGCCTTATTCTCTATCTCCCCACCTTCCTGTTGCACTTTGTTTTGCTTTTTGAAGGAAGTACAGTCAACAGTGCAATTGCAGCCTCCTAAATTCACCATATGGTTTCAAGTCCCTAGAACCTGCAACCATTGGCTTGTCCATGTGAGAAAGAGTCAGCTAGGGAGCAGGACTGCATCAGTCAGTTAGCAGAAAAAGTAGGCTATAACAATGTAGTCAGTGATGGAAAGTCAGTGTGACAGAGAGTGTGGAGAAGATAGAGAGGAGACTGGAAGTATGTCATCCTATGTTCAGCTCAGCAACGTTTGGTCTTTCCGGTAGATCTATGTGGTTAATAAGGACAGAAAAGCTGCTGAGGATGATAGACAGTGATAGGCTCCAAAAATTAAAATAACCTTTTATCTCCTCTAGAAATGACTCTTTGATGCCACTATGCATTTCACAAACCATTTGTCCACCTTGTTAAGCTTTCTCTCTTTTTTTGATTGCCTTCTAAAACCATTGGTACGTAGAACGTATGCATATTGTCTCTGGTTAAGCACATAAGGCATTTGAAAGGATAGATGTGTGGCACTAAGTGCACAAAATTGTTTGTGTTTCCATCTGGTTGTGTGGAAATCATGGTGTGCAACAGTGTTTTAACCCCAGACCACTCTACCAAACTAAGGGGGCTCTAAGACCCTTTTGGACTGTGACTAGAGAAAGAGAAAAGGACCGGAGCACCACACCAGAGTAAAAAAAAACAAAGACAAGTTTATTCAAAAAGAGTTTATTCAGAGTCTGTATAAATATCCAGTACATTTTGGGGGCTCAGCCTTGATGAAGAGAGCACATCTGAGCCCCCAAACTTTGCTTGAGCTCTTTTGTAGTTATCTTGTGTTGGTTAATTAACAGTGGCGGCCGGTGCTCAATACTGAAAAATTCTGAAAAAAACCCCCATCAACTGCAGCCTCACTGTGCCATCAAACGCAGCAACTGTGCCCATTAACTGCCTCCACTGTGTCATCAAATGCCGCCACTGTGCCATCAAATGCAGCCACTGTGCCCATCAATTGCCACCACTGTGCCATCAAACGCAGCCACTGTGCCATCAAATGCAGGCACTGTGCCCATCAATTGCCGCCACTGTGCCATCAAACGCAGTCACTGTGTCATCAACGCAGCCACTGTGCCCATCTATTGCCGCCACTGTGCCATATCAAATGCTCCCACTGTGCCCCATCAAATGCTCCCACCGTGCCCATCAAATGCTCCCACTGTGCCCATCAAATGCTCCCACTGTGCCATCAAATGCTGCCACTGTGTCATATCAAATGCTCCCACTGTGCCCCATCAAATGCTCCCCCTGTGCCCCATCAAATGCTCCCACTGTGCCCATCAAATGCTCCCACTGTGCCATCAAATGCTGCCACTGTGCCATATCAAATGCTCCCACTGTGCCCCATCAAATGCTGCCAGTGTGTCCCCCGCCCTGTACTTACCCTGTCTCTCTGGGGCAGCGGGTGACGGCAGCGAGCGCTGTCCTCCATGCTCTTCGATGTCTTCTCCCATCCTATCTTCCCATCCTCTGCTGCGTCCAATTGGAGATTGGAAATTGATACCCATCATGTCACGCTTCAAAATTGCGCCCGCTCGTGGAATAGCGTCAAACTTTTACCCTTAAAAATCCCCATAGGCGACGTTTAAAAAATTCTACAGATTGCATGTTTTGCGTTACAGAGGAAGTCTAGGGCTAGAATTATTGCTCTCACTCTACCGGTCGCGGCGATACCTCACATGTGTGGTTTGACCACCGTTTTCATATGCGGGCGCTACTCACGTATGCGTTCGCTTCTGCGCGCGAGCTCGTCAGGACAGGGCGCTTTAAAAAAAAAATTTTTTTTTTTATATTATTTATTTTAATTTATTTTATTTATTTTTTCACTGTTTTAAAAAAAAAAAAAAATTGGATCACTTTTATTCCTATTACAAGGAATGTAAACATCCCTTGTAATAGAAAAAAGCATGACAGGTCCTCTTAAATATGAGATCTGGGGTCAAAAAGTCCTCAGATCTCATATTTAGACTAAAATGCAAAAAAAAAAAAAAAAAGTCGTTTAAAAAAATGACACAAAAAAAATTGTGCCTTTAAGAGAAGTGGGCGGAGCCGTCGTAATGACGTCGCTCCGGCCGTCACATGGTATGGAGACGGGTGGGGGCCATCTTGGCCTCACTCGTCTCCATACCTCAGCAGGGAAAGGACCTGATCGCCTCCGCCGCTACCGACGGCTCCGGTAAGCGGCGGAGGGTGCGGGAGAGCGGCGGGAGGGGGGGTGGCACCTCTCCCGCCGCCGATAACGGTGATCTCGCGGCGAACCCGCTGTAGAGACCACCATTATCGTGTACGGAACCGCCCGCTGAAAAGATGGACACCTCGGTTGTGGCAGCAGCTGCTGCCGTTACCGAGATATCCATCTTCAAAAAAATGACGTATATATACAGTGGGCGGTCTGGAAGTGGTTAATCATGCTCCTGCCCTCTATCCTGTACCATCTTGCTTTGTACCCGCTCTCCCTGGTTCCTTACCCCAGTTTTGGTTCCCTTTATCCATCTGTTCCCTGCACCTCCAGTTTTCCCCTGCTTTTCTGTGTTCCCCCATACTGTATATAGTTAGTTGTTAGTTAGGCTTTCTGTTTGTTGTTTGTTTACTATAGTATTTTGTCACTGGATGTTTTTGTTCATATATATATATATATATATATATATATATATATATATATATATATATATATATGTTTGCTGGTGTCTGGATGGATTTTGTTTTTTCACTGTAAATAAATCTTATTTTGAATATATATATAGTGTCACGTACCTTACAGCGGAGTCTGAAATGACGAGGGTGGCCTCTTGCGCAGTTCCGGTCCTAACACCCCTGGAGTTTGAGACAGGGCTGCTAGGGCGACGGAAGGGTGCAGGTACCTGTTGGCAGGATCAGGAACACCGTAGCCTAGAGATGCTAGTGGGATGTTGATCCTGGATAGGTTCAGGAAAGTCCAACAGGAGAACTTGCAAGGTCTGGAACAAGCAGGAGTCGGCAACGTGCTGGCAGGAAGGTACACAATCGATAGACAGGTTCGTAGTCAGGGGCTAGCGGAGGTTGGCAATGGGCTGGCAGAGAGGTACAAGATCAGGAGACAAAGCCGTGGTCAGAAGTTCAAGCCGGGTTCAGTACAGGAAGCAGAAGTAAACAGAGTTGCAGGGATAATCCAAAAGAGAAGTCAGGAAGGCCAAGGTTTCAGGATCAAGGTTCAAACAAACAGCAATCAAGGATACAGGAACTAGCTGAGACAATCCAGCACTGACACTAGTATGCTGATCCTTTAAATAGGGCGCCCTGTGCTGTGATTCGTTGGCTTGCAGACATGCCCACGTCGACGTGCACTCGTTCGTATGAGAGTACTAACGTGCGTGCCTGGTCCGGGGTTCACACATTCGTGCCGCACGTCTGACTGGCGCACGGGAACGAGCGTTTGTAATGGTTCTCTGACATTGCCCCCTCCTTACGGGCAGCCTCCGGATGCCCCTCTGGATCCTCCTTTCTGGATGAGAGCGATGAAAAGCTTGTATAAGCCTTGGGGCATGAAGGTTTGCTTCCGGTTCCCAGGAGTTTTCTTCTGGGCCAAAACCTTTCCATTTAATTAAATATTGATTATGTCCTTGCCTTTTTCTGCAGTCCACAATGGTCTCGATCTCGAACTCCTCCTCTCCATCCACCATTATGGCCTCTGGGGGCCCCATTTCGCGTCCTGGAAAGGGATTAACCACGTCAGGTTTCAACAAGGAAGTATGAAACACAGGATGTATCTTGAATGTGTCGGGAAGTTCAAGTTCATACGCCACTGAATTGATCTTTCTCTTGACTGGGAAAGGTCCCAGATATTTAGGTCCCAATTTCCTGGACGGGCAGGCCAGTTTCAGATTGATTGTTGAAAGCCACACACGGTCACCCACTTTCAAATCCAGTTCTCCTCTCCTCTTTCTGTCAAAGAATCTTTTATTAACCTCCTGTGTCCTGGCAATGGTCTCTCTCAGCACCTGGTTGTTAGTAGCAAGGAAATTTAGTCTGTCCTGAACAGCTGGTAAGGGAGAGTCTGGAATTAGCGTTGGCAAGAAAGAGGGATGGAACCCATAATTAGAGAAGAAGGGAGATTGGTTGGTAGCTGTATGGGTAGAGTTGTTAAATGCGAATTCCGCCAAGGGCAATAGTGAGGCCCAATCTTCCTGGGAAAAAGAGGTAAAGCATCGCAGGTATTGTTCTAGCGTTTGGTTGGTACGCTCAGTCTGTTCATTGGACTGGGGATGATACGCTGAGGAGAAATTTAGTTTGATGCCCAGTGCTTCGCACAGTGTTTTCCAAAATCTTGAAGTAAACTGCACTCCGCGATCTGAAACAATGTCACTAGGGATTCCATGCAATCTCACCACTTCTTTAATAAAAACTTCAGCAGTTTCTGTTGCTGATGGGGTCCCTTTCATGGGGACAAAATGTGACATCCTGGAGAGGCGGTCCACCACTACAAAGATGGATGAAAATCCTTCCGATGGAGGGAGCTCTACAATAAAATCCATCGCAATCTTATCCCAGGGTCTTTCAGGAATGGGTAGTGGTCTTAATAATCCCCATGCTTTGCTTTTGCTGTTCTTGTTTCTGAGACAAATTGAGCACGAGCCGACATATTTCCTGCAGTCCCTTGCTAAGCTGGGCCACCAAAAATGTCTCTGGACCAGATCCATGGTCTTATGTCCCCCGAAATGGCCGGCCAGCGGGTAGTCATGGCACACTTGTAAAATAGTGGTACGCAGATTCTGTGGTACGAAAATTTTATTCCCCTGCCAATAGAGCCCATCGTCTTCTTGAAGATTCCTATCTGGAGGCAGGGAGATTCCCCTGGATGCTTGACGTATCTGTGTCATTAAATCATTTTGTGTGAGCAGAAAGTTCCCAGCCTGTAATATGGTATCCGTCTGAGGTGGAACCTCGATTTCCGTGAACATACGCGACAACGCGTCTGGTTTCACATTCTTGGATCCGGGCCGGTAGGTTATGTGAAAACTGAAGCGAGAAAAAAAAAGAGCCCATCTTGCTTGTCTGGGTCTGAGACATTTAGCAGTCCTGAGATACTCTAAATTCTTGTGATCTGTGAAGATCAGTATTGGGTGTGTTGCTCCTTCCAAGAGGTACCGCCACTCTTCCAGAGCCGATTTGATTGCCAACAGTTCCCGGTCCCCCACATCGTAGTTCCTTTCTGAAGGCCCTAATTTCTTTGAGAAAAAGGCCACAGGGTGCATTAAAGCTTTAGGTCCTTGGCGCTGAGACAAGATAGCCCCTACAGCGCTCTCTGAAGCATCTACTTCCAGTATGTAGGGAAGGGCAGGATCAGGGTGCTTCAATACCGGGGCAGAGGTGAATAGTCTCTTTAATTTGTCAAAAGCAGCTTGAGCTACCTCTGTCCACTGAAATCGGTTCTGTTTTTTGGTGAGCTGAGTGATGGGCATGATGATACCCGAAAAGTTTTTAATAAATTTCCTGTAAAAATTGGAGAAACCAATAAACCGTTGTACCCCTTTCTTGTCAACGGGAGGCGGCCAAGACATTATGGCTGCGACCTTTTGAGGATCCATTGCCATCCCTCCTGTAGAGATTACTAGTCCGAGAAAGTGAATGGACTGCCGTTCGAATTCACATTTCTCGGCCTTGGCATAGAGTCCATTTTGTCTTAACCTAAGAAGGACCTGTTTCACATGGTCACGATGTAGTTCCAGGGAAACCGAGAAAATCAGAATGTCGTCTAGATAAACGATCATGAATAAGTCTAGGAAGTCTCTGAAAATATTATTTACAAAATGCTGGAAAGTTGCTGGTGCGTTGCATAACCCAAAGGGCATAACGAGGTACTCGAAATGGCCAAACCGCGTCCGGAAGGCCGTTTTCCACTCATCACCCTTTCTGATCCTGATCAAGTTGTAAGCACCCCGTAGATCCAACTTGGTGAAAATTGTTGCAGAGCGGAGTCTCTGGAGTAATTCTGGAATTAGCGGCAGGGGGTAGCGGTTTTTAACGGTAATCCGATTTAGTTCCCTGTAATCCACACACGGCCTGAGTGAGTGGTCCTTCTTTTCAACAAAGAATATTCCTGCTCCAGCTGGAGATGTAGAGTGTCGGATGAACCCCTTTTTGAGGTTCTCATTGACGTAGTCTTTCAGGACCAAGAGTTCAGGTTCAGAGAGGGGGAAAATTCGGCCAAAGGGGATTTCTGCCCCTGGTAAAAGTTCAATTGGGCAATCGTAGGCCCGGTGGGGAGGAAGGGTGTCTGCTTTCTGTTTATCAAAGACATCCAGGAAATCGTGGTATACGGGTGGAACAAGATCTTGGGATTCGGATGTGGTTTTGAGACAGCCAACAACTGGTACTGAGTGGTGGAGGGTTTGGAGGCAGTTATGGAGGCAATAGGCAGACTGAAAGATCACCTTGCCGGTTGTCCAATCGATCTGTGGGTTGTGTGCTTGCAACCATGGTATTCCCAGGATGATTGGGAAGAGTGGTGAGGATATCACATCTAAGCACAGAAGTTCTTGGTGGTTGGGTGAGATATCAGCGGGCAGAGGTTGAGTTTCTTGAATGATGGGCCCAGATTTGATGTTGGACCCATCAGCTAGTCGTATGGACAATTTGTGTTGCTTGGGACGTAGAGGAATCTTGTGTTGCAGGGCGAAGGCATGGTCGATGAAGCAACTACAGGCGCCTGAGTCAACGATGGCCTGGACCTGGAGTGCCCCTTCCGGAAGCTGTAGGGAGACAGGAACAGCAATATGAGTTGATCTTGATAGAGCCAAAGCACAAGGATCAAGAGAAGGAGAGACACACTTACGAGTCTTGTTAGGACACATGTTGGCGTAATGACCGGCTCCTCCACAGTACAGGCATAGATTATTCATACGGCGGCGCTGCTTCTCTTCTGGTGTCAATGGGGCACGAAGCAGGCCTAATTGCATTGGCTCAGGAGCTTCAGTGACTGGAGCAGATAGTGGGGTTGCAGGAATAGGTGGGTGGTTGGGTACCCTAAGTAACATCCACATGGGCCGGTATTGGCTGGTTCTTTCAGATCTTCGCTCCCTCAGCCGGCGATCGATCTGAATAGATAGCTGAATCAGTTCTTCAAGAGAATTGGGGACCCCCACCCGAGCTAGTTCATCTTTCAATGCCTCTGACAGTCCTGAGCGGAACTGAAAACGAAAAGCGGCGTCGTTCCACTGTGTGTCAGCACTCCACCGTCGAAAGTCTGTGACATAGTCCTCTACAGGCCTACGGCCTTGCTGGAGGGAGTGGAGACTAGCCTCAGCTGTAGTGGTGCGCTGAGGGTCATCATAAAGCTTAGCCATTTCATCAAAAAAAGAGTCCATGGTGCCTAGCAAGGGACTAGCTTGTTCTAATAGATGGTGAGCCCAGGTCTGGGGTTCTCCCTGTAGCAACGAGATGATGAATCCCACCTTGGTACTTTCCAAGGAGAAGGTGCGAGGCTGAAGTAGGAAATACAGATGGCAAGCGTTTCTGAAAGAGCGGAATTTACTGCGGTCTCCCATGAATCTTTCTGGAGCAGGAACTCGTGGCTCTGGGGGTGGCACCACTACTGTGGGAGTAGAAGTTGAGATCGACGGTGCAGGTGCTGCGGCTGTCTGGCGTGCCGAGGTGCTTGGAGAGAGAGTCTCCACTCGTTGCTCAAGTCGCTGATAGCCATCCTGCAGGCCCTGGACTGCTTGAGTGAGGTTTGCAATCTGCTGGCACAGAGCATCCATCGCTGAGGCCCCCCTTTCAGACTCCATTTTGGCTGGATTGTACTGTCACGTACCTTACAGCGGAGTCTGAAATGACGAGGGTGGCCTCTTGCACGGTTCCGGTCCTAACACCCCTGGAGTTTGAGACAGGGCTGCTAGGGCGACGGAAGGGTGCAGGTGCCTGTTGGCAGGATCAGGAACACCGTAGCCTAGAGATGCTGGTGGGATGTTGATCCTGGATAGGTTCAGGAAAGTCCAACAGGAGAACTTGCAAGGTCTGGAACAAGCAGGAGTCGGCAACGTGCTGGCAGGAAGGTACACAATCGATAGACAGGTTCGTAGTCAGGGGCTAGCGGAGGTTGGCAATGGGCTGGCAGAGAGGTACAAGATCAGGAGACAAAGCCGTGGTCAGAAGTTCAAGCCGGGTTCAGTACAGGAAGCAGAAGTAAACAGAGTTGCAGGGATAATCCAAAAGAGAAGTCAGGAAGGCCAAGGTTTCAGGATCAAGGTTCAAACAAACAGCAATCAAGGATACAGGAACTAGCTGAGACAATCCAGCACTGACACTAGTATGCTGATCCTTTAAATAGGGCGCCCTGTGCTGTGATTCGTTGGCTTGCAGACATGCCCACGTCGACGTGCACTCGTTCGTATGAGAGTACTAACGTGCGTGCCTGGTCCGGGGTTCACACATTCGTGCCGCACGTCTGACTGGCGCACGGGAACGAGCGTTTGTAATGGTTCTCTGACATATAGTCTGCTTTGAGGTTTGGGAATCCTTTATTTAAACCTTGCCCTTAGGTACTCAACAATCTATAGTACTACCCTGTTTCCCCGAAAATAAGGCCTAGCGTGATTGTCGGTGATGGCTGCAATAGAAGCCCTACCCCCCAAATAAGCCCTACCCTGTTTCCCCGAAAATAAGCCCTATCCTGAAAATAAGACCCACAAGGACTTTAACTAGGGCTTATTTGGGGGGTAGGGCTTCTATTGCAGCCATCACCGACAATCACGCTAGGTCTTATTTTCAGGGAAACAGGGTATGTTTCCAATAGACCCAGTACTGTAGTACCAAACTAGATAATTAACCAACAACCCCCCCCATTGACATCTTACCCCCCCACTTAACCTGTAACATGTTTTGTAACTGTAAAGTTGTGATTTATTGCGCAATAATAGAAAGATACTTACAGGAGAAAAAAAATAAAAACTGGCATGTACAATGCAAGGAATCCTTCCGGGAATGCCGTAACCAGCCTGCTTTCCATGGCAACAGGAAGTGACGTCGTTCGGACTCCCGGAAATTGCGCAATTGTACATGCCCATTTTTATCTTTTGTCCTGTAAGTATCTTTCTATTATTGTGCAATAAATTGCAACTTTACAGTACTTCACTACTAGTTCCCTTTTTCATTCTGGGCTTGGTGAGCATTCGGAATTTTTTGAGAGCTACGCTGGGGAGAACCATACTGGACCCTTGTGACTGGCCATTCCCTAACAGACCTAAGCCTGTCTGACCCCCGGACTGAAAAGCTGGGGGTCCATTACCTTTGGTGAGTAGGGATACATGAGGGCTGTGTATCACATCACAGATTGAATTTATTTGGAGCACTTTAGCACTTGTAAGAAGATTGAAGCACAAGAGCACTTTATTATATTGGGATATTTGCAATATTATTTTTTTTATTTTTTGAGAAAGTCACGTGTCAGTGATGTAACGCGTGGGAGGAGCCTAGGACACAGTCTGCTGAATACATTGTATCAAGCAGCAGCAGCTTGCGTAGCAAGCCTTGTCCTTACAAGGCAGCTGAGATCTGCCTATCTGCTTATCTGCATGCCTAAAACAAGTCAGGCACATGTGAGTGTATCACTGTGCTGTCTTGCCTGTGAACTTTTATTGTAACAATATTGCGCAATGTTTTCTCTCTTTGTTTATTTTACATAAAACCACTTGATACTGAGAAAATGACCATTCATTGTGGCTGTGGAAGAAATAGCTCAGAGGTTGAACAAATAAGTACTGCAGGAATCCAGATATCCCAGATTACTGAGGATTGAACTGTCGCCTGTTACTTATCCTATCTCATGAATTTAATCATCTATATTTAATCAGATTCTATTGGCACTATTTATCTATTTATACTCATCAATTGTATATATATTGCACCTTTATAAGTTTATCATTTATTTATTTTTTATTACGGAGGATTCAACACTTATCACAGGGAATATATCTATTTTTTTTATTTATTGGCACTAATTTGGATTGATTACTATTTGTAAACGCATTTTTAGTATATTTATACACAATTGTTGCTTAGTTTACTTTGGAGATATCGCACCACTTCCAGTGGATTTGTATAACTGGAGGAACACAGTTTTTAAATATTTGCGATTTTTTCATATATTTGAGATTTTATATATATGCGATTTTTTTCGCCATTTGGTAGCAATTTTTTTCACATTGGTTTTTTAGCACAAAAAATTATTTTCTCACATTGATTGAACTTTGTATCAGAGCGCATCAATCTATGTTATATGCTTTTATTTTTTTTTATTATTGGATGTTTTTTGGACTTTATATTTGATTATGTCATTTGTATTTTTGCACAGTTGCAAATGCTGTATTTATTTATGTTTTATATTTTTAGTGTGGAGTGGAAACTGTGCAAAGGGAAGTACAGTGACTGAGGTTCAGTTGCTCTTATGTGCAAAGCGACCTCTGGGAGCTGTTTTGGTCAAAATCCAAGAGATTTACAAGATAAGGAGCACCACGCCATTGGTTGATGAAAGTCCGAATATATGTATATTTTTTTATAGAATATTCACAAGATAATAGCTGACTCATATTGCGGGTTTTCTATACTGTATGTTCCCTTCATGAGGTTTCAAAATACTGGTGATGATTCAATTGAAGTGATGTCAGAATCAAAAGGGTTGAAAAGTGAGTTTGGTCTTTACTAGAATATCAAACCCTGTTGAAAACGAGTCTTTTGTAACCCCCAAAATGAGTTGACTTGTTTCTTTGTAGGAATAAAAAAATGCAGACTTGGCGACAGAGACACAGCACAAGCAGGGAGCCAAGGAACCACCTTACCAACTGCTCAGTGTCCACCACCCCTCTCTGCCAATACCTCCCTCCACTAGCTTCCAATTGTCCCACCAATAAAATTCAAAATACTATTAACAACATACAAAGTCATCCATAACTCTGCCCTGAGTTACATCACCAACTTCAATATCTCAAAATATTACTCAGATCAGCCTTTCCCAAGCTTTTTACCACAAAGTAAAAAGCAAGAAAAATAATTTTCAGGTCTCGGCGAACCCCTGCTAGGACCAATTCATTGTTGGCCAGTGAGAAAAAAGCCCCTTACAGTATATTAATGGTCAGTGGGAAGAATGTGCCCTCTTACCATGGTGGTCAAAATTACACCCTCACAGACAGCCAAAAGTTTCATTGGTGTCATGCTTCTGGCTTTGTCAGGTGGAGGTAGACTCAGAATTCTGCAGGCATCATCAGATAGAAGGTCACCCAGCCACAGCTCAGGGAACCCCTAACAGCCTCTGGAGGAATCCTAGGGCTCCATGGAACCCTGGTTAAGAATGGCTGACTCAGACCGTCCTCTTCAATCCTCCAAAAACCTCCTGCTGTCTGCCTCCCTTGATGTCCGTCCAGCTAAAAAAATAAATCTGTCAATGAATCCAATCTTTGCAAGAGCAAGATGGCATCATTTATCTCGAACTTTGGGCAGCATCATTTGAATACTCATTAAGGGGACATCAGAGGTGCACTGATAGACCCCCAGCAAAGGGGTCATGTTTCTGCCCCCCCTTCTGAACTTGCCATTCACAAAATGTTGCCTGCAATACCGACTTATACAGTTTAAAATTGTATATCGTTATTACTTTACCCCAGCCGACTCGGCTACTCAGTCTACGAAGTGTTGGAGGTGCTCTGGGGACTTCCTGAATATTTTCAGGACTTGTTCAGCTATTCACGACTATTGGGCACGGGTTCTGCGCAATTCAGGAGATTGGTTATTTGTTGGGTCTTGGAGACTCCTTAACTACAGGGAGAGTGACCAGAATCTTGCTTAGTATTTTACTTTTTTATGCTAGGAAAGCTATTGTCCTTCACTGGAAATCCCTTACATCACCGACTCTGGATAAATGGAAATTGATAGTGAACACTGCTCTTCCCTTATGTAGAGCCTCACACAACTGCAGAAGATTCCCCCCCAAATTTGATAAAGTGTTGTCCCCAAGCTTGAGAACCCCGATACTGCAATTATGACTTGACTTCCTTTGGTATTATGGTTGGAAGGTGGGGTTTTGCCCTACACATTATGGACCTTCTTCATGCACGACCTTTTTTTAACTTATGTTGAATTCCATCAGGCCTCCCTCTGGTGGCTTCCCATGGGACTTGTCCTCTGCTGTTGGGGGGGCTTGATGTTTGTTCTGCGCTATTATTTTCTCTATGGAGTTACAATGCGCTGCCTAGTCTAGCTCTCTGTTTTGTATCATGCCTGGGGCAGTAATGTACCATCTCTTACCCTGTCGAGGGTGTGAAGGGGGGATGGAGCACAACGTTTTTGGTTCTTTTCTCTATCTTTTGTAGAAATATTTGGTTTGTAGTTTTGTATTGAAACTTTTCTGTGCTGTTCCCCAGAAAACCCAAAAGAATTTATAGAAAAAAAAAAAATGTTGCCTGCAATGATATTGTGACCATGTGTTTTTTTTTGAATAGGCAAATGTAGATGGAGGTGGACACAAGACACCTGGACTGGTGTTTAATATACTAAGGCCAGCCGTAGATGGTTCAAATCTCAGCCGGTTCAGCTGGAACTGGCCGAGATTCTAACCATGTATGGGCAGGCTGAATGTACCAAGTTCATTGATCGCTTAACTTGGGTACAACCAGCCTATTGGATCTACTTGCGATTATATCTAGTGGCTGCTATTTTTTTTCAAACTTGTCGGGTTTTTTTTGTTTATAGCACAAAAAAAAAAAAAATCAAAACCACAGAGGTGGTCAAATACCACCAAAAGAAAGCTCTATTTGTGGGGGAAAAAAAGGACATCAATTTTATTTGGTTACAGCGTCGCACGACCGGGCATTTGTCAGTTAAAAATAGCGTAGGGCCGTATCGCAAAAAAATGGCCTGGTCATGAAGGGGGGTAAATCTGTTGCTGACCGCCATATGTACAACGTATATAAACGCGATTGGTTATTACAGCAGTGATTGACTGACTGACTATAATAGTGATTTTGGTGGCTCTAATCATTTTTATGGTGCCAAGAAGTGCTGCACCTCCTTCCGCTGCTGCCCACAGTGGTACCCACACCATGGTAAATGGCTGGAAATCCCTTCACACAAAAGGAGATGGAGGAACAACCTTTCCCCGATCTCCTTTTGTGACAAATGTACCCGAAAGAGATGATGATTTTGTCACTTCCGGTGTCATTTCCTGGCTGTGACAGCCAGGGAATCAGCTGGTCAAGCACGATGCACAAAGTCACTGTTCAAAGCTATCACAAAGGGGGCTTGCTAGTCCCCTTGTGATAGCAATAAAGTTAAATGAAAAAAAAAAAAATCGTTAAGATAATGTAAAAAAAAAAAAATGAATTAAAAAAAATAGCAAAAATAATTTTTTTAACAGCACCCCACACATACACACATTTGCCAACGAGCATATAGGTCCTGCACCACCACAGTGATTGCACCACACATATGAGGTATCTGCGTGAGTGTCAGAGTGAGAGCAATAATTCTAGGGCCATAACTCTGCAATGATAACCTTAAAGGCTTTTAAAATGTGAGTAATATTGTTTGTCGCCATTTCTTGGGGGCACGCAGCTTTGAGTCTTGACATGCTTGGTGTTTATTTACTTAACGCAACCTCCTCTTTTATATTTTACCACATAGGCGTGCGCACAGGGCGTGTCAGGTGTGCCTGGGCACACCCTAATCATCCCCAATGCTGTGCCCATTCCCCTGGTGCCCCCTGTCTCCCCCTCTGCAGTTCTGCCAGCTTCCCTCCTCTCCTCTCCCTGGCTGCTGTAGGTGATGTTTCAAGATGGAGAGCAGGAGAAGGGGCCGGTAAATATTTAATTTACCGACCCCTTCTATATTTACCGGCCCCTTCCTTTTCTGAATGTGAGTACCGATTTCTCCTGTCTTCATTCTTGATCGCCCCTGAGCTTCACCGAAGACAGCTCCGTGAGTGTAAACAAGTGTTTCTTCTTCAACTAGATCCCTGGTAAAAGCAGCACACTGTACACACATAAACACTTGTTAGACACCATAGAAGTGTGCAGCCTACTGCATTACAGTGTGCACCCCACAGCCTCAAACACACATGCCTTTCTCTGCAGCCTCAGCTGCATGGGACAGTAAATTAATGGGGCGTGCTCTCTGCTGAACAGCCTCCTGTTCATTCATAAACTGAAGCACAGTAAACATAGTTAACTATGCTTCAGTTATGAATGAACACAGTGAGTGTGTTCTTTTAGAAAAGGAAGGCGCTGGTAAATTACATATTAACTAGCCCCTTCCCCCACTCGCCATCCTGAAACATCCCTGCAGCAGCTGGGGGGAGGGGAGGGAAGCCAGCAGGTCTGAGGGGTGGGGGGAGGGGCAACATGGGGTAGCCAGGGCACACTTGGCACACCCCCTGCGCACGCCTATGTTAAACACACATTAAACCCTTTGATTGCCCCAGTGCCATGCACAGGTGCGACCAGAACTGTGTGGACTGCAACAGAGGGAACCAAACACATGTACAGTGAATATTGTAGTTTATTAAAGATAAGTGAATAAACACCTCCAATACCAAACTGTGTACAGCAATCAACCAACCAAACAGTGACGCACAAATAATAATCTAAACTAAATATATTTACAGCAGATAAAGAATACCCAAATAGTAAACGTAGCCAGGCCAGGGTCCAACAGATGGGGGCAAGGAGCAAGACAGGACAGGGAGAAGGTGGACGGGATCAGGCTGCAGGGCAAGGGTACAAGGTAATGGGATCACAGGAGGGACAGGGACAGGTACAGGTTCAGGCTCCAGGTTCCAGGTACAGAGATCACAGGTACAGGTCAGGGTGCAAGGACGATACCGAGGCAAGTGTGTGTGTTTGCCGGGTATAAATACACATCTCCTGCAATCAGGCTCAGGTGACATGGCCGGGAAATACCGCTGGTGGACGTCAGTACTGCGGCCCCAGGATCAGATAGTACCACCAGCAGGTGAAACCTTTCCTGATAGTTCCAGACTGCCAGGAGACACCCGCTGGTGGACATCAGTACTGCAAGGCAAATGTCTGGCAGCGCCACCAGCAGGTGGAACCTTTCCTGACACCCAGACATAGGTGTGCACAGCCTATTGCATTAGGATGTGCACCCCAAACCTTAAAAATATTTGCGTGTGTGTGGATGTGTATATATACAGACGGTGTCAGCAGAGCAATGGGCGGTGTCAGAAGGGCAGAGATTGGTGTCCGTAGGGCAGAGTTTGGCGTCAGTAGGGCACGTCCCGTAGTGGACGGTGTCCGTTATTTTTTATTAATATTATTTTCTTACACATTTTTTAGGAGTCCTGTTAGGGGGCTTTGGTGAAATATCAGGGGTCTAAACAGAATCTGCTCCACACAGGGTGATTAGAGGGTGCTCAGACACACCTTGCACACCCTGTGCGCAGGCCTATGGCCCTATATCAGTGTTTCTTAAAACTTTTTTCAGTCAAGTCACATTTTAAAATCCCTTTAAAAACCCTTTAAATATATGGACAGTCTCGAGGCACCCCATTCTAAAAATGTAAAAAAGCTATTCTAATAGTTTTACACAATGCATCAACATCCACAAGTCCAAGTAGGCCACCCAACATTACCAGGAATTTATTGGTCCAAAAGCAAATACACTTTGCACACTGGTACTGACTAGTATTCTAGTGTTTCTCTTCTCCCTCAGTTTTTCTCCATCACTCAGCAAATGTGACCCCCAGCGCTGACGGAGAGGGGCAGGGGAGGGTCAAAGAAGGATGCTGTGCAGACGATCGACACCCTCCTTATTAACTGATGATGTCACTGGTTGTTAGGATACCGGCGGCTAGAAGGTCGTAATGGTGCACAATGAAAACCCAGTGGCTTTGTGTGGCTTGATCCACCTGCTGGCGTGTATACGATTTTTGGGCAATTTTTAGGCATTGTGCCAAGGGCACCCCTAAAGGAACCTCAAAGCACCCCAGGGTGCCTGGGCACCCTGGTTGAAAAAAGGCTGCCCTAGATGTTAAGCCCTTCCTGCCCTGTGTCAGCACAGTGACAGTGCATATTATTAGCACCGATCACTGTAATAATGTCACTGGTGATGTCAGTGGAAGTTAGTTAGTTCCCCCCCAGCGTCAGTTAGTGTCAGATTGGCTGCCGCACTATAACAGTCCCGTTATAAGTAGCTGTTCGCCACCATTACTAGTATAAAAAAAAACAATCCAGTGTATATCCCGTAGTTTGTAGACGCTATAACTTTCACGCAAACCTATCAATAAACACTTATTTGGATTTTTATTTTTACCAAAGACATGTATGTAGCAGAATACATTTTGTCCAAAATGTAAGATTTTTTTTTTATTTTTGAGACTAATTTTTACAAAAAAAAAAAAAATTAAAGGTGAGTTCTGTAAATTTGTTGTGAAATCAGTTCTGCCAGTGTTTACGGTGCTTTTACTTTGGCGGCTTCTGTGAAATTGTTTAATTTTGCTTGCAGATGGGTCACATTGTACTCACCTTATTGTATGTACATGTATCACTCACATGTATTTTATTCTTACTTTCCAGCCCACATTCTGGGAATATCTCAGTTGTGAAGAAAACAGTGGACAAGTTGCTGAAGGGCTATGACATCCGCTTGCGGCCAGACTTTGGAGGTCAGTAACTGGTTGGACTTTGCTTTTCCCCAAAAAGATAGTTGACATCAGTTGAGAATCAGGTGAAATACTGATAGGTGGTCAAGGCACCACGTCCCGTGTTTAGTATTAGGCGGCCTAGTGCCATTGACTGGCAGAAATGATCAACTGCATGGTGTCCCTGCTCTGCTGACAGCCGCACGTGGCACCGGCAACAAACAGCACAGCGGGGACACCATGCAGTTGATTTGACAGAATGCTCTTAGGGAGGATTTCAACCCCCTTAACCCCCCTCTTATCTACGTCCCTGGGCGGCCATACACAGTTCGAATCTCGGGCGGTTCAGTAGGGAGCGGCCGAGATTCGAACCGTTAATGGGAAGGCTAAATGGACCTAGTTGATCGATCGATCGATGCAACCTGCCTGCCGGATTCTCATACGATTATCGCTAGCGGCTGCTATACCTGACTAGCAATAATCACTGCCTTCTCCCGTGGGGTCAGGGGCGGCTGGTGCTCACTATTTTTGGGGGGGGGGCACAACAACACTCCCTCTCCCCCCAGACACAGGTAATGCCCCCCCATCACCACTAACACATCCCCCCCCCGTGGGAGACAGGCAACAGAGGAAATCACCGCCACACCCCCCCCCCGCGGGAGACACAGGAGGCGATCAATCAGCAACACCAAAACCACACCCCTCCCCACGGAAGACAGGCGACGGTAATAAAGCTCTGCGGGGGACACAGACGGCAATCAATCAGCAACACCAAATACCCCCCCTCGGGTGACAGGCGGCGGTAATCCCCCGCACACCCCCCCCCGCGGGAGACACAGGCGGCGATCAATCAGCAACACCAAATCCACACCTCCCCCCCCCCCGCGGGCTAAAGACAGCGGCGGTAATCACCGCCGTCCTCCCATGGGAGACAAACAGGCTGCCTCATCTTGTGAGGCTGGGAGGAGGCACAGAGGCAAGGAGCGGGAAGAACCGGGCCGCTCCGGCGAGCATAGATTCTCCTTCCTGTCCCGGGACACGATTGGCCAGGGAGCCCACCCTGTTTTGAAGCCTATTGGAGCTTCTGGCTCTAATTACGTGCTTCAAAAACGTACACCCCCCCCCCCATTGGAAACCATAGTCTGGTGCCCTGATATGTAGATCAAGGGGCCGGATGCATGGATAGGGGGGGGGCGCCACCCGTGCGCCCCTTATGGAGCGGCCGCCACTGCATGGGGACAGGTTCCCCCGTCGGTAGGAGGGATCCCCCGTCAGCTTTGTTTGTGTTGATGGGGGAGCTGTGCGAACAAAATTGGCACCATGTATGGCCGACCTAACTCACAAATAGTTGTATAGATGGGACTTTATAGGTGCCAAAAGCAACACTAAATAAATAAAAAAAACATACTTTTGGTTCAATAAATAATGAAGGTAACGTCATATACATATGAATGCTTGCGAAAAGATAGCCAGTATTCCATGGTTTGCACACACCTCAGAATCACACCCCTTACTATATCAATATCTTATACTGTTTACCTTAGTATGTATTGAATAATGCAGGACATACTAGTACTGTTTGCTTAATGTTGTTCCCCTGTAATTGTCATATACCTGTGTGAGGCGCCTAAAGTGTCACTAAACCCACATCATGAAAAAAAAAAAAAGCTCAATAAATGGTGTATTACATGCTGTGTTCATATTCACTTAGTCACTATGGGATTCCTTTTCTGTATTCTGCAAAAAAAAAAACCTGGTTGATCCCGGTGCTCTCTATCACCACCTTCTGTCCATGTCTCCGTTGCAGCGGGGGGATTTTGTACAGCAGTGTTGGCATCTCTGCACATGCTCAGTTTTCAGTGAGTTTCTATGTTGAGCATTTCCTCCGTATCACATCTGAGCAGCCCATGTGACCATAGAGTCACACATGTGGGCGTACATACAGCGGTAAATGACAGCCCACTCCCTCCCTCCCTCCTCCTCCACACCCACTAACCAGCTAAATACAATGGGGATCGGCTATAACTAGGGTTGCCACATCATCCCTTTAATCCAGGACACACATGAATTACACAGGTTCTGAGGCTGATTTAATGCAGATAAAGCACCAAGTGAGTTTAATTACCGCCTTAATCGGCCACAGAATCTGTGTAATTCATGTGTGTCCTGGATTAAAGGGATGATGTGGCAACCCTATGTAGATTAATCCAGGCTTCACCTCCCTCTTATTCTAAGACACAGGCTGGAGGGGCATGACACAGCCTGTGACTGTCAGAAATCCGCCCCCACACCATGTTAGTGCCAAAAGTAATAAAGATTTGATTTCAAATATACACTCACTGTCCACTTGATTAGGTACACCCTGCTAGTACCCCCTCTTTTGCCTTCAGAACTGCCTTCATTCTTCGTGGCATAGATTTAACTAGGTGTTTCTCCATAGTGACATGATCGCATCACGCAGTTGCTGCAGATTTGTCGGCTGCACATCCATGATGCCAATCTCCCGTTCCCAAAGGTGCTCTATTGGATGAGATGTGGTGAGTGTGGAGGCCATTGGAGTACAGGGACCTCATTGTCCAGTGGTAAGATGATTGGAGCTTTGTGACATGGTGCATTATCCTGCTGGAAGGAGCCATCAGAAGATGGGGACACTGTAGTCATAAAGGGATGGACATAGTCAGCAACAATACTCAGGTAGGTCGTGGTGTTTAAACCATGATCAGTTGGTACTAAGGGGCCCAAAGTGTGCCAAGAAAATATCCCCCCCACACCATTACACCCCCACCACCAGCCTGAACCGGTGATACAAAGCAGGATGGATCCATGCGCCAAATTCTGACCCCACCATCTAAACGATGCTCAATTGGTACTAAGAGGCCCAAAAGTGTGCCAAGAAAATATCCCCCCCACACCATTACACCCCCACCACCAGCCTGAACCGGTGATACAAGGCAGGATGGATCCATGCGCCAAATTCTGACCCCACCATCTGAAGGTCGCAGCTGAAATCCAGACTCATCAGACCAGGCAACGTTTTTCGAATCCCCTATTGTCCAATTTTGGTGATCCTGTGCCAATTGTAGCCTCAGTTTTCTATTCTTAGCTGACAACAGTGGCACCCGGTGTGGTCATATGCTGCTGTAGCCCATCTGCTTCAAGGTTGGATGTGTTGAGCGTTCAGAGATGGTATTCTGCATACCTTGGATGTAACGAGAGGTTATTTGAGTTACTGTTGCCTTTCTATCATCTGGAACCAGTCTGCTCATTCTCCTCTGACCTCAACAAGGCATTTTCCTCCACACAACTGCCGCTCACTGGATATATTTTCTCTTTTTCCCACTATTCTCTGTAAACCCGAGAGATGGTTGTGTGGGAAAATCCCAGAAATACTCAGACCAGCCCGTCTGGCACCAACAACCATGTCATGTTCAAAGTCACTTAAATCCCCTTTCTTTCCCATTCTGATGCTCGAGTTGGAAATTCAGCAAGTCGTCTTCACCACGTCTCGATGCTTAAATGCAATGAGTTGCTGCCGTGTGATTGGCTGATTATCAATTTGTGTTACCGAGCAATTGAACAGGTGTACCTAATAAAGTGGCCGGTGAGTGTATATTTGTAAAATCAATTTAAAACAGTTTATTGATATTATTTATTTATTTTTACTCTTTATTCCAAAGGCTGTTTTTTTTTTTTTTGAACATGTGACCAGCAGCAGAGGACTAGAAGTTCCTCCTGCTTATGTTTCCCTGCAGACAGGCTGGGAGAGAGCCGGGTCATGTGACAGCTGTATATCGATTAGTAAAAAAGGAAATGTTTTAATTTTTTTTTTAATTAAAATAATTACAGTGCCGTCATCCACTTACAGAAATAGAAGGGACAATGTAAACTAAACAGTATGTTTTAGTATCACTTTAAGGGAGTGAAAGTTGCCCCTTGCACAATTCCTGTCTGAGCCTCTCTGCAGGTTGAGGCAGGGACTGCTAGGCCAATAGAAGGGTGCTACATTGTTACGCAGTGGTTAGAATTAGCCCTTAAAGTTACTGAATGGTCCACTTTAATTATGGAATCACTTGCCCTGTGTACCGGTCTTGTGGAGCTGCCTTAACTGACCCTAAAAGAAGAGATTCTTTTTTTTTTTTTTGCCCTGTAGTGCTGTAAACGAGACTGCCAGAAAACACATAGAAAGCAATAAAAGCAATGCAGTAAAGTAATAATGGTAATTATTACTTTACTGAGCATAATTATAGGAGGTGCATAGGAGATGCCGAGGCTGAGACTGTCCCCAGACTCACAACATTATAAGATATACGTATAAATTCTGATTCTCATTATTTGCCAGCTGTGTGCTTACAATATAATCTGTTCATAGAAAGCAAAAAGTTCCTTTCATTTGCATCCCCTTTGCGGTTCTGTTGTCTGCCGGTTGAATTTCTATAGAACTATAATCCTAAAGTCCCAATCCTAGGTCCCATGTAGATACATCCAATGTGCCCTAGTGCAGTGGTCTCCAGCCTGTGGTCCGTGGGCTGGATGTGGCCCTTTGCTTGCTTTTATCTAGCCCTTGGGGCACTATTCCTCCCACTGATAGGAGGCACTATTTCTCCCACTGATAGGAGGCACTATTTCTCCCACTGATAGGAGGCACTATTTGTCCCACTAATAGGAGGCACTATTCCTCCCACTAATAAGAGGCACCATTCCTCCCACTGGTAGGAGGCACTATTCCTCCCACTGATAGTAGGCACTATTTATCCCACTGATAGGAGGCACTATTCCTCCCACTGATAGGAGGCACTATTTGTCCCACTAATAGGAGGCACTATTCCTCCCACTAATAAGAGGCACCATTCCTCCCACTGATAGGAGGCACTATTCCTCCCACTGATAGTAGGCACTATTCCTCCCACTGATAGTAGGCACTATTTATCCCACTGATAGGAGGCACTATTCCTCCCACTAATAAGAGGCACCATTCCTCCCACTGATAGGAGGCACTATTCCTCCCACTGATAGTAGGCACTATTTATCCCACTGATAGGAGGCACTATTCCTCCCACTGATAGGAGGCACTATTCCTCCCACTGATAGGAGGCACTATTCCTCCCACTGATAGTAGGCACTATTTATCCCACTGATAGGAGGCACTATTCCTCCCACTGATAGTAGGCACTATTTATCCCACTGATAGGAGGCACTATTCCTCCCACTGATAGGAGGCACTATTCCTCCCACTGATAGGAGGCACTATTCCTCCCACTGATAGGAGGCACTATTCCTCCCACCGATAGGAGGCACTATTCCTTTCACTGATAGGAGGCACTATTCCTCCCACTGATAGGAGGCACTCTTCCTCCCACTGATAGTAGGCACTATTCCCCCCAATGAAAGGAGGCACTATTCCTTCCACCGATAGGAGGCACTATTAGGAGGCACTATTCCTCCCATTGATAGGAGGCACTATTCCTTCCACTGATAGGAGGCACTATTCCTTCCACCGATAGGAGGCACTATTCCTTCCACCGATAGGAGGCACTATTCCTCCCACCCATAGGAGGCACTATTCCTCCCACCCATAGGAGGCACTATTCCTCCCACCCATAGGAGGCACTATTCCTCCCACCCATAGGAGGCACTATTCCTCCCACCCATAGGAGACACTATTCCTCCCACCGATAGGAGGTACTATTCCTCCCACCGATAGGAGGCACTATTCCTCCCATCGATAGGAGGCACTATTCATCCCACCGATAGGAGGCACTATTCATCCCACCGATAGGAGGCACTATTCCTTCCACCGATAGGAGGCACCATTCCTTCCACTGATAGGAGGCACTATACCTCCCACTGATAGGAGGCACTATTCCTCCCACTGATAGGAGACACTATTCCTCCCACCGATAGGAGGCACTATTCCTCCCACCGATAGGAGGCACTATTCATCCCACCGATAGGAGGCACTATTCCTCCCACTGATAGGAGGCACTATTCCCCCCACTGATAGGAGGCACTATTTCTTCCACCGATAGGAGGCACTATTAGGAGGCACTATTCCTCCCACCCATAGGAGGCACTATTCCTCCCACCGATAGGAGACACTATTCCTCCCACCGATAGGAGGTACTATTCTTCCCACCGATAGGAGGCACTATTCATCCCACCGATAGGAGGCACTATTCCTTCCACCGATAGGAGGCACTATTCCTTCCACTGATAGGAGGCACTATACCTCCCACTGATAGGAGGCACTATTCCTCCCACTGATAGGAGACACTATTCCTTCCACCGATAGGAGGCACTATTCCTTCCACTGATAGGAGGTACTATACCTCCCACTGATAGGAGGCACTATTCCTCCCACTGATAGGAGACACTATTCCTCCCACCGATAGGAGGCACTATTCCTCCCACCGATAGGAGGCACTATTCATCCCACCGATAGGAGGCACTATTCCTCCCACTGATAGGAGGCACTATTCCCCCCACTGATAGGAGGCACTATTTCTTCCACCGATAGGAGGCACTATTAGGAGGCACTATTCCTCCCACCGATAGGAGGCACTATTGCTCCCACCGATAGGAGGCACTGTTCCTCCCACCGATAGGAGGCACTATTCCTGTCACTGATAGGAGGCACTATTCATCCCCTTTATAGGAGGCTTTTTTCCTCCCACTGATAGGAGGCACTATTCATCCCACTGATAGGAGGCACTATTCCTCCCACTGATAGGAGGCACTATTCCTCCCACTGATAGGAGGCACTATTCCTCCCACCGATAGGAGGCACTATTCCTCCCACTAATAGGAGGCACTATTCCTCCCACCGATAGGAGGCACTATTCCTCCCACCGATAGGAGGCATTATTCCTCCCACTGACACCAGTGATGGGCTAGTATTCCTTCTACTGACACCAACAATGGAGCATTATTCCTCCCACTGACACTAACTATGGGGCACTATTCCTCCCACTGACACCAACAATGGGGCAAAATTCCTTCCACTGATACCAATGATGGGGCACTATATCTTCCACTGACACCAACAGTGGGGCACTACTCCCATTGATGCTGGGCCATTTTCTACTCCCACTGGCCACAGTCCAGCCCCCTTAGGTCTGAAGGGCAGTAAATTGGCCCTTTGTTTAGAAAGTTTGAAGACCTCTGCTATAGTGCATTGCAATGCCATTCAAGTTCACTAGCATCCCAACGCACCTTCGATGCACCATAATGCACGATCACACACACTACCACTCATTGTTGTCCACTGTGTCAGAAAAAGCTGGTGCATTCTGCCTCCTCATTGGCTCAGATACAGCAGTAGGAGCCATTGGCTACTACTATGGTCAATCACAACCAGTGAGGAGGGAGCGGGGGCAGGGCTGAGATGTGCTCTCTGTGTCTTATGGACACAAAAGGCCAGCTCAGAAGCAACCATAAGAGGCCCCAAAGCAAGCGGATTGCTATTATAGGCACTGAGCAGGAGGGGGGGTAGCAGGAGCGCTGGTGGGGGACCCGAGAAAAGGAGGATTGGGGCTGCTCTATGCAAAACATTACACAGAGCAGGTAAGTATAACATGTTTGCTATTTAAAAAAAATTAAAAACTTAGACTTTACTATCACCTAAAGCTAGCCATAGATGACTCATTTTTATTTTTTCGATCAGCCAGCGGGCTAAATGGGAAAAAATGAATGGTTCCTCTATCCACACAATCGGGGTGGATTGAGGAATCCTCCTTGCTTGGACATTGGATTCTGACACTGAGACTTTCCCCTGTCAGAATACACTACTCAGCTGCTGCAGCCACTGATCGAGAAAAGCTTTCCAACATTGCTGTTCAAAAGAAGTCGATGCCTTACCTTCACTTCCATATGAATTTGTTGGACATTCGATTCCAAAATCATGGTAGTTAAAACGGAGTTGGCCTCCCCTTTACAGCTATACAGGCACCACTCATCTGAGTTGGCTTTCCAGAAGTTGTCTGTAGGAATTTGAGTCCCTTCAGCCAAAAAAGCTTGATGTTAGAAGAGAAGACCTGGCTCACAATTGGTGTTGCAATTTTTCCAAAAGGTTTTAAGTAGGGTTGAGGTCAGGGGTACAGTAGGGTGTGGAATTCCTTCAAACCAAACTCATCAACCCATGTCTTTATAGAGCTGGATTTGTGGGGCATGATCACGCTGGAACAGAAAATGGCGTTCTGCCAAATTGTTTCTACAAGGTTCGACAATTGTCTTAAATGTCTTTGTAGGCTGTGGCATTGACAGTACCCTTCGCTGGAAACATCTGAACTGAACTTAATCATTTGTAGGTATGGGTGGGTGAAGGTTAAGCTCCTCTGTGAAGGTTCTCATTTATCCAGGTCATGGTATATATAAAGGTAGATAGTCAAGGAAGACATCTTCAAAAAAAACTGAGTTGAATATGACTAACTACTCTTAAATAGGCAGATGTGATGGTCAAGAGACAACAAGGCTTTAGCAATAGGTGGATGCCTTCATGTCTTCTTCCCTGCAGAAAAAAAAAATATATATATGAGGGTATATATAAATATAGATACTGCATATACGTATTTACACTATATATAGGCTCTACCGAAAGTAATGTAAAAGTGGGCATAACTTTTTTTTATTACCTTACATAGGTCATTCAAATTTTTCAAATTTCACTTGTTGGTAAAGTAACCAATGCTGGATACCTGGTAATGCGGTGTGTGGGGGAGAGGAGGAGGCGCTGAGTGGTGGAACGGCTGGCCGGCTGGTCAGTAGGTGGAGTGAGCCTCGCTTCCGTGGCGCGTACCGGCGGCGCGCTCTCTCCGTGGTGTGTTCCAGAGGAGAGGAGACAACGCGCACCTGGGATAGAGCTGCAATAGGTGCATCTTCCGCTATGACCAGGATGCAGGGAGCAGAGGAGACAGCCATGCAGGACGGCAACACATGCCAAAAGACAAAGGGAAACAGGCAGCTGCTAAGCTGGAGCGGTTTGCCCAAACACCGGGCCAGACACCCACGAAAGGTGGGCAGGCCGGGGGGGCACAACAATCTCACTCCCAGACCGGCCCCTCTGTGGGGAGGAAGAGCCAGGTCCCAGCAGCAGCAGCATCAGCAGCTCAGGAGAGCGAGCATGCACCAATTAAAATGACAGAGGGGGAAATATTGGAGCCAACCCCAGGAGTAGAGGAAGAGCCATCCTTGAAAGATATCCTTCACGCAATCAATAACTGTAAGTCCTCATTATCTGAAATGTCTGATCAACTTAAATGCATAAAAGAAGATTTGTCACTATTAAGGCATTATGTGCAAGAGGTGTGTGAGCAGACATCTGCCTTAGAGGGGAGACTCAGCTTGAGAAAAGACGACGAGAACCCGATGAAACAAGAGATAAAATTAATGAAGGAACAACTGAATATGTGTATATATAAAATGGATGACATGGAAAATAGATTGCGCAGGAAAAATGTAAGGGTTCTAGGTCTCCCTGAGTGAAGTGAAGGTATCAACCCTATAGAATATATGGAGGACTGGCTTAAAGGAATTTTTGGCAAAGAATCTCTGTCAAATTTCTTTGCAATTGAGCGAGCACACAGAGTCCCTTTTAGGGCACCACCATCGGGAGGCCGAGGCCCCTTCTTATTAAGCTCTTCTATTATAAGGACAAAGTTACTATTCTTCAAAAAGCAAGAGAGATGAAAAACATATTGTCTAATGGCGCTAGGATCTCTATATACCCAGACTTTTCCCCGGAGATACAGAAACAAAGGGCCAGGTTTATGGAATGCAAACGTAGGTTGCAACAGCTAAAAATCAGCTATGCGATGCTATAACCGTCACGATTGCGGATAACAGCTCTGCGGGAAACTAACTTTTTTAACACACTTGCAGAAGTGACACTTTGGTTATGAAGAGAGACTACAGCAGGGGGAGGAAATACGACAAGAACGGAAAGTCAACAGAGCTATGTAAATGGAAGGAGAAAAGGGAGAGGAATGGAAAGAGACTTTCCTCTACTTTTGGGGGTCTCCTTTTGTAAACTTGATTTTTTTTTTAGGACATTTATACACACAAGTGATATGTGGGAGCGGGGGGCTGTAAAACGTTAAAGGGATCAACAAGAGTGCATTTTCTGTGGGGAATTAATTCTTTTTATTGCACTTGGCTTTCTCTCCTAGTTTGGGGAAGTATTACACAAGAGAAATGGATCACAAAAGAATTTGCAAATATTACCTTGGCGAGAAGACACGGTCGCTTTAGAAGCCCTCGGTACAGGCTCAAAAAGGGGCAGGGAGAGGAAGAGGGGGATTGGATGGGGGAGGGGGGAGAGATTGGATTGTGTGTATGGAAGAATGAGAGCATGAATGGGGGTGAAGGGGTGAGAGGAGGTTATACACATTTAGATGTTTGGCAGGAAGGGGAAGATCCACGAAGTTATGATTTTTTCATATCGTAGATGAACACAAGGGAAACTGACTTTAGGTTAGTGATAGGAGGAATAAGGTTAGGATTATTTGTAAAGGGGAAGCAGAATAGGAGAGGAAAATTATAGTTACTAGAGAAAGAAGAGAAAAATTCCTGAAGCATACTAGAATGCTAAAGATATGCTCTTGGAATGTTCGGGGGATGAGTCTAAAAGACTAGCAATCTTTTCTTTAGCTGATGTGAATAAGGTCAAAATACTCTGCCTGCAGGAGACACACCTTGAGAAAGATACAATTTGCACCTTGAATCGCAGGAACTATCAGGTACAATACCACTCCATTTACACCTCCCACTCAAGGGGGGTGAGTATTTTGGTAGATTTGGGGGTGGTTTTCTCCTGCAGGCAGAGTAAGATAGATGAGAATGGACGATGTGTTTTCTTTTCTGCTCGATAGAGGATAGGCTGTGTGTATTGGCTAACATTTACATCCCCCGCCATTTGGTATGGAAATTTTGAATGATTTAACGAAGTTTATTATGGACAAACCAGAAGTACCTGTTATAGTGGCAGTAGACTTTTATATGACCATGGATAAAAACTTGGATAGGTTTTCATATGGAGTCCCGCTTGGCAGTATATCTAGCAGCCCGCTCCTCCAATTTTGAGGGGAGACAGGGCTGGTGGATGTCTGGAGGAGGTGGAATCCAGAGGTATCACAGTACTCCTGCCACTCCAGGACACACTCCACACTATCCTGGATTGACCTTATGTAATGAAGAGGCTTTGAATATGATGGAGAAGGTAAATTATGAACCGATGGGTCTTTCAGATCACTCACCTGTGGTTTTTTCAATAAAAATGGGGAGTAGTTACAGTAGGAGTGATTGGAAAATAAACCCCTTTTGGCTGGAACTGATGGAGGATTCAGGAAAAAAAGCAGCCAGCCTGGAGGAGTTTGTAAAAGTAAATGCAGAGTCAGCCCCACTGGGGGTGATCTGGGATACCCTGAAGGCGTTTCTTTGGGGTGTGCTGATACAGCAAATTTCATATATCAAGAAACAAAAGCAAAAGAGATCACTGCAGTGGAAAGAGTGAGAGTTGCGGGAGCACGGTACGCTAGAAAGGCATAGGGAGTGGTCGGAGAAACAGGAAGAATATAAGAAACAGGTCTTGATGAAAGCAGAAAATAAGAGGCTATTCCGAAAATGTTTTTTTGGGGAGGGAGAGCGAGTGGGAAGAATCCTGGCCGAGGTTGGTTGAGGGAGGCAGAATTATCAGGTCTGTCTCGGAAATAGTGAACGCATTTAAAAAACTATTATGAAAACCTGTACAGTATATCATACGTAAAAATGTTGAAGGTGAGATGTGGGATTTTTTTAAAAGGTTGAGGATTCTGTCACTCTCAAAAGAGGATAGAGAGGGACTGGAGGCCCCAATAACATTAGAAGAGCTACAAATTGCAACAGCATATATGAACAAAAGAAGGGGAGCTAAAACCAGGTCCCACTGTATACATACCCTGGTGATAGGGAAAAGTAATATGCCCTTTAAAACCTTACCAAAGTTGGTGATGTTGCTATAGCCAGAGAAGACCAAAGCGTATAATAGACAAAAATTGACCCATGTATCACTACAGGGATCAAAATAAAGTGGCTACTTAGGCAACAATGAGTCAACCCCAGGATATGTATATAAAAGTAATGTATTTATTAATTAATTAAAAAGTAGCTTCAACGTACATAAAAATGCATCCACACGCAGAGAGTAAGCTCATGTACACTGTGCGCACCACCAGGTGCTACGTGGGAGCACTATATAATGTTTAGTGAACACATATCAAACAAAAGGCAGGGTCACATAAACCTAAACAAACAAAAACACAAATGGGACACACATTTAACACAACCACAAACACAGACAGTCCGGACGCCGGCTAACAACTCACAGCGAGGCTGAGTACAATCACCACAATTAACTACCATAACCATCCAACGGATGGGAAAACGGTATAGGGGTCTGTGGCCCTATAAGAATCAAGGTAGGGATATACTCAGTATCGCTGTGGATGTTCTCCTTCAGATGGTGTGTGACTATTGATGGCAGTGAAAAAATGAGGCTCTATATATCATGCAGGCTGATTAGTGTTGTCACCTATATTGGACTGGGTTCAATAAACAGTTCTCAGCCGAGAAATTCAAATGGCTATCACAAAAATCCCTCACAGGGTACAGCATGCAGCAAAGGTAAATGCAGCGGCCTCATAATCAACGGAACCAACTAAACAGTCACATAAGGTAGTCCAATCCACCATTGGGGTATCCAGTAATTCGTCAATTGGTTCCAATATGGTAAACATATATCAGAGAGAATCAACAGCCCTTTAATGCTGATATAGGTGGTGCCAACAGGTATAGTTAGGCTGGCATCTGCAGATAGATTGATAGGTCAAGGTGGAAAGGGTAAAGGGGCAAGATGTACTTTACCATCTGACCGGTCAGCATGGATGGATCACCTTGTTGAATGCCTTCATTCACATCACCGCTCGTTCATGCTGTCCTCTATGCTTGCGTGTGATGCATATAGAGGTGCTGTTTCTAAGTAGTTGTTGCGGGCGTGAGATTTGGGGAGTTGATCCACCGTGGAGCACTGAGACCGGCAAAGGTGCTCGTCTTTCCTGTTTTCCCTCACTACCGTCTCCTTAACCGTGGCGGTGGACGACGAGGGAGTGGGCGTGCCGTCCGGCCGGCGTCACATGACCGCTGTGACGTCAACGCGTTTCGCTTAACCAATCAGCGTAGCTTCATCTGGACGAGGCCCCAATAACATTAGAAGAGCTACAAAGTGCAACAGCAGCTATGGCAAACCAGAAAGTCCCGGGGACCAGACAGCCTGCCAATAGAAATATACAAGAGGTATGGAGGCATATTGCTCCCAAAACTTATGGAAGTACTCAATTGGGCTGCCAGGGAGGGGAAATTACCCCCATCCATGACGGAAGCAACAATCATTGTATTGCCAAAGGAGAGGAAAACTCAACTTGAAGTAGCATCCTATAGGCCAATATCCCTCTTGTGTTCAGACATAAAAATTTTAGCAAAGGTGCTAGCGGCAAGGTTAAATAGAATAATTTAAAAACGTATACACCTGGATCAAACCGGATTTATAAGGCGGGAATATCTAAACATCCAACGGAAAAGGAGGGGACAAAGGCTGTTTTGTCACTAGACGCAGTTAAGGCCTTTGATAGCCTTGAATGGCACTACCTCTGGCAAGTATTAGCGGAATTTCAACTTGGTCCCTATTTTGTTAAATGGATTAGAATGTTATATGAGGCACCTGGGGCCAAAGTGAGAATAAATGGAGAGTGCTCTGAGTGGTTCCAGTTGGCGAGGGAGACGAGACAGGGGTGCCCACTATCGCCCCTGCTCTTCGCCCTCACAATAGAGCCACTGGCCATCGTTTTAAGATCCTCCCCAAGTGGGATAATGTATTTTTTGCATTGTTGTATAAGATGAAAATTTTTCAATAAAAAGTATTTGATATAAAAAAAGAAGAGTTACTATAGAGAAAGAGTGAAATTTGAACAACGTATGTAAGTTAATAAAAAAAAAAAAAAAGTTAGGCCATCACTTTAAGATCCTCCCCGAGTGGGATAATGTATTTTTTGCATTGTTGTATAAGATGAAAATTTTTCAATAAAAAGTATTTGATATAAAAAAAGAAGAGTTATTATAGAGAAAGGGTGAAATTTGAACAACGTATGTAAGTTAATAAAAAAAAAAAAAAGTTAGGCCTACTTTTACAGTACTTTCTGTACAGCCCTCATATTTACAACTGTAAAATGGCAAATTCATGATAACATTGTGATGTAGGTACCCATAACATAAATAACCTTATGGATACTGAGTTAGGCATGTTGCAATAAAAAAAAAAAAACTGAAATACAAAGCCAATAATGCAATTATTTTGTGGGCTTGACTCTACTGTTGAGAAAACAGTAGCCTTTGGTCCGCTGCATTTTTGTATTACTGAAATGTCTGATCTACAAACACATAATTTCACCCATTAGGGGGATTCTCTCTCTCTGTTTTTCCTGTTTACTGTGATCACCGTAAGTGAAAGAAAGTCCCATAGTTGACATGTGAGGGTGCACTATGCATGTGTAGTGGCAGCTGGGGGTGGGTGGATTCAAACCAAAGACCCTAGTGCTGCAGGGATCGAATGGTAACCACTAAGCCACTTTGGACAATCTCAGAAATAACTTAGACCTTCAGCAATAATTTCCAGATTTGTCAATGTATAGAAGTGTTATGAAGAGAGCTGCCTGCTCTATCTGTGAATAGTTTGTTTTCTGATCAGAGAGGGAAAACCTTGATGGTGTAAGGTGCAGGGCACAGTTTTATAGAGACCTGATTGATGAGAGTTAGCGCTTTTGATGTTGGTGGATGTGGGGTCACCATATAGTCAGTGCTTGGGTCTCCATCCAAAGGGAAGTATGGTGCGGTTGACACTGTTCTTTGAGGCAAGACAGAAGAATTCCCAATTTTAATTGATTTTGGAGAAATTTAGTTGTGCTGGAAACTGTTTGCATGCCACGATACTGTCATCTGAAGTCTGATGTTGAAAATGACTGATGTTCATGCTGTTAAGAAGGAACATTCCAATGATAAGCTGACCACAGTTGTGTATGTATTCTAGTCCAGACTCCAGAGCATCTGCCTTCAGATAATGTGAGTACTTCAGTAGAGGAAGGGTTTCAGAGCAGTTGACAGTGCAGAGTCAGTCAAGACCACATGGAAAGCAGCAAGGGCCTGGGAACTTGGGGTTGAGCTCATCATATCTGGTAGCCATTGCATTGGAAATGAGAAGTTCCCACCCCAGGAAGCCTAGAGAGAAAGATGATGGATCTGCTGTTTCCACGGAAGAGGCACTAGTGGAGCAGTGGTAAGTCAGTGGTCTACGGTGGTCCTGTCCATGATAAAGAAAAGATGTAGAGTTGGTCACACTGACTAGAGAGTGGCCCTGGGGTTTGAGAGACCCATCCAGGAATAATGAGCGTTTTATTCCAAAAGAGGCTTTTGGAATAAAACTCCCACTCTGCAGTAGTATGATTACTATGTAAAGAACACCCCGATTATGGGCACTCTTATGGAGAAGTTACAACCAGCTCTAAGCCCCCACCCCACAGTATACACAGAGCCCCAAAAACTCTATTAAAAATGACTGATGTGCATCCTGTTAAGAGGAAATATATTCCAGTGAAAAGTTGATCACAGTTGTATATGGACTGTAGTCCAGAGCACCTGTCTTGAGATAATGTGAGTACTTCAGTACAGGGGCATAACTAGAACCTTCAGAGCCCCAGTGCCCTAAAGAAACCATGAAGGGCCCCCCTGACCCCATCCTAGGGCACTTCCTATTGGTCCCGGGGCCCTTGCCCCTGGTCCACTGGTCCCAGGGCCTGGGGACACCATAATCCCAATCATGAATTGGCATAGGGACACCATGACCCCAATCAAACGACATGGGATCACCACAATCCCAATCAATAAATGATATGGGAGGCACCATGATCCTAATCAATAAATGACATGAGGACGCCATGATCCCAATCAATAAATGACATGGAGACACCATGATCACCAATCAGCAAATGACATGGAGACACCACACTCGCAATCAATAAAAGAATGTTGACACCAATCAATAACTGACGCGGGGACACTGTGCTCCCCATCCCCTGAACTCTGTCATGCACACACTTTGGCAGCGATGTCCCCTCCTCTGCAATGTTTGTTACTTGGTCATGTGGCTCTGTGCGGTCTCTGCCTGTTTTATGACACCCTGCAGTCAGTGTCACCAGGATCGGATGAGCCATCCACATGTCCTGGCTCAGCGGGCAGGATGACAGCCCCCTTACTTGTGTTCGGTAGCAACAAGTCCCTGGCACAGACAATCCAAGTTTGCCCCCCTCCCTCCATGCCATACTCACCTTAGCAGGTCCTGCAGGGCCCTTGCTCCATTGCTTTGTTGTGTGCCCACCTTGTGCCTGCAGAACTATGGCAGTAGTAGTGCCAGAGTCAAGGGTAATCCAGCTTCGACTTCCTTCATCTTCAGCACAGGGACAGCCCAGGACAACTGGTCAAATCAAGAGAAATGGATCAAGCAGCTAGCAAGCGGCAGCAGCACCAGTCAGCCTTCCCCAGAAACATGGTCGTCTTAGGCACAGTGGTTGCAAGTGCGACCTTTGCGACCCTGGTAGTTCCACCGCTGCTTCAGTAGGAGAAGGGTGTTGACATTGGTCCCAGAGAAGTTGAGAGTGCAGAGTCAGTCAAGACCACATGGGAAGAAGCAAGGGCCTGGGAACCTGAGGTTGAGTTGACTACACTGTACATGGTGGCCGTTGCATTGATAGATCTAAATTTCCACCCCAGAGGCCTAGAGAGAGATGAAAGATCTGATATTTCAATGGGAGAGGCACTAGCGGAGCGGAAATAATCCGTGGTCCATGACAAAGGAAAGCCTGTAAATTTGCAAACACTGACTAGAGAGTTTGGGAGACCCATCCAGGAATTTGCTATGAGAGGTATTTGCGAAGAAGCTTCTGGAATAAAAATCCCACTCTGCAGTATTATGATTACTATTTAAAGAAGTCTTTTCCTCTGCTGCATAGTCATCCCCTCCCCACAGAGACAATAAAAGCGTTCTATAAATTTGTTATTAGCTTAAAAAGATTATGTGAGCAGGTACTGTTTTTGTCTTATGTTTTATCTAGTTAATTTCAGCTTTTATATTTTCTGTTTAAATCATATTCAGTTGCAGACTTTTATGTCTTAAAGCATAATGAACGTTGATTATTAAACAAAAAGTTATCTCCATGTATAAAGACCTATCTATATAGCCAGACATTTTAGAGTTCTAAACCTTTTGGTGAAGGCCCTTTTATGCTCCATGTTGACTGTGCCCCTGTGTACAAACCCAGCTCCATAAAAACATGATTTGACCAGTTTGGTGTGAAGGAACTCTAAGTGGCCAATATAAATCCCTGACCAAGACCCTACTGAACACCTTTGGGATGAATTGGAACAGCCAATTGTGAGTCAAGCCTTCTCATTCAACATCAGTAACTTGTGGGCAGGGCCACTTGCCCTGCGCGTGGGGGTACTTTTCACATAGAGCGTGCTCATCAATGGCTGGGACAGGTGAGAATCAAACATTATGGTGGTTCCCTGACTTAGAAATTAGCCTTACACAGTGTGCAGAAATTAATTACACAGAGTCCCTCTGTAAAAGTGCTGTTACTACACAGTTTAACTTTGTAGATGTACATTACATTTAGGTGGGACACTGCTGAGCCCGTGCCCTCTCCACCAGTCCAGCATACCTCCGTCACCTCACTCCCAGTGACAGAAGGGGTCCCATCATGCACTTAGCACAGACCTCATGCATGCACTTGAGCTCTTTTTCTCCCATACAATGCGAACAGACTATAGGTCTCCGTAATGCAGGTTCGGTCCTGATTCCTTTGGGAAACCAACTGCCGGGGAGGAAGCCAGATCACCGACCCCCTCCCTACCGGAGGACCTGTAACCCATACCAGGTACCACACTTCACGACTTGCTGCAATGTACCTCGCACTAGATCTTGGTTACTATGACAACTCCATTACTCCGCCTGCTTGTCTTGCAGAGTAGACCTTTAGTAATGGCTTTGCTTCATACCCCACATGTGCTTTACTGACTCTTGTTCTTTCATATGCCAGGAACCTCTATGCACCCCTTTAAATGAGTTCAGACCAGGCTTAGAACAGTTGATGCAACTTTACTTGAACATTCTGCAACTCAGTCCAGCATGAACAATTCAATGCAACAACCCCTAACTAACTCAACTAGGTGGCAGAGGATTGGCTCAGCAAGGTTACAATCCATAAATGGTGTTTCCCAAGGCTTGGCGGTTCTCCAGAATCCTGGTGCTATCAGGGGGGGGGGGGGGGGGGGATGCTGGGCACATCGGTCCCATCTTTGGTGCTCCATGACAATCATGGCATCTTTCTGAGCAGGCCAAAGCTCTGGAACACAGCCCCCCCCCCCCCTATTTATAGCACAGGGCAGATAGGCTGGGTCCAAAAAGCCCAGGCACAGAGGTGCAGAACATTAACTCCTTCCCTAGCCTGGGCCAGCCAACTGCCTGACTAACATGCTATAGGCAACCTGCCTACAAGCTGTCCTCACAAATGTTCCATTCCCACAGACAAACTCCAAAATGTTATGAAAAAGTCTTACCAGATGAGTGGAGGCTGTAAAGGGGAGGCAATTCCATATAATGTCAATGGTTTTTAAAGTAGCTGATCTGCATGTGTGATAGAGATAGACTGATAGTGGGATATTGGTACTTTTGGATTTAACCCAGAATGAGTCCTCCTTCAAAGGGGCTGATGAACAGTGAATGGGCAGTGTAGATAAAATCTTGTTTCCGGTCTTGAGCTGCTGTAGTTCTGCTAGTCTCAAAAGAGGTAGTACAGTAGGTGTGAGAGTTTAGGAGCGCCCAGTAGAAAACTTCATGACACTCCAGGAAGTTTAGTCCAAATTTTTACTGATGTACTGTAGAAGTATGAGTAGTAAGAAAAGCAGATGCATTTTGAAGGACCTGCCTTCCCCTTCTTCAGGGCCGAATCTGTGGATATGATGGGACTAGCGATAAGATTGATTAAAGGTATCTGAAATGAGGTTTGATCTGAGCTGTCAGGTTAGTTATTTTGCAAACTCTTAATTCAGTCTCACAGCCAGTCCAATCGTATCTACGGCTTCAGCCCTGAAGAAAGGGGAGGTGGTTCCCTGGAAACACGTTGGCTTTTCTTCTTACTTTCTATCAGTGGTCTTCATACTGCGGCTCATGGGCCAGATGTGGCCCTTTGCTTGACTCTATCTGGCCCGCGGTGCATTGTTCCTCCCACTGACATCAATGATGGGGCATTATTCCTCCCACTGACACCAATGATGGGGTACGATTCTTCATATTCCCATCATTGATGGGACAATATTCTTTCCACTGATATAATTTTCTACTCCCACAGGCCACTCTCCAGCCCCCCCCCCCCCCAAGTCTAAAGGGCAGTAAACTGGCCCTTTGTTTAGAAAGTTTGGAGACCCCTGCTCTATACAGTATCAGTAAAAATTTGGACTAAAATTCCTGAACGTATCATGACCTATTCTACCAGGCACTTCTCAAGACTCAACCCAATGGTTTTGAAATGGGATGTTCATATAGGTCTGATAATCGGTTGTCTACCAATGTTTGTCTATATAGTTTATGTTGTAGTTTTTATACTGTTGTGAGGGGAAAGAAAGTTTCCTATTCAACCTGTCCTAGACCTTTGTATACATATAATTTCTACTTTATCTGACATGACTATAAAACGAGAGTAGCTGTTAAAAGAGGAAGGAGTGGTAAAAAGGAATATTAAGGGAGATAAAGGCTTATTCATGACTGTCTGCAGTGAGAATGAATATTTTTATCTACGACTTTTGGCCAAGAATTATTATCAATGTTGCCTTTCATTAGTGAGTCGAGTGGATAAAAAGCGAGAAAAACCAGCGCAGATGATTATAACCGGCCTCGTCTCCTAGTCTTAATTACATGGCTTGTAGAGCTTGGTTGTTTCATCTTAGCAACCAGACAGTAAAGATTAGCTTCAAGGGTATTAATAGGTGTCCCGTCATTTCCAAAATTCATTAAAACAACAAAAGGTTGTCAAAATCCTTTTCTACACTTGGACTATTGTTCACACTGTTTTTTCAAGACTTGTTAGCTACAACCTTCCTGGTGTTTTGTTTGTCTTTCAAGTGTGAAGCCTGTTTCATTGGAGTGCCTTAGAAATGTAAGAATGTGATTTAAAACCTTCAAGTTCAAAAACGGCACACAAACGTCCATCTAAATATCTTCCTTAATAGTCACAATGGATATAAGTCCAATTTATGTGCACCAAATCCCTCTGCAAGGCCAGATATTAGATTATAAAAGTAGAATGACATCATCGCTGTGTCTGTACAGAAAGTCGAGTCAACAGGCCACACCCACTACAAAAACCCACAGGAGGGGGCAGAGACAAGACTACCCTGCACAAGTTAGGAGAGCAGAGCTGTGGGTGAGTCCCAGCAGGCCCCACCCACTACAGGTTGTCCCGAGAAAACTACAGGAGGGGGCGGAGACAAGACCAGTCTCCCTGCACACGTTGCGAGAACAGGAGTTGTGGGTGGGTCCCAGCAGGCCCCACCCACCACAGGCTGCCTGCGGAAAACTACAGGAGGGGGTGGAGACAAGACAAGTCACCCTGCACAAGTTGAGAGAGCAGAGCTGTGGGTGGGTCCCAGCAGGCCCCACCCACTACAGGCTGTCTGCAGAAAAATACAGGAGGGGGTGGAGACAAGACCAGTCCACCTGCACAAGTTGAGAGTACAGAGCTGTGGGTGGGTCCCAGCAGGCCCCACCCACTACAGGCTGTCTGCAGAAAACTCCAAGAGGGGCGGAGACAAGACCATTTACCCTGCACAAGGAGAGAGCGCAGCAGTGAGCAGTCTCACGCTGGATTACTGCACAGATCTGGAAGAAATACACAAAGCACACCGAGATTCAAGTAAGAATTTATATTCTTCTTGTACTTAGACAGTTCAGCTTTAACACCAGAACGCTTTAAAGGATAACTAAACCCAAAAACACATTTGTAACATATTGCAGCTTACAGTCCTTAGACGTGGTGGCTGCATTGGTTTTCTTTTTTTCAAGCCAAGAACATTTGCAGCAAATACAGAAATCACTTGCTGATCCTGTCAGAAATACAGTGTCCTTATCACTTCCTGGGAGCTAAACTGACTAATATCTTCCTTCCTAGCCATCTTCTCTCCACTACAAATTGCCCCCCATGTAGTGTGGATGAAGAAATACAGACATGTATGTAGGTTATATCAGGAAAGCACAACCAGGGCTCCCTCCATAGACACAGCGGAGGAGTGATGTAGCCACCCAGAAACAGGAAGTGACCAGGATTTCCAGGAGAAAATAAAAAAGAAAATGGATGCAGCCACCACAGAAAGGTCCAGTAATCTGTAGATGTAGTATGCAATATATTACAAATTTGGTTTTGGGTTTAGATACTGTTTTGTCACGTTTTTGGGGTTGTGTTCAATATGTGCAAAGAGAGACCACACAAATTTTAATACTTAAAAGTATGACATTTATTAAAATTAATGAGAGATACAGATAAAGATGAAGAAAATATGACAAGAATACTTAACTAAAGATGCTGTTTTGCCATGGAGTCCCTCCAATTATAATTGGCATGGCACAGTTGACCACAGACGCATGCCTAATGGAAGCTCTGTTACGAGACTAACTTATTCCAGTTTGGGCTGCTGTATTTAGACTTGTGTATAAGGTCTATTTAGGCTGTATTTAGACTTGTGTATAAGGAATAGACAACCCCCAAGCCAACTTCCTTTGCAATATGACCCCTCAAGGACTTGGTCAGTTTACAATCACAAATTCCTTTGGTATGAGTCATCCGAAGTAATCAGGAAAACCATGATATTAGAGTTATTATATTCTTAGATATTTGTGAGGCCTACATTAATAAGGAATATGAAATATGAAATATATCTATCAGATACACCTTAATGTGAGCTAAAGCCTACACACCTGGGACCGAAAGCAACCAATAAATGCAAATGCCCTAGTTGTATTGCTTTCTGTGTCCTAAATGAACATATACAGGTGCATCTCAAAAAATTTGAATATCATCAACAAGTTAAAGGAGTTGTAAAGGCAGAAGGTTTTTTATCTCAATGTATTCTATGCATTAAGATAGTTACATAGTTGGTGAGGTTGAAAAAAGACACAAGTTCATCAAGTCCAACCTGTGTGTGTGCTTTTATGTCAATATTACATTGTATATCCCTGTATGCTGTAGTCATTTAGGTGCCTACCTAATAGTTTTTTGAAATTATCTATGCTCTCTGCTGAAACCACTGCTTGAGAAAGAGAATTTCACATCCTTACCTCTCTTACAGTAAAGAAACCTCTACGCAGTTTAAGGTTAAACTGATTTTCTTCTAATTTTAATGAATGGCCACGTGTCTTTATAAGTTTTGTTGCACGGGAAAAGTTTTATCCCTATTGTGGGGTCACCAGTACGGTATTTGTATATTGAAATAATATCCCCTCTCAAGTGTCTCTTCTCCAGAGAGAATAAGTTCAGTGCTCGTTATCTCTATGGTCCTCCAGTCCCTTAATTAGCTTTGACGCCCTTCTCTGGACCCTCTCCAGTTCCGGCACATACCTCCTGAGGACTGGAGACCAGAATTGGACAGCATACTCTAGGTGCGGCCGGACCAGAGTCTTGTAGAGTGGGAGAATTATTGTTTTATCTCTGGAGTTAATCCCCTTTTTAATGCATGCCAATATTCTGTTGGCTTTGCTTGCAGCAGCTTGGCATTGCATGCCATTGCTGAGCCTGTCATCTACTAAGACCCCCCAGGTCCTTTTCCACCCTAGATTCCCCAGAGGTCCTCCCCCTAGTGAGTAGATTGCATTCATATTTTTGGCACCCAAATACATTATTTCACATTTTTCTACAATAAACCTCATTTGCCATGTAGTTGCCCACCCCATTCATTTGTTCAAATCTTCTTGAAAGGTTTCCACAACCTGTGGAGAAATTATTGCCCTGCTTAGCTTAGTATCGTCCGCAAATACTGAGATTGAGCTGTTTATATAGTTACAAAGTTACATAGTTAGTCAGGTTGAAAAAAGATACAAGTCCATCTGGTTCAACCAAAAAAAAAAAAAAAATACAATCCCATACACACAATCCTTCACCCACAGTTGATCCAGAGGAAGGCAAAAAACCCCAGCAAAGCATGCTCTAATTTGCTACAGCAGGGGAGAAAAATTCCTTCCTGATTGCCCGAGGGGCAATCGGATTTTCCCTGGATCAACTTTACCTATAAATGTCCAGATCATTTATGAATAAATTGGTCCCAGGACAGAACCCTGGGGGACCCCACGTTCCACACCGGACCATTCCGAGTACTCCTCATTTATCACTACCCTCTGAACTCGCCCCTGTAGCCAGTTTCCAATCCATGTACTCACCATATGGTCCATGCTGACAGACCTTAGTTTGTACAGTAAAAGCTTATGGGGTACTGTATGGAATGCCTTTGCAAAATTCAGATACACCACGTCTACGGGCCTTCCTTTATCTAGATGGCAACTCACCTCCTCATAGAAGGTTAGTAGATTGGATTGGCAAGAAAGATTCTTCATGAATCCACGCTGATTACTGCTAATGATACTGTTTTCATTACTAACATCTTGTATATAATCCCTTATAATCCCCTCCAAGAGCTTGCATACTATTGACGTTAGGCTAACTGGTCTGTAGTTCCCAGGGATGTATTTTGGGCCCTTTTTAAATTTTGGTGCTACATTGGCTTTTCTCCAATCAGCTGGTACCATACCAGTCAGTAGACTGTTCGTAAAAATTAGGAACAATGGTCTGGCAATTACTTGACTAAGTTCCTTAAGGACCCTTGTGTGTAAGCCATCTGGTCCCGGTGACTTATTAAGTTTTTCAAGTCTATTCCTAATTTTATCCTCTGTTAGCCATGAGGGTGCTTCCTGTGACATGTCATGAGGATAAACCTTGCTGTTTTGGTTATTGAAGCCCCCCGTTTACCTCGTGAAGACTGAGGAGAAGAATAAATTCAAAACCTTCGTCATCTCTCCATCCTTTGTAACCAGATTCCCGTCATCATTTTTTATGGGGCCAATATGATCTGACCTTCCTCTCTTACTATTTATATGAAGAATTTCTTGGGATTTTTTTACTCTACTCTGCTATGTGCCTTTCGTGTTCTATCTTAGCCGTCCTGATTACACCCTTACATTTCTTATTGCATACTTTGTAAAGTTGGAATGCTGATGATGACCCCTCAGCCTTGTATTTTTTGAAGGCCTTCTCCTTTGCTTTTATATGCATTTTTACATTGAAGTTAAGCCATTTTTCCTCCGTGTTAATTGTTTCTAGGATTTTATCCCATTTAATATCTTCTAGCAAGGAGCGTTGTTTATGGAAGTTGGCTCTTTTGAAATTCAGTGTCTTTGTATTCCCCTTATGTTTCCTATTTGTGTGATTTATACTGAAACTAATTAACCTGCGATCGCTGTTTCCTAAATTGCCCCGTATTTCCACATCTGTGATCAAGTCTGTAGTGTGAGTAATCAGGTCTAGTAATGCTTTGATTAATGTTGGTGCATTTACCATCTGACCCATGAAATTGTCCTGAAAGACATTTAGGAAATGGCGAGCCTTAGACAATGCGCGGTTCCCTCCGCCCAGTCTATGTCTGAATAATTAAAATCCCCCATTATAATGAAAATTCCCATCCTTGCTGCCATTCCAAACTGTGATAAGAGATCCGCCTCCCCCTCCTTCCTGGAGGGCCTATAGCACACTCCCAGTATTACTTTTCTCTTGGTTTCCTCCTTTTTTAGCTCTACCAATAAGGATTCCATCTCCTCCATTGCTCCATTTGTGATGTTGTCTCTCACATTCACTTGTACATAATTTTTTATATACAGGCATACCCCTCCCCCTTTTTTACCCTCCCTATCTCTGCGATATAGGGAATACCATTGAATGGTTGCCAACCAATCATGAGAGCTGTTGAACAGTCTCTGGAATTCCCACAAAATCGAAATCCTCCTCGTACAATAGCAGCTCTAGTTCTCCCATCTTGTCCGCCAGACTCCTGGCATTAGTGAACAAGCCACGTAGTTTTGTCCCGACGCATACTATCTCCTTATTGGATGTTCTGAGGTTGCAAAAAGGACTTGTTACTATATTTACCTCGGGTTTAGGTGCTTTAGCCAACCTACTACTAATGCCCCTAATACTATCCTCTGAAATTTGTTCCACGCTGGCTATCTCTACATCTGCCCCCCCCCCCCCCCCCCCCCCGTTGCCTAATTTAAAAGATCCTCTAACTTGTCAGCCATCTTCTCTCCCAGCCGATCTGCACCTTCCCCATTTAGCTGCAGTTCATCCCTGCTAAAGAGCTGGTAACTGACTGAGAAGTTGGCCCAGTTCTCCAGGAACCTGAACCCCTCATTTCTACACCAGCTCCTCAGCCACTTGTTTACTTCCCTAATCTCCCACTGCCTCTCTGATGTGGCTCGAGGTACCAGTAGTATTTCAGAGAATACTACCTTGGAGGTCCTAATTCTCAATTTAGCTCCTAGATCCCTAAAATCTTTTTTTAGGACACTCCATCTTCCTCTGACTTTGTCATTGGTGCCAACGTTCACCAGATCCGTGATGTGTCGAAACCCGAGCACCCGGAAGACAACATACAGTTCAGGTCTTTGTGACAGATTTCCCTTTCTGTCCTTCTGAGAATTGAGTCCCCTACCACCAGAATCTGTCTTTCCCTTCCCTTGGCTTGCCCCATCCTCACTGGATGAGTTATTGTCCTAGCAGCTATGGGAATCACTCTGCTCCAGCAATGCTGGTCCCTGACTGGTTTCTGTAATATCATGCAACGTACGTACTTATCGGGATGTTCCAGCCCAGGATCGGTCTCCCTGACTCTTTCCCCTCTTCCCTTCCTGACTTTCACCCACCTACTCTGCTCTGGTGCTTGCACCACTTTGTCTCAACCCGCCTCTATGCTGGCCCCTGCCGGCTACGATCCCAACTCTCCTTAAGTATGGAGAGTCTTCTCAGTGTCGACAGTTGCTTCCCTAGATTTAGGACCTGGGCTTCCAGAATCCAAGTTGAATGAGTTCCAGCGAGAAGTTTCCACAGTCCGTGATGATTTGGGGAGCCATGTCATCTGGTGGTGTTGGTCCACTGTGTTTTATCAAGTCCAAAGTCAGCGCAGCTCTCTAGCAGGGAATTTTAGAGCACTTATTGCTTCCCTCTGCTGACCAGCTTTATGGAGATGCTGATTTCATTCACCAGCAGGACTTGGCCCCCACCCGCATTGCCAAAAGTACCAATACCTGGTTTATTGGTAACGGTATCACTGTGCTTGATTGGCCAGCAAACTTGCCTGACCTAAACCCCACTGAGAATCTGTGCGGTATTGTCAAGAGGAAGATGAGAGACACCAGACCCAACAATACAGATGAGCTGAAGGCCGCTATCAAAGCAACCTGGGCTTCCATGACACCTCAGCAGTGCCACAGGCTGATTGCCTCCATGCCACGCCACATTGATGCAGTAATTCATGCAAAAAGAGCCCCGACCAAGTATAGAGTGCATACTATACTGTACATGGACATACTTTTCAGTAAGCCAACATTTCTGTATTAAAAATCAATTTTTTAAATTGGTCTTATGTAATATTCTAATTTTCTGAGATACCGAATGTTGGATTTTCACAAGTCATAATCAAATTAAAAGAAAGAAATGCTTGAATATATCACTCTGTGTGTAATAATATATGAGTTTCACTTTTTGAATTGAATTACTGAAATAAATGTACTTTTTGATGATATTCTAATTTTTTGAGATGCACCTTTATATTTTATCTATTGGTCTTTATCTGTGTGCTGTGTCCTAAATAAAAAAGAAGAAAAAAAGATACAAATTCAAAGAACACTAAACTGCTTTGAATACATAAAAAAGCATTTTAAATTGTAATCATTGCCAATTAGAAATAAACAAACCACATACCTATTATTTTCTTTGTGTATTCCATTAAATGTCCATATGGACCACTATACATTTTTAAAACTATATATTATACAAATAACCATATCACATAAATATGTGATTCACAAAGGGTTACCTAAACAAGGTAACCCAAGTAGAACACAACATTTTACAGTTTCACAGGATTTACCAAGGGTACCTCAGGGAAGCTCAGTGAACCAGAAGCATGGATGAGAGGGAAATAGTTTTGTTGAAATTAAATTTGCAGCAAAATTAACAATTTTAGCATTCATTAGATTCTACCACACCCACAAAAACCTTGTGCTTAGTATGCCTTCTTCTTTGGCACATGCCTGTAATTCCTGGCTGTCAAAATGACAGCAGGTAGTTGATGTTTAAATACAGCAGCTGTAAAAGCTTCTTCTGTAAAAAGATGTGCCATCTGACACAGTGTTTATAAACATTGTTCAGAAAAAAGATTGAAAGATACACAGTAACATTGTTACTTTTGAACCTAGACTTTGTTTCATTTATCTGCAGATCAAAGGGATGAGCTTTGATCGTCATACGATCTTAGTTAAAGCAACCTGGAAAATTTTAAAGAAGGTATTTTAAATAAAATGTTTTCCCTTTTTAATTGCTTAAATAACCTAATTTCCCCATATTTACTCCTTCCTCCCTTTCTCCCTATAGGTATTAGTTTCATATAAATTTTTTTTTACTTTTATCTTTCTAAGCATTCATTTTTAAACTTTGTTTTTTAATTTGGTCAGCTTCAATTTTCATATGATCTCAATTAAAGTAACCTGAAAACTTGGTGAGTATACAATTTTCGGTTTTCCTGGCGCATCATGGCAGCATCCAACGGGAGCTAATTCGCCATATGGGAGAGTGCAAGAAAACGTTTGTAATGGATAGTAGCGTAAGCACAACAAATTTTCCAAATTTTACTGTCGTGAGCTGAGCTGGGTTCACCTAATAAAGCGTAATGAAGGTGTTTTGGGAGGACCATATTGCTTACTTGCAAATAGCCTCAGGAGACACTCACCACTGCACTGTCCACAGAGCTGGCATTGCCCTGGTTGAATGTGCGCTTAAGTCTTCCGGAATAGAAAGGTCTTGTGAAGAGTAGGCTCTTTTATTTGTCCTAACAATCTAGGAGGCGACTGTGTGTGTTGATGCCGACTGACCCTGCCTTAAGCCATGCGGGACCAAGCACAGATTTCAGCTTTCCTGAATGAAAAGGTAGCTGTCAAGCAGGTATCAGAGTTAGACCGCCATCCAGGGGATGTGGTTCTCCTGCCTCACCAAAGAAAGATGGTAACTTGACTTCCTGGTTAAAGTGGAAGGAGAAAGACGCCTTATGGATAAAAGCAGTCTGGGGGTTTTGGGACTATTCTGTGCGGGAAGAACGTTCGGTGAGGCTCCTCGACTACAAAGCCTGCAGCTCTGACACACTTTTCACAGAGGTTGTAGCAGAGTGTAGCCAATTCTGTAGGATATAAATTAGGCCTTCATAGAGCTGAGGACCATAGGCAAATCCCACTTAGGGTAGAATGGTTTCCTGGCAGGTCTTTAACTCCATGCAAGCCTTTAGGAATTGTATCACGTAAGGGTTAAGAGCTCCTTAAACCCCTGTACATGCGGACAAGGCTGAACTTTGAACTTTAAAACATATTTGAACCTAGGGCCCTGTACAGCCCCAGATGTAAGAACTGCAGAACGTTGGATGGTTTTAGTGAGAGGACTTTGTGAGATCTGCAAATTTTACCCATATTCTCTGGTAAGTCTTATTAATGGAGACCTCTTTGGCTTGACACAAGGTAGCCACTACCTGCACTGAGCACCCTTGACTTGGTAGCCTCCACCTCCCAACTTCCATGACATCAAATGTAGTCTCTTGGGGCTGAATGGCAAAACTGGCCATGAGAGAGCAAATCTGTCGTCACCGGAAGAGGCAATGGTGACTCAATGCTCAGCAATGGCATGCAATGCCAAGCTGCTGCTAACAAAGCAAACAGAATATTGGCATTAAAAAGGGGATTAATTCCAGAGATAAAACGATAATTCTCCTACTCTACAAGACTCTGGTCCGGCCGCACCTAGAGTATGCTGTCCAGTTCTGGGCACCAGTCCTCAGGAAGGGTGTACTGAAAATGGAGCGAGTACAAAGAAGGGCAACAAAGCTAATAAAGAGTCTGGAGGATATTAGTTATGAGGAAAGGTTGCGAGCACTGAACCTATTCTCTCTGGAGAAGAGATGCTTCAGAGGGGATATGATTTCAATATACAAATACCATACTGGTGACCCCACAATAAGGATAAAACTTTTTTGCCGTAGGGAGTTTAACAAGACACGTGGCCACTCATTAAAATTAGAAGAAAAGAGGTTTAACCTTAAACTACGTAGAGGGTTCTCTACAATAAGAGCGGCAAGGATGTGGAATTCCCTTCCACAGGCGGTGGTCTCAGCGGGGGGCATCGATTATTTCAAGAAACTATTAGATAAGCACCTGAATGACCGCAACATACAGGGATATACAATGTAATACTGACATATTATCACACACATAGTGTTAGGTACCTGGTAGTAGAGCCTGACTTGTAGGAGAAGACGTCTCATACAACGCTGGTTCAGGAGCCACTGGAGTGGGGACAGTGGTCTCCTGAGCACAGTGGGGTAGGAGTGCCTGTTGAGCTGAGTCTCTGATGCTGAGGTGAAGAGAGATCCCGCAGGGATGGCTGGACTGCAGATCAGGTGAGACTGGAAGCAGCAACTGGAACACTTGGAGATGCAGAGGTCTCTGGAGCTGAAGCTGAAGGTGCAACAGCAAGGACTAGCAGGAACAAGCAGGGTCAAACGGTCCGGGTCAGCAAGGATATGAGACAGGCAAAACAGCAGGCAGAGGCAGAGTCGGTAGGCAAGCAGGGATCGGCAACGGTATCAGGCAGGTAGTATAAGAGTAGTCAGACAGGCCGGGTCGGATTGGAGCAGGACGGATGGTCAGACAAGCCGGGTCAGATAGGTAGCAAGCAATCAGGTTCAAATACAGGAATCACGAAGCTGAGACGAAGCAGCAATGTGTCAGAGGCACAGGGGGGCTTTTATGTGCACCTTGGCGCCAAACCGGCGCTATCGCGAACGCGCGCACGCCCGTACGCGCGCACGTGCACACGCACGCGCGCACAAGCGCCGCGAACCCGCGCGCGCCCTAGCGCCGCGCCGACGCCCGGGAACAACAGGGATTTGCTGAACAGCACGCAACGGGGCGCGCCGGCGCCTAGGCGTACACCGACGCCCCGGTTCAGCGCCAATGGTACCCTGACATTGCCCCCCCCCAAGGGGCAACCTCCGGGTGCCCAAAAGCCTCTTCTTTTCTGGATGGTTAGAAAAATAGGTTAGTACTAAACGCCTGGCATGTATATTACTTTCAGGTTCCCATGAATTACTTTCTGGGCCGTAGCCCTTCCACTTAACCAGGAACTGGATCTGCCCTTGTCTTTTGCTGCAATCAAGGATAGCCTCGACCTCAAATTCCTCGTTGCCATCAATCATAATAGGTTCAGGAGGTCTAGCTCTACCGGGGAAGGGATCAGGTACAGCAGGTTTGAGCAATGACACATGAAACACGGGGTGTATTTTAAGAGAGTCAGGCAAGGTAAGTTCATACGACACTTCATTTATCTTTCTTTTAACCGGAAATGGTCCCATAAATCTAGGTGCCAGCTTCTTAGAGGGACATGCTAGTTTGATATTACTTGTAGATAGCCATACCTGATCGCCAAGCTGAAGCTTCAACTCCCCTCTTCTCTTCCGGTCAAAGATCCTCTTGCTGTCCGCCTGAGCCTTAGATACTGCTTCCTGCAACATCTGGTTGTTATGGTTGATGAAGTCTACCGTACTCTGTACTGCCGGAACTGAGGACTCTGGAAGGAAATCGGGTAAAAAGGTTAGATGGAAACCATAATTAGCGAAAAAGGGGGATTGACCGGTGGCTGAATGTTTGGCGTTGTTGTAGGCAAATTCTGCCAACGGCAGCAAGGATACCCAATCATCTTGTGAAAAAGAAGTAAAGCATCTGATATACTGTTCAAGAGTCTGATTGGTCCTCTCCGTCTGGCCATTGGTCTGAGGGTGATAGGCCGCGGACAAGGCCAGTTTAATTTTCAAAGATTCACACAGGGCCCGCCAGAAACGTGAGGTAAATTGTACCCCTCTGTCAGAGGTTATGTTTACAGGGATTCCGTGGAGTCTAATAATTTCCTTAATGAAGATGTGAGCCGTTTCCATAGCTGACGGAGTTCCTTTTAATGGAAGAAAGTGGGCCATCTTGGTAAAACGGTCTACTACCACGAAAATAGCAGAACACCCCTCTGAACATGGAAGCTCTACAACAAAGTCCATGGATATCATCTTCCAAGGCCTATCGGGTACTGGTAAAGGTTTTAACAGGCCCCAAGCTTTACTCCTGGACGTCTTATTCTGGGCACAGATAGGGCAAGATTTGACATATCTCTCACAAAAGTCCTTAAGATTGGGCCACCAGAAGGTACGCTGTACCAATTCCAGAGTTTTACGAACACCAAAGTGACCTGCCAGTTGGTGATCGTGAAGGAGTGCCAGGACCTTGACCCGAACCTCCTCAGGAACAAAAATTTGGCTACCTTTCCAGAACAGTCCGTCCTTGCTACTTAAGGTAAACCCTGAGGGTTTGGCTGATTCAGAGGATGCTTCCTTAATCTGAGAGAGAAGATCAGTTTGTATAAGCAAAAAATTGTTTGCAGGTAAAATGGTGTCCGGCACAGATAAATCCTTTGGGTTGTCATGCATCCGTGATAATGCGTCTGGTTTGACATTTTTTGAACCTGGCCGATACGTAATGTGGAAGGAAAAGCGTGAGAAAAACAGTGCTCAACGGGCTTGACGGGGTCTTAGTCTTTTAGCAGATCGTAGATATTCTAGATTTTTGTGATCAGTATAAATTAGCACTGGATGCACAGCCCCCTCCAACAGGTACCTCCACTCCTCTAATGCAGTCTTGATGGCAAGAAGCTCCCGATCACCGACATCATAGTTTCTCTCCGCAGAGGAGAGTTTTCGGGAGAAGAAACCTACGGGATGCATAACATCCTTACTGCCCTTCCGTTGCGAGAGAATCGCACCGACCGCTATCTCTGAAGCGTCTACTTCTAAAATGAATGGCAAGGAAGGTTCAGGGTGACTGAGAATAGGTGCTGAGGTAAAAAGTCTCTTGAGGTTCTCAAAAGCCTCTTGGGCTAGGTGATTCCAGAAAAAACGGGTATTCTGTTTGGTTAGTTGTGTGATTGGTGCGATTATTGCAGAGAAACCCTTGATAAACTTTCTGTAAAAGTTTGCGAACCCGATGAATCGCTGAACCCCTTTTTTGTCCAGGGGTACCGGCCAGTCCAGAACGGCAGAAACCTTCTGTGGGTCCATCTTGATGCCAGTTGAGGAGATAATCAAGCCCAGGAATTGGATGCTCTGTTGCTCAAACTCGCATTTCTCCGCCTTTACATAAAGTCTGTGTAAGCGGAGACGACCCAACACTTGGCAAACATGTTTCCGATGGAGATCTAGGGATTCAGAAAAGATCAAAATATCGTCCAGATATGCGATCACAAACAGATCTAGGAAGTCTCTAAGCACATCATTAATTAGGTGTTGAAAGGTCGCAGGGGCATTGCAGAGTCCAAAAGGCATGACTAAATATTCATAATGCCCGAATCGGGTCCGAAAAGCTGTTTTCCACTCATGCCCAGCCTGAATGCGGATCAGATTATAGGCCCCCCTCAGATCAAGTTTAGAAAAAATGACGGCAGTCCTTAATTTCTGGAACAGTTCAGGTATCAAAGGTAGGGGATACCGATTTTTGACCGTGATTTTATTCAATTCTCGGTAGTCAATACACGGGCGGAGAGATTTGTCTTTCTTAGTAACAAAGAATATTCCCGCACCTGCTGGAGAAGTAGAATGACGAATAAACCCTTTGGCCAAGTTTTCATCTATATATGTTTTCAATACTTCTTGTTCCTTTTCAGATAGAGGAAAGATGCGCCCAAAGGGAATTTCGGATCCTGGCAGCAATTCGATGGGGCAATCGTAGGGACGATGAGGTGGAAGAGAATCTGCCCCCTTCTTGCTGAAGACATCTATGTAGTCATGATAGTGTTTGGGAATGGCCTGACGATTTGTCTGGTCGGAGTCCAGGCAAAGCAGGGTAGCTTGGGGATCCGAATCTTTCGCCAGACAGTGTTCCTGGCAGTAGGATGACAGAAATTTTACTTCTCCAGATGCCCAATGGATGTGTGGATTGTGGGCCTGTAGCCAGGGAATCCCCAGGATAATGGGAAACATAGGGGAGGTGATGGCGTCAAGGATCAGTAATTCCTTGTGTTGAGAAGAAGTTGTAGCGGATAATGGCAGGGTTTCTTGTGTCACTTGTCCGGATCTGATGCGGGAGCCATCGGCAAGGAAGACAGAGAGTCCATGGGCTTTAGTCCGTAAAGGGATGTCGTGCAGGTTGGCAAAGTTTAAGTCTATAAAGCAGCTGCATGCCCCGGAGTCAATAATTGCGTTGACTTGGAGTGTCCTTTCTTGAAGCTGTAACGAGAGAGGAATGGCAAGATGGGTAGCATTTGTTGATAAAGCAGAGAGACTGGTAAGTATAGGAGATGGACACTTACTCATTCTGATTGGGCAATTATAGACATAATGCCCGGTTCCTCCACAGTACAGGCACAGATTTAATTGTCGACGTCGGGCACGTTCTTCGGAGGACAGGGCAGGTCGCATCAGACCTAACGGCATTGGTTCGGAGGTATCCGGTGCGATATTGACTGAATTTGGACTGGGCACAGGTAAGTAGCGGGATGCAGGAATCGGGGCTTGTGGTGTCATCCAGGTCTGGCGGTTAGGTTGAACTGCTCGTTCAGATCGGCGTTCTCGGAGGCGACGATCGATCTGGATGGTTAGGGTGATCAAGGCCTCCAAGGTGTTTGGAATACCAACTCGAGCAAGTTCATCTTTCAAGTTTTCAGACAGTCCAATGCGGAACTGATGACGCAGAGCCGCGTCATTCCACTGGGTGTCCGCGCTCCAACGTCTGAATTCAGCAACATAGTCCTCCGCAGGTCTGCGGCCTTGTTGGAGCGCGAGCAGAGCAGATTCAGCTGTGGCAGTCTGTTGAGGGTCCTCATATAATTGTGCCATGGCTTCGAAGAAAGCGGATAGGGATTGAGTTGGAGCAGAGTCCCCTTCAAGTAAACAGTGTGCCCAGGTCTGTGGTTCCCCTTGAAGGAGGGAAATGACGAATCCAACTTTAGTGGCTTCCAGTGAAAAGGTTCTGGGCTGTAAGGCAAAAAAGAGCTGGCAGGCATTGCGGAAACCCCGAAACTTAGCCCGGTCTCCGGAGAACCTTTCAGGAATGGGGACCCGTGGTTCAGGCGGAATCATTACCACTGAAGGCCCTGGAACAGTCTGTGTTGGGGCGGCAGATGCAGAGTAGGCTGAAGGGTTAGCCCCTGCAAGATTCTGAACTTGTCCCTCCAGTCGGTTATAGTTGTCCTGAAGGGCTTGTACTGCTTGGGTGAGAGCTGCCAGGTGTGTGCATATCTCCTTTAATGAAGAGGTATCTCCTGCAGGCTCAGACATGGCTGCTTCGTACTGTTAGGTACCTGGTAGTAGAGCCTGACTTGTAGGAGAAGACCTCTCATACAACGCTGGTTCAGGAGCCACTGGAGTGGGGACAGTGGTCTCCTGAGCACAGTGGGGTAGGAGTGCCTGTTGAGCTGAGTCTCTGATGCTGAGGTGAAGAGAGATCCCGCAGGGATGGCTGGACTGCAGATCAGGTGAGACTGGAAGCAGCAACTGGAACACTTGGAGATGCAGAGGTCTCTGGAGCTGAAGCTGAAGGTGCAACAGCAAGGACTAGCAGGAACAAGCAGGGTCAAACGGTCCGGGTCAGCAAGGATATGAGACAGGCAAAACAGCAGGCAGAGGCAGAGTCGGTAGGCAAGCAGGGATCGGCAACGGTATCAGGCAGGTAGTATAAGAGTAGTCAGACAGGCCGGGTCGGATTGGAGCAGGACGGATGGTCAGACAAGCCGGGTCAGATAGGTAGCAAGCAATCAGGTTCAAATACAGGAATCACGAAGCTGAGACGAAGCAGCAATGTGTCAGAGGCACAGGGGGGCTTTTATGTGCACCTTGGCGCCAAACCGGCGCTATCGCGAACGCGCGCACGCCCGTACGCGCGCACGTGCACACGCGCGCGCGCACAAGCGCCGCGAACCCGCGCGCGCCCTAGCGCCGCGCCGACGCCCGGGGACGACAGGGATTTGCTGAACAGCACGCAACGGGGCGCGCCGGCGCCTAGGCGTACACCGACGCCCCGGTTCAGCGCCAATGGTACCCTGACACATAGGTTGGACTTGATGGACTTGTGTCTTTTTTCGACCTCACCTACTATGTAACTATGTAACTGTATGCTCAACTGTAGGAGAGAAAGACACCGGAGCCTCCTCAACCAAAATGGTATAATAGCAATTGTGATACTGGAAGTTCCACTGGCAGCCTAAGAATTCTACCCTTTCACTGCTGTCTAGGCACAGCACAACTCTTGTTCCTCTTATAAAAGGAGTGAATGCCAGAAGGGCTTTGAACGCTGCTCTCGTAACTATGCCTCGTAAGCTGAACATCCCGTGACCTTGAGCAGCCTGCTCTTTGAAATGTGTTCTCCAACCTTTCTGGCTGGGGTCTGACATGATAATGTTCCATTCGAAAATACCAATTGGTCAATTAAGAAGAATCAAGGATACTCAGGCACTGTCCTGCTGCAAGAGACTTCGCTTCCAAAGCACCTTTGACTTTTTCTATCAGAATGGTGCGAGCCGGGTCTGTCTTTGATTTACAGTTAACCGGTCCTATCAGGTTGTGGGGGCAGAGTCACAACCCATTGTATGCTGCCATGATGCCCCAGGAAATAGAATTTATATCAGTGGCTTTGACAAATAAATCCATACTTAAGATTCCACTAATTATTTTATCTGTGACATTAAATACTAGGACTTGGCAAGGACAGGCAGCATCCTAAAATGATATGCACACCCGAACACATAAATCAATTATAAGCTTCATGTTAATGTAATTTCAAAATTATTTTTAATATTTTTGAACCTTTAGCTTTCATTAATGTAATCCATGGTGATGCTGCCATGAAGGTCTTTGTTCAGCCATTTCCTGTTATAAGGTGACAACACTCTCACTCTCTCTATTTCACCATTGTACTGCTTTATTGTGTTAGTGTTATTTCAACATAAATTTTTGATATATTAAAATGAGTATTTTTTATTAATATAATCCCTGGCGATCCTGCTATGAAGGTCCTTCTTCACGCACATCCTGTTATATGGTGACAACTCTCTGTCTCTGTATCCTGATTGAGCCCCTGTATTGTCACCCCTGTAACACAGGCTTCCAATGGAGAGACTACATGTGGTCATTTCAACACACATTACACAGATATAGTCCACCAAGACATCCTCAGAAATGCCATGCATATAGGCAGGATGTGGTTGCAAAGAGACTGCAGGAGATCAGATGTTACATAGGATAAAAAGATTGAAAACATTTTAGAAAAAAAAGGGTGATTGTTAATGCAACCCCACAGAATGATGTGTCAGTTTGATACCCTGCTGATCTTCTATTATCTTCCACAGGTGCTCCAGTCACTGTGGGGATGAGTATCCATATTTCCAGCATTGACCAGATTTCAGAGGTCAACATGGTAAGTAGTGGCTCCATAATGCTTTATTATACTGAGTTTCTATTGCGTTGTAATAATAGAATAGTATGGCCAAGTTCTATTTAGCCAAAAATTAACCACTTGCCAACAAAAGACGTCCTCGGTTGGGAGTGGAATACCGGGGTTATGGCTGCAGCAATATGCCATAACCCCGGTAATGTTTTTTTTCAGCCGGCGATTCTCTAACCGATAAAAGTGATTAGAGCGGCAAATCCGACTCTTTTAGAAGCAGCTGGAGGGGTCAAACCCCCCCTTCTGATGCTTTCCCGGTGGTTCTCTGGCTCAATGGGATGATAACATCATCTTTCATATTTTACAAAAAAATTGGGTTTTATATTATGCTTTGTTTTTATGTTTAATTCATTAAAGTGTATTTTTTTTCCAAAAAAAATTAGTTTGAAAAACCGCTGCACAAATTTTGTGTGACAGAAAAAAAATTGCATCGATCGCCATTTTATTCTCTAGGGTCTCTGCTAAAAAAAAAAAAAAAAAAAGTATAATGTTTGGGGGTTCTAAGTAATTTTCTAGCAAAAAAGTAAACTAAAAAATACAGAATTTTACATATATGAGAGAAGTGTCGGATTTGGCCGGGTTGGAAAGTGTTTAAAATGGTATTTCAAGAAGCATAAGGCTGAAGTCCAATCATGGAAGCCTCCCAAGTCCCCCCCCCCCCCCCCCCCCAACAATCCCCCCTTCTAGTTAATTGTCCCATTCAATAATTTATTTAAACAAAAAAAGAAAAAAAAGGTACAGCAAGATAAATGTGCAAAATACTTACCTAAATTTGTGGTCATGTAATGCACTGGGTTCCGAGTCTTCCTGCATCATGCAGTGTTATTTCACATTTACGGAAAAAAATTTGATGGACGGGGCCATGCACCATCTAATCTTGGGTGAGAACCTCCTTCCCTCAGCCAGGGCATTGAAAATGGGTCATGGATGGGTATTCCAGCATGACAATGACCCAAAACACACGGCCAAGGCAACAAAGGAGTGGCACAAGAAGAAGCACATTAAGGTCCTGGAGTGGCCTAGCCAGTCTCCAGACCCTAATCCTATAGAAAATATTTGGAGGGAGCTGAAGGTTCGAGTTACCAAACGTCCGCTTGAAACCTTAATAACTTGGAGAGGACCTGAAAAGAGGAGTGGGACAAAATCCCTCCTGAGATGTGTGCAAACCTGGTGGCCAACTACAAGAAACGTCTGACCTCTGTGATTGCCAACAAGGGTTTTGCCACCCAGTACTAAGTCATGTTTTGCGAGGGGGTGTCAAAAACTTTTTTCACTCATCAAAATGCAAATCAATTGATAACTTTTTTGAAATGGGTTTTTCTGGATATTTTTGTTGTTACTCTGTCTCCCACTGTTAAAATAAACCGACCATTAAAATTATAGACTGATCATTTCTTTGTCAGTGGGCAAACGTACAAAATCAACAGGGGATCACATACTTTTTTCCCTCACTGTGACACATACGCACCTGGCCATCCACGTGATCTAAGAGAAAACGTGATTCATCAGACCACCTTCTTCCATTGTTCCATGGTCTAGTTCTGACGCTCACGTGCCCATTGTAAGCACTTTTGGCTGTGTAATAAAAACAAACCAAATAGGAAAAATATTCCGCGCTATGGACAGTTATGAAAAGAAAAGTGTATTAAAGTGGGGTTCCACCCAAAAAAACAAAAATACCTGAAAAATTCTAAAAAAAAAAACATTTGGATATTTATTTATTTTTTACTTACCTCTAAATGCCTGTTGCTAGGTCTTCCCTCGTAGTCTGCCTCTTCCTTTGCCTGGGCTGGTGACATCACTTCCCCCTCGGCACAGGAAGGGCTCGGCTCTGCTCCCTCCCTCCTGTCAATCATCTGGGACCCATTACAGGTCCCAGGTGATTGAGCGGCCAATCACGGCGCCGCTCACGCATGCGCAGTGGGGGCTAGGCTGTGAAGCCACAGCCCGGCGCCCACAGTTGAAATGCCGGCGGCGACGAGCGGAGGGGGGGGACGAGCGGGGCTTCGATCCCCCACATCACTGGACCCAGGGACAGGTAAGTGTCCAATTAAAAGTCAGCAGCTGCAGTATTTGTAGCTGCTGACTTTTAATTTTTATTTTTTTTTTTAATGGACCCCCTGCGTGGAACTCCTCTTTAAGCTGCTGCCCCAACTGAGACTACCACCAAGGTAGAGTCCGCAAATGTTACTTGAAGAAGAGTGGGTGTGGCGCTGCTTATAGTGTGTATCCCTTTAAGTGTGCTTGCAATTAGTGTGCTAGGTAAAGTGGTTTGGCAATCAAATTGTAGTGAGACATATATAAACCAAAAATCTCTTAATAAATATATGATTTCAGTACCTTATTAGTGAACAAATTCAGAAATCACTAAAATTATATGACATACACAGCATATAATAAACAATAAAGTGACTGTGCTGTGCTTGTATTTTCTTAAGCATCCGTGAGAAAGTGAAATGTGCTATACTAAAAATCCATAAAGTGACATGTGCTATATTAAAAATCCATAAAGTGACACGAGCTGGAAAACAAAAAGTCCATAATATAATATTGGTTGTATTTCATAAACCTTATGATGGGGTGGGTGGTTGTCACACATGCTCCCCCTTCTCCACCTCACTCACCAGATTTTCTCCCCTGAAAAGGGGCAAAACAGCATTTACAGCACTATGTGGCTGTACACAATTCCAGATACAGGGCTGCCTCTCTATTTTCCTGCGATTTCCTATCCCTTCAGAGTTCAGACTCACATGCAGAGCCAAAAAACGAGCCCCATAGTGTAAATCCGTTTTACCATTTATTTAGCTATTGGTATAGAATTACCTTGTGTAAAAGACTATACAGCGTTTAAGAATCAGGAAGTCCGAGACGCATTTGTGCTCCACGGACCAAAACTGGAAGCTCCGCCCTACATGTTTCATCACATCATTGTCATCAGGACGTCATCAATTTCTAAATCATTTGGTGGAGGGGGGATTATGGTGTGGATTTTTTTCAGGGATTGGGCTTAGTTCCAGTGAAGGGAAAACTCTTAAGGCGTCAGCATGCCAAGACATTTTGGACACTTTCATGCTCCCAACTTTGTGGGAACAGTTTGTTCCAACATGACTGCTCACCAGCGCACAAAGCAAGGTCCATAAAGCTAGTTTGGGATGGAGGAACTTGACTGGCCAGCACAGAGTCCTGACCTCAACCTGATAGAACACCTTTGGGATTAATTAGAGCGCAGACTACGACACAGGCCTTCTCGTCCAAAATCAGTGCCTGACCTCACAAATGTGCTTCTTGAAGAATGGTCAAACACACTCCTAAACCCTGTGGACAGCCTTCCCAGAAGAGTTTAAGCTGTTATAGCTGCAAAGGGTGGGCCAACCCAATATTGAACCCTACGGACTAAGACTGGGATGCCATTAAAGTTCATGTGTGTGTAAAGGCAGGCGTCTCAATACTTTTTTATTTACTTTTTCTTTATTTGATTTTCCATATACAAAATTAGTAAAAATCACATATATCAAACATTTATATAACAATATTCCCTTGCCCCCCCCCCCCCTTCCCTTACGTCCTCCTTTTCCCCTATTTTACCTCTCACAACCTTCCCTCCTCCCCCTCCCCTAAGTCTCCACCTCTCTCTCCCCGCCTTCCCATCATATCTCTGCATATTTTAAATTCTATCCATCTTTCTCAGATACTGGAGAATTTTTCTATTTGATCCTCTTCCTGCCTACTCAAATATTTCATTTTGTATATGTATTTTACTCTTTTAAGCCATTCTCTTATTATGGGGGCTTTCTGGGTCTAGCCATTTTTTTGGTATAGCTCCTTTTTCTGCATTTATTAATGGAGTGGCCGCCACTTGTTATATACCATCATGTCAGACATTTATAATTCCTTTCTATACTTTTGACACTACAGTAATTAAAACCACAACACCGTATGTATGGACATGATGGGTCTGAAACTGTTTTTGCCCCACTTTTCCTAAGCGCCGTTGAGAAGTTCACCTTTGCCCGCACTTCAGTCATCAATGTCACACAATTGAATACAATACAGCACACTCAATTTAAAATAAAATGTTAAGAATTTCAGATCACTGAGTGGATTCTATTATGCATGTCTATGGAGCCAAATATCCCGATCAGGGAAACTGACGTAATGAAACGCAAAGGCCAACATCTTGTATTTGCATCTATCTGGTTTGTTCAATATTGAAAGAATTGTATTATATCTGTTTGATATGTGCAAAAAAAAGCCTTTTGATCTTGTAAAAACACAGTGCCTCTGCTGGACTGAAATTCCAACGAGTCTTATCAGCTCTGCTCAGTTTACCTCTGTCAGCTACAAAACATAGCCAGAGTTCGGATAGTCAGATAAAGCCAAACGTCAGGGAGCCGGAGAAGAGTGTAGTAAAAGAGCAAGCAGGATCTGGAGCCAGAAAGGATGTCAGCCAAGCAAGTATTTTAACCACCTCAATACAGGGCACTTACGCCCCCTTCCTGCCCAGACCAATTTTCAGCTTTCAGCGCTCTAACACTTTGAATGACAATTACTCAGTCATGCAACACTGCACCCATATGAAATTTGCGTCCTTTTTTCACACAAATAGAGCTTTTTTTGGTGGTATTTAATCACTAGTTTTTTTCTTTTTTTTTTGTGCTATAAATAAAAAAAGACCATAAATTTTGTGAAAAAAGATGCCTTTTTCTTTGTTTCTGTCATAAAATTTTGGAAATTAGTCATTTTTCTTCATAAATTTTGGCCAAAATTTATACTGCTACATAGCTTTGGTAAAAATAACCCAAATTAGTGTATATTATTTGGTATTTGTGAAAGTTATAGAGTCTACAAACTATGCTGCCAATCACTTAAAATTGATCAGGCCTTCAGTACATCAGGTGTAGAGACACTAGCAAGTCATTTCTAGAGACACTAACAAGTCAGGAAAGTACAAATACCCCCCAAATGACCCCTTTTTAGAAAGTAGACATTCCAAGGTATTAAGTAAGTAGCATGGTGAGTTTTTTTAAGTTGTAATTTTTTCCCACAATTCTTTGCAAAATGAAGATTTTTTTTTTTTTACAAAATTGTCATATTATCAGGTTATTTCTCACACACAGCATATGCATACAACAAAGTACACCCCAAAATACCTTCTGCTACTCTTCCCGAGTATGGTGATACAAAATGTGTGTGACTTTTACACAGCCTGGCCACATACAAAGGCCCAACATTGAAGTAGCACATTCAGGTGTTCTACGAGCATAAATGACACATCTCATTTTTCAATGACCTATTACACTTTTGAAGGCCCTGGAGCACCAGGACAATGGAATTGCCCACAAAATGACCCCATTTTGGAAATCTAACACCCCAACGTATAATCTATGAGGCATAATGAGTCTTTTGAACGGTTCATTTTTTTCCAGAAGTTTTTTTTTTTTTTTACACAAAGTTGTATATAGCATGTATATAGCAAAAATTACACCCCAAAACACATTCTGCTACTCATCCTGAGTATGGCGATACCACTTGTGTGAGATTTTTACACAGCCTGGCCACAAACAGAGGCCCAACATTGAAGTAGTACCTTCAGGCATTCTAGGAGCATAAAAAACACATCTCATTTCATTTCTACCTATCACACTTTTGAAGGTCCTTGAGCACCAGTATATAAAACAAAAACCAGGGACGGGAAGAAAGTGGGAAAGAAACCCCTAGGGGCTAGGACCAGGATTCTTCAAAGAGGAACACCCATAGATTATATTAACCAGGATTCTTTATTTAGAAAAAAACAAAAAGTTCCACCCACAATAAATATAGATGACCAAAATACCTCCACTCTCAATATAAAATAATGATAATGTTATCATAAAACAGGTGATCACCATGAACAACACCCCTCAGTCAATCAAACATTCGCCCACTATTGGCAATAGATATGACAATCGGAAGAAATTATAAAGTATATAAAAAATACATTTCGTAAATAAATAATTTGAAAAATCTTCAGTTCATAGAGGTAGTTTGAACAAATGTAACAGTTGATAACACATCTGCCCTAATGAGTTAGTCCAAGCACCAGGACAGTGGAATTACCCACAAAATTACCCCATTTTGCAAACACCCCAACATATATTCTATCAGGCATGGGCTGCAGATAGGTACTCAGGTACTCTGATGGGCTGCAGATAGGTACTCGGGCACTCTGATGGGCTGGAGATAGGTACTCGGGTAACTTGATGAGCTGCAGATAGGTACTCGGGTACTCTGGTGGGCTGGTGATAGGTACTCGGGTACTCTGATGGGCTGATGACAGGTACTCGGGTACTCTGATGGGCTGGTGACAGGTACTCGGGTACTCTGATGGGCTGGTGACAGGTACTCGGGTACTCTGATGGGCTGGTGACAGGTACTCGGGTACTCTGATGGCCTGGTAACAGGTACTCAGGTACTCTGATGGGCTACAGATAGGTACTCGGGTACTCTGATGGGCTACAGATAGGTACTCGGGTACTCTGATGGGCTGGTGACTGGTATTTGGGTGCTCTGAAGGGCGGTGACGGGTACTCAGATGGACTATGACAGGTACTCAGGTACTCGGTATTCATATGAACTGTGACAGGTACTCAGATGGACTATGACAGGTACTCAGGTACTCGGTATTCATATGAACTGTGACAGGTACTCAGATGGACTGTGACAGGTACTCGGGTACTCAGATGGACTGTGACAGGTACTCAAATGGACTGTGACATGTCCTCAGATGAACTGTGACAGGTACTCAGATGAACTGTGACAGGTACTCAGATGGACTGTGACAGGTACTCATTTGGACTGTGACAGGTACTCAGGTACTCAGATGGACTGTGACAGGTACTCAGATGGACTGTGACAGGTACTCAGGTACTCAGATGAACTGTGACAGGTACTCAGATGGACTGTGACAGGTACTCAGATGGACTGTGACAGGTACTCAGATGGACTGTGACAGGTACTCAGATACGTAGATGAACTGACAGGTACTCAGGTACTCATATGGACTGTGACAGGTACTTGGGTACTCAGATGAACTGTGACAGGTACTCAGGTACTCATATGGACTGTGATCCTCTGGACTGGATGGCTTAAGTAGGCAGGACTGACGAGCAGGATATCATCAACAGCTTAGTATCTGTGGATAGATAGGAGCTGCCAATCAGCCGACAGCTGAGCGGCCAGCACAGAGAGGGAAGGGCTGAGCCCAGCCCTGACAAGAATATTCTCATAATAAACCAGCCACACTAATCTACTAGCCTAAACATTTCTAGCTAGTAAACACATTCCAAGTCAAACTCAGATAATAGAAATAAGAGGGAAGTATACAGAACAAAAATAGCATTGAAACATCATTAACCCTTCATGCACTTTGCAAAGTGCAGTTGCACTCCTCAAGGGCAGTTGCTCCAGAGCTTAGTAAATGAGATGAAGTTTTAAAATGGAGAAAAAGGTTTGGGACTTTATATGAGACTCATATGTACACTCATACACAGTGGTATGGAATAGAAAAAAGAAGTTGGGACTTTGAGTGAGGCATATTATTGGACAATGAATAATTATTAAACATATATTTATTTGTTCCTTCTACAATGGTGATTTTCCATGTATATGACAGTAAGTACATGCATGATTACAAATTTTGCAATAAAACATGATTTTAACATAAATAACATGACACATATAACATAACATGGTGTGGACGAGTATCCTCCATGACAGGATTCCCTATAGGACTATATAGCATGTTGGGTCTAAAATATATCGCATTAAAAGCATGGTAGACCATCTGTAGGACATGGTGCATCTGTGTAAGCCCGATGCGTTTCATGGGACAGTGCCGACTCTTCAGGGGCTGATGCAGCATCATTCTATAAAAATATAAATGTATATAAGTGGCCAAGTCTAATAAGTATACCCAATGATTGGAAAAAGTAGTAGGTATAAGGGACCAAACTGACAACGCTGGAAATACTCACGTCAACTGTGCATGGAAACCAAAGGACAAGGACTGTATAAAAGGGTCCACCACGGGAGCTGAGGATGGGGCATGCTGAGGGAGCCAAGAGCCCTTATTAATCTTCTCCTATGGGAAGGTGACCAGGGGGTGATCGATAAACTCGATTTCTGAAAATATAAAATGAGTGATGGAGTGGATAATATTAATATGATGTGTATGAAGGAAACGGGGGAAAAACCCATAACCAAATGTGGTGAGATTGAATGTTATACTGGTGAGGGATTCGACTTGGACCAAAAATCGTGATTGTCATGAAACACAGTAAACAAGCGTATGGCCGTAAAGAAACATGTGAAAAAGTGAGTGAGCATGTGTGATCACAAAAACCAAATCGGGGCTGTAGAAAGTAAATGCAATTATAAAAAATTATAAAAGTGAATGATGTGTATTGAATAAACTGAATAATACGAGCAAGAAGGTGTATAAATTGAGCCAAATCATAAGAAAAAAAGGTGGAAAAAAAAATCGCATGAAAATCATTTCTCTGAGGGGAAAAGAGTGAGAGAAAACAAAAAGATGTGCAGTCTGTGTGATAGAGAGGGAATCAAAAATAGTTACCTGGTGACATCGTACAGAGACAGGACTCTGAAACAAGAAGTGCATGTGTGAAGAGAAAAGGCAGAATGTGAACAAGACTCCCAGTGGGGGTATAAGTAGCACCCAACACTCCCTGGGCTCCTCCCATATATAATCATGGATAGGAAGCCACCACCCATTGTGGCCTGGAAAAATACATTTTAAAAAAATGAACCTTGTCCAATCAGAGAGCACTTTGGGGTTACATTTACTAAAGGCAAATGGACTGTGAACTGTCTGGGACTTGAACCAGACGGCTGGCTAGCCCCCCACTCGGAATTCCGGGAACACACAATGACGCAACAAGCAGATGATGGTCAAAGCAATGTTCAGTTTATTAAGGGGAATATCAGTTGGCTTTATACAAAATGAAAGGTAGGATGGATTTCAATACATCAGGGTTTGGTTACAGAGAAAAAAGGATGGCAATTCTAAGAAAAGGAGTCTATCTCCATATGACGTATGGTCTCATAAAATTTTCAAGTAAAAAGGTACATGTCAGAATATTCTCATAATAAACCAGCCACACTAATCTACTAGCCTAAACATTTCTAGCCAGTAAACACATTCCAAGTCAAACTCAGATAATAGAAATAGGGAAGTATACAGAACAAAAAGAGCATTAAAACATCATTAACCCTTCATGCATTTTGCAAAGTGCAGTTGCACTCTTGCAAGGGCAGTTGCTCCAGAGCTTAGTAAATGAGAAGAAGTTCTACTTTACAAAGAGTACCCAATCACGTGCAAGAAAAATGTAAAAAAAAAACAAACAAAAAAAAAAACAGCATTTTTGCTTGCACATGATTGGATGATGGAAGTCAGCAGAGCTTTAGCTCATTTACTAAGCTCTGGAGCAGCGTGGGATGTGCTCTTCTCTGGGCACACAGAGCACAGACAATGAACCAGAAGGCTTGGAGCGGTGCTGCCTTGTTCTTCTGGCAAACGAAACAGCTGCAATTACTCCCTATGACATCATCAGGGGACTTGTAAAATTCGTGCATGGGTTTGCTGCTGGGAGAAATGGATCAACAGCGTACACTCAGGGCCGATACAAGGGGTGGGCAGGAGGACAAGCTGCCCAGGGCACAGAGGAGGGGGCGGGGGGTGCCCACCGCTCACAAGCACAAGATCAGGGGCTAGCAATTAGGGGGCTGTAGCTTCATGTCTGCTCTGACAGCCACTGCTATTTCACTGTGCTCCAACATGTCCACTCACCACCTCTATTGACGTAGTCACACAATCAGGGGCAGCCCATCCTTTACAGGCGCCGCCCCCCCTGTCCATCGCCGCCTCCCCTATTCATGCGTCCGGCCCCTTTCGGAACACCGGCGCATGGATTCCAATATGGAGGGGCTGTTTTTTTGAAGCACCAATTAGAGCCAGAGGCTCTAATAGGCTTCAATATAGGGTGGGCTCGGGTCGCAGAGAGTGCGCCCCGAGCCCACCCAGGTGTGTTACAACAGCAAATCAATATTGGAACACTGATACTCCTCCGGTCACCCGATTGGCTGAAAGGACAGGCGATCATATTGGACGCCTAGGAGGAGGAGGAGGGAGGAGCTGCACAGCAAAAGCCGCCGTGATGCAGAGAGGATACAGGAGCCGCTGCACACTGCCAATAGGAGCCCGCAGCCCGCCGCCCATAGGAACCCACCCACCTGCAACCTATGGGGTAAGTGCTGGGGTGGGGAGGGGGTTGCCGACCAACGGGGGTGGTTGTATGCCGCCCCCCCAAAAAAAACACCAGCTACCACTGAGCGCAATAGGGTAGATTTACTAAAGGCAAATAGACTGTGCACCTTGCCAGTGCTGGCTGCACTCTGCAAGGGAATTTGCTCCAAAGCTTAGTAGAGCTTAGGAAAGCTCGGCTGACTTCTGTTATCCAATCATGTGCAAGCAAAAATGCTTTTTTTTTTTTCCCTTGCCTATAATTGGGTATCATTTGCAAAGTGAATCTTACCCTTATTTATTAAAGCTCTAGAGCAGGGGTCTCCAAATTTTCGAAACCAAGGGACAGTTTACTGTCTGTCAAACCTTGAGGGGGTCGGACTGTCAGTGACCAGTGTAAGTAGAAAATGCCTTGGTGTCAATGGGAGTAAACAACGCTTCATCCAGTCAAGTTCCTCCTCCCCAAACTCGCTCATCCATGTCTTTATGGACTTTGCTTTGTGCACTGGTGCGCAGTCATGATGGAACAGGAAGGGGTCATCCCCAAACTGTTCCCACAAAGTTGGGAGCATGAAATTGTCCAAATTGTCTTGGTATGCCGACGCCTTAAGAGTTCCCTTCACTGGAACTAAGGGACCAAGCCCAACCCCTGAAAAACAACCCCACACCATAATCCCCCCTCCAATGAATGATTTGGACCAGTGCACAAAGAAGGTTCATAAAGACACGGATGAGCAAGTTTGGGGTGGAGGAACTTCACTGGCCTGCACAGAGTCCTGATCTCAACCCGATAGAACACCTTTGGGATGAATTAGAGCAGAGACTGCAAGCCAGGCCTTCTCATCCCACATCAGCACCTGACCCCACAAATGTGCTTCTGGAAGAATGGTCAAACATTCCCATAGACACACTCCTAAACCTTGTGGACGGCCTTCCCAAAAGAGTTGAAGCTGTTATAGCTGCAAAGGGTGGGCCAACCCAATATTGAACCCTACGGGCTGAGACTGGGATGCCATTAAAGTTCATGTGCATGTAAAGGCAGGCGTCCCAATACTTTTGGTAATATAGTGTATATTGTAGTAAAAAGTAGAGTTCAAATTGGTTCCCGCTGTCGTGACTGCTTGGTTTGCAGAGACGCAAAATATAAACTACTTAATGGGTCTGAAAGGGTTTTTGTCACAACTTTTGTTAAGTGTCATTGGCAAGTTTGCCTCTGCCCACATACGTCATCGAAGCCACACAATTAAATACACAATCAGCCATGGTGTTCAAACTCATTTTTTTGTTTCCAGGAAAATAGCAAACCTTTATGAAAACGTACAGAGACAAAAAAAATCTGAAGTATTTCAGATCACAGAGTGCATTCTATTGTATGTGTGTACTGAGCAGAACTTCCCAGTCAGGGAAGAAGACTTGCAATGCATTTAGCCTCCACTCAAGGGAAGTTTTATGAAGTGTATGTTAACTCGGTGAACTTCGCTTATTTATGTCTATTTTGTTAGATATTCAAAGTGTTTTATTATATCTGTTTGATAAGTGCAAAAAAAAACAACACAAAAGCCTGTTGATTTGTAAAAACACAATGCCTCTGCTGTCCTTTCAGCCCCGCTCCGTTTATCTCTGGCAGCTAAAAACCCTCTGATTGGATGAGGTGGACAGGCAGGGTGGAGAGTTCACACTCCCCGCCACGTCCAATCAGGGGACACTTTGCATTCTTTGAGAACATGCAAAGTTTTCTCGGAATAGCGCCCATGCCACACGGGGGGGCGGCCTCCCTTGTGCAATAAGCAGCAGGGCAGCGGGCCCCGAAACGCAGCAGGATCACTGTAGCAGCAGCAGCAGAAACTACTACAGTGATTTCCAGCTTCTGGGGGGGGGGGGGGGGTCCCACGGATACAGTACATACATACCTGCATTGGTCCAAGCTGTAAAAATCGTCATACCTGGAGTTCATCTTTAACCACTTACCGACCGCCCCATAGCAGATTTACTGCTACAGGGTGGCCGTTCTGTGCAGAATGACATATATATATATATATATATATATATATATATGTGATTCTGCAGTTCTGCCTAGGGGGCACACGTGCATAGTTTCTGCTACGATTAGTCACAGCAGAAGCTGATCAGCGGGTGCCAGCGAATGAATGTCCGCCGGCACCCGCTGATCGTCGGGAAGAGAGTCTGGATGGAGAATCAGGGCAGAGCTCCATTCTGACAGCAGGGTTGTGTTGGATTCTCTTTCCCTGCAAATCACATTCCTTAGGCTGGGTTCACATATGTGCGAATTGGATGCGGAGAAAAAGGACACGCTCAATGGAGCCGGTCCAGGTCTGGGGCGGCGGCGGAGTGGAGTGCAAAAGGGTCCTGTGCATATTTGTGTCGGGTTCAGGCAAAAATTCGGACCTGAATCGCACCTGAACCTGTGAACAGACACGTACCGGACCCCAGGCACGAACCCACGGCCGCACATATGTGAACCCAGCAGTCGCAGCTGGTGCTCGATTTTTTGAGGGGGGTTGGGTGGTTTGTTTGCCCCCCCGTGCGGTTGGTCAAACCCCCCCCTTCGCTCGGTCAATCAGTGAACAAACCCCCCGCCCCCCGCCGATCGCCCGTTCGTCTGCCCTCCCATTAGCCCCACACTTACCCCATCCAGGTCGCAGGCAGCTTCAGCGGCTTCCCCCCTGCTTCTGGCCAATATGGTCACTTCTCCTCTCGGCGAAGCAGGTCTTAAGACTCGCTTCCTGATTGGCCGGGAGGAGAATCAGGAAAACAATAGCGAATATTAATTCGCTATTGTAACACAACTGGATGGGCTCAGGGCGCAGTGCTCTGCGCCCCAAGCCTGCCCTCTTTTTAAGCCAATTAGAGCCTCAGGCTTTAATCACGTGCTTCAAAAAAAAACAGTAAACATTGAAATTCATGTGTTTGGCGCCCTGTATGGAGATTAGGGGCTGGCGCATGGACTAGGGGGTGGCGGTGTCCCTGCACTCCTAATGGAGCGGCCCCCACTGGAACCGGGCCTTAGTAAAAGCACCTCACATAGTACACATAAACACTGGCTAGGTACACATTTAACCCTTTGATCGCACTAGATGCTTAACCCCTTCCCAGCCAGTGGCATTAGTACAGTGACAGTGCATATTTTTAGCACTGATCACTGTATTAGTGTCACTGGTCCCCAAAAAGTGCCAGCTAGTGTCTGATTGTCGCAGTTCCACTATAAGTTGCTGATCACTGCCACGGTGATGGTGGTAGGAGCTGGAGGGGGCTGGTGGTTGGGGCAGGAGGTGATGGGGTAGGAGCTGGTGGTGGCAGGAGGTGATGGTGGTGGCAGGAGCTGGTTGGGGCAGGAGGAGCTTGTGGCAGGAGCTGGTGATGGCGGTAAGAGCTGGAGGGGGCTGGTGGTTGGGGCAGGAGGTGACGGTGGCAGGAGGAGCTGGTGGTGGTAGGAGGTGACGGTGGTGGCAGGAGCTGGTGGGGGCAGGAGGAGCTTGTGGAAGGAGCTGGTGATGGCGGTAAGAGCTGGAGGGGGCTGGTGGTTGGGGCAGGAGGTGATGGGGCAGGGGCTGGTGGTGGCAGGAGGTGATGGGGGCCCGGAGCTGGTGGTGGCAGGAGGTGACGGTGGTGGCAGGAGGTGATGGGGGCCCAGGGCTGGTGGTGGCAGGAGGTGACGGTGGTGGCAGGAGCTGGTTGGGGCAGGAGGTGACAGGAGGAGCTGGTAGTGGCTGGTGGAGGCAGAAGGAGGTGGTGATGTTGGCAGGAGGTGATGGTGAACAAAATCTGATGGACTATTTTTATATTGAAAATAACAGAAATATGTTTTTTTTTACCTTTAATGTCTACCTTAAATTGCATTGCTATTCAGATAGTGTACTTGTTTGTAGCCTAAATACTGAAATTTAAACTTAAAACTGTAATTTTGTAACTTTTGTAAAATGCCAGCAAAAATTTGGCTTTGTCAGTAAATTTTGGGTGTCCTGCCAGTAGTTTTCAATCTGATAGGTTGGCAACACTGACCACTGCAGACCGGGAACATCCCTCTAGAGCTGCAGTTTTGGAGTTGCTCTGACCCAGTCATCCAGCCATTACAATTTGGCCCTTGTCTAAGACTAATGCCGCGTACACACGGTCGGACTTTTCAGCTACAAAAGTCCGACAGCCTGTCCGACAGACTTTCGACGGACTTTTGGCGGACTTTCGACGGACTTGCGGCGGACTTTCTAACGAACAGACTTGCCTACACACGATCACACAAAAGTCCGTCGAATTCTTACGTGATGACGTACACCGGACTAAAATAAGGAAGTTCATAGCCAGTAGCCAATAGCTGCCCTAGCGTGGGTTTTTGTCCGTCGGACTAGCATACAGACGAGCGGAATTTTCGACCGGACTCGAGTCCGTCGGAAAGATTTGAAGCATGTTTCAAATCTAAAGTACGTCGGATTTGAGGCTAAAAAAGTCAGTTGAAAGTCCGGAGAAGCCCACACACGATCGGATTACCAGCCAGCTTTAGTCCGTCAGCGTCCGTTGGACTTTTGTAGACGAAAAGTACGACCGTGTGTACGCGGCATAAGTCATGTTATTCATTTTACCTGTCAGTGGTCAGAATATGTTATGTCTGATCGGTGTATATATTGTAGTTAAAAGTAGAGTTTCAATTGGTTCTCGTTGTTGTGACTGTATACTTTGCAGGGACACAAAATATAAACCACAATACCGAATCACATAATAGGTCTGAAAGAGTTATTGTCCCAACTTTTGCTGTCATTGAGATGTTCTCAACTCAAAAACATGTCATCAAAGCCACACAATGAATTACATTACCGACAGGGCTAGGCAAACCAATTTTTTTTGTTTCTAGAGAAATAACAGACCTTCATGCAAATGTAGTTCGATAAAAGAAAAGTAAAGTATCTAAGATCACTGAGTGCATTCTATTATATGTGCGTACTGAGCAAAACCTCCCGGACCTGAAGTGTATGTAAACCCGATGAACTTCTCTTATTTGCATCTATTTGGTTTGTTAAATATTGAAAGCTTTTTTGTTATATTTGTTTGATAAGTGCAAAAAAAATTGTCAATTAAGCTTTGACAATAAAACCAGAATCTGTGTGCTGCAGTTTTAGTAGACTGGAACTAAGGGGCCGCCAAGCCCAACCCCTGAAAAACAACCCCAACACCATAATCCCCTCCTCCACCAAATGATTTGGACCAGTGCACAAAGCAAGGTCAGCGGGCTTCCTTAACAACCAGCAATGGGGCATGCTGGGTTGATGATGTCACAAGTAGCGGGCGTCACCCAATGACGTCATCGGGTGAGTCCGCCCCTTAGTTATTTAAGGCAGAGGAGCAGGCAGATGGTGGGAGCCTTTGACAAGGTTTTTTTTTTTTTTTTTCGGGTCCGGCGGTGCGGCGGAATTGATGATAAATCTACACCAGGGGACATTTTTTTTTTTTTTTTTAATAAAGGACTTGTCAAAAACTTGCGTTGTGTCTTTACTCACTTTTAAGGCTTCATGTACACGGGATGCTGTTCAACCTCTCCTGAGCGATTTAACTTGACAGCTAGAAACTGGCGCCTAAAAACGTCCGTTTGGCCGCGTTTGCGTCTAGAAGCGTTTGTAAAAAAAAAAAGTTTTTATTTTTTTGTTAAAATGAAAAACATCTGTAAACGAAACGCTGCTAAACGCGAGTTACCGCGTTTAGCAGCGTTTACAAGCTGTTACAGGCATTTGGCATTTCAAATGCCTCTGAATCCGTCTGAACCCATTTTTTTGACTTCCAAAAAAAAGCCTCTAAACTCAACTGCCCAGAAACAACTATAAACTTCCCAGTGTACATGTACTGATAAGATAACAGAGGAGAGTTCAGTGGCAGCTAGAAAAAAATGCCCAACTGCTCCTAAATGTCAGTTTACCAGCAGCAGTGTACATGAGGCCTTACACTTTTTTGGTGAATGGGTAGGTGTACTATACCCCATACTCATTCACATCGGGGCGGGGCAGGATCTGGGGGCCACCTTGTTAAAGGGGACTTCCAGATTCTGGTAAACCCCCCACCCGCAGACCCGCACAACTATCGACCATAAACATGAGGAGAAGGTGCTTTGGGGTGGGGGGCACCCTCCATGTTGAGGGAATGTGGCCTGGTATGGTTCAGGTGCGGGGGGGAGACCTGGCTCACTCCCCATTTCCTGGCCTGCCGGGCTGCATCCTCGGATAGGGGCCTAGTGTGGATTTTGGGGGGGGGCATGCTGGGGGCTTTTTCAGAATTTTTAATTGCTGGCATTCTGTTGTTTACATTTCAGCTGTCAGTGGTGATAGCCCGTTGACAGTTGATGAGTCATCGGTTTTTAAGGACGCAGCGACCGGCTTCCCGGCCCGCTCCTTAACAACCAGCTAATCTTCACACAGAATTCAAATTGGTCAATCATTTTTCGAATGTCCCGAATTCGAAATTTTTCGATAATGTGGAATTCGTTAGCAAATGAATAAACAAAACTAAACAAATTCCGAAACGAATCAATGAAACAAAATTAGTAACGTAACAAATCTATCCAAAACGAAACAAATTTTCCGTTCTGCACATGTCCATTGGCTAGGCTCTGCTCAATATTCTGTGTGGACCTTTGAATTCTCCCTCCCTAAGCTCTAGAAACTTCTTTCAGAGGCAGGAGGAAGTAATCAAACTCTCAGCCTGTGAAGCTCTGAACAGACCAGAGCAATCAATTGCTGCTCCTGGGATTACAGCAGAAGTCACCAACTAAATTTGCTTACTTGCCTCAGCGTGCGCTACAATTGTAACGGGATAATTAATGCTGCTCACATTAACTGTCAGTGGTCATAATGCTATGACTGATGGTTGTATGTATTGTAGTAAAAAGTAGAGTTGCAATTGGTTCTCGTTGTGGTGACTGTCTGGTTTGTAGAGACACAAAATATAAATTGCAATACCGTATAACATAATGGATCTGAAAACGTTTTTGTGCAAACTTTTGCTAAGTGTTTTTGAGGAGATGTCCTTCGCTCACATGCCTGTCATCAATGCCGCACAATTTAATACATAACAGCCATTGTATGCAGACTTTTATTTTGTTGTTTGCAATAAATAACAAACCTTCACACAAATGTCATGGAGATTTATAAAAAAGGTTAAGAATTCAGATCACCGAGTGCCCCCTATTATACCGGGCGTAATGTGCAAAACTTCATGGTCAGGGAGACTGACTTAATGCAAGGCATGTAGTCTTCGCTCGGGGGGGGGGCTGTTATATAAAGTGTATGTTAACCCGATTAACTTCTCCTATTTATGTCTATTTGGTTTGTTAAAGATTGAAGGTGTTTTATTATATCTGTTTGACAAGTGCAAAAAAGCAAAAAAAAATCTTGGAAAAACACGCTGCTGCTGATGCACTGAAATGCCAAAGAGACTTATCAGCTCTGCTCAGTTTACCCCTGCCAACTACAACCCTCTGATTGGATGAGGTAGACAGGCAGGGTGGGGACATCCCATTCCCCACCTCGTCCAATCAGAGCACACTTTGCCAATCAGAGAACATTCTCTTCAGAGGATAGATTGATTGCAGCAGGAGCCATTGGCTACTGCTGACACGAGAGCGGGAGTGGGGGGGGCGGGTGCAGGCACGCAGCAGTAGGACTAGGAAACGAGCACGTATGGGTGCCCCCAGGGAAAGCGGGGAGGAGGGGCCTGAAGTGCCGGCGGGGGGGGGGGGGGGGGCCAGAAGAAGAAGATCGGGGCTGCTCTGTGCAAAATGACAGAGCAGGTAAGTATAGGCATGTTTGTTACTTTAAAAAAAAAAAAAAAAAAAATTTGACCCTTTAATCCGAGGTCACAGGGCAACAATGCATTCAATGCATGAAGGTGAAAAACCTTCTGTGCTGCAGCCCGCCCCCCTTTTCTTACCTGAGCCCGATCCGATCCAGCGATGTGCATGAGTGCAGCATGCCACATCACTTTATCCCTTCTCATTGGGCAGCTTGATAGCAGAGAGAGCAACTGTCTCCTGCTGCTGTCAATCAATTGCTGTGACATGGGAGCGTGGGGGGGGGGGGGCAGAGCCGAGTCTGTGTCAATGGACGCAGCAGTGGGACACGAAAGCGAGCACGCATGGGTGGCCCCATGGGGGGTACCCGCCAAAGAGGAGGGGCCTGAAGTGCCGCCGTGGTACCGCAGAAGAATAGTATTGGGGCTACTCTGTCTAAAAGCACTGCAAAGAGCAGATAAGTATAACATGTTTTTTTTTTTAATAATAAAAAAAAATGAAGGTATAGAACCACTTTAATAAATACTTGTAATAAATAGATATACCGTATATACTCGAGTGTAAGCCGAGTTTTTCAGCACATATTTTTGTGCTGAAAGTGCCCCCCTCGGCTTATACTCGAGTCAAGCACTTTTCTGGTGCAAAGAATGACATTTTCTGAACCGACTTTGGGGCCCCGTATCTTGGGACCACTTGGTGCTAGGAACCCCAAATTTGGTGTGCAAACCCAGTAGCACGATAACATATGCAAAGCTGGTGTTTCTAGCCCCAAGTGGCCCCCGAGATATGGGGCCCCAAAGTCGGTTCGGAAAATGTCATTCTCTGCTGCAGAAAAGTGCTTGACATTTTCCGAACCGAATTTGGGGCCACGAATCTCGAAGCCACTTGTTGCTAGGAACCCCAAATTTGGTCTGCAAACCCAGTGGAACTAGCACTACAACATATCCAAAGCTGGGGTTACTAGCACCAAGCGGCCCCTGAGATATGGGGCCCCAAAGTCGGTTCGGAAAATGTCATTCTCTGCTGCAGAAAAGTGCTTGACATTTTCCGAACCGATTTTGGGGCCCCGTATCTCGGGGCCACTTGGTGCTGGGAACCCCAACTTTGGATATGTTGTAGTGCTGGTTCCTCTGGGCTTGCAGACCAAATTTGGGGTTCCCAGCAGCAAGTGGCCCCGAGATACGGGGCCCCAAAATTGGTCAACTGTGTCCATCTGCAATGTCATTTTGGGACCCTTTTGGGTCCAGAGACCCCAAATTTTGCCTGCAGCTAGGAGGCATCTAGGAACCCTTAACTACCGAGTTTGAAGTTCGGGGGACCTATGGCTGCAAATGGGCACAGCGAGGCATGCAAATGGGCACAGCGAGGCTGCAAATGGGCATTGTTGACCCTCTTTTCCACTTACGGTAGTTGCCCATTTCTCACCCCAGGCTTATACTCGAGTCAATAAGTTTTCCCAGTTTTTTGTGGTAAAGTTAGGTGCCTCAGGCTTATATTCGGGTCGACTTATACTCGAGTATATACGGTAAACCACAATAAAGAATCACTTGATGGGTCTGAAAAAGCTTTTTCCTAACGTTTGCTAAGTGCCATTGGCAAGCTCACCTCTACACACATTAAAGCCAACTAACAAACCTTGATGCAAACGTATTGAGATTTAAAAAAAACGTTAAGAATTTCAGATCACTAAGTACATCCTATTATGCTGGAAACTGAATTATTACAATGCATTTAGCCTCAAAGTTATATAAAGATATTGTAAACCTGATGAACTGTTTGTATCTATTTGGTTTGTTAAATACTGAAAGCATTATGCTACAATGCACTACCAGCGAAGGTATGCAAACTCATTTTTTTGTTCCCAGATAATAACAAACATTCGTGCAAATCTACGGAGATAAAAAAAGAAAAAGAAACAAAGTTGAGTATCTCAGATCACTGAGTGCATTCTATTACAGTGCCTTAAAAAAGGTATTCATACCACTTGAAATTTCCCACATTTTGTCATGTTACAACCAAAAACATTTTATTGGGATTTTATGTGATAGACCAACGCAAAGTGGCACATTATTGTGAAGTGGAAGGAAGATGATAAATGGTTTTCAACATTTTTTACACATAAATATGTGAAAAGTGTGGGGGGCATTTGTATTCAGCCCCCCTGTGAGGCAACAAAACAAGAAAAATGCAAAGGGGGTGAATACTTTTGCAAGGCACTGTATATCTGTTTGATAGGTGCAAAAAAAAATTTTATAAAATCTTGGGAAAACACACCGTCTCCTCTGCAGTGAAGTTCCAAAGAGCCTTATCAGCTCTTCTCAGTTGACCCCTGCCAACTACAAACCCTTTGATTGGACGAGGTACACAGGCAGGGTGGGGACATCCCATTCCCCACCTTGTCCCATCAGAGAGCAATTTGCATTCGTTGAGCAAATGCAAAGTGTTTTCTGCAGGGTTGCCACCTTTTCTTCAAGCCAAACCCGAACACTTTAGCGGCCTGGGACACCTCTGGGTGCCCCAAGGAGAGTAGTAATGCGGTGGGCATAGCGTGCCACAGCGAACAGTGGGTGTAGCCAAATTGCTCTTGTTGACATCATCGCCCTGCCTCCCAGACAGCCGCCCACAGCTCCCATCAGCAACAGATTTGTGTGTGACTATCTTGGTTACTTGGAGAGCCACAGTCCGGTCTGAATAATGTGTCCGGGTTTCAGCCTGCCTGAAACCCGGACACATGACTCAAAACCCGGACTGTCCGGGTGAATCCCGGACAGGTGGCAACCCTAGTTCTCTGAATGATGCCTTGCGGGTGACCCTCCTTTGTTCAGTAAGCAGCAGGACAGCCGCTCTGCACGGGACCTGGAAGCTAGTGGAAGTAATTAGAGTAGTAGTGTCTACTATAGTGATTTCCAGCTTCTAGAGGGATCCTTCAGGTATGGTACATACAGTCAGGTCCATAATTATTGGGACATCGACACAATTCTAATCTTTTTGGCTCTATACACCACCACAATGGATTTGAATTGAAACAAGATGTGCCTTAACTGCAGACTTTCAGCTTTAATTTGAGGGTATTTACATCCAAATCAGGTGAACAGAGTAGGAATTACAACAGTTTGTATATGTGCCTCCCCTTTTTTAAGGGACCAAAAGTAATGGGACAGATTAACAATCATCCATCAAACTTTCACTTTTTAATACTTGGTTGCAAATCCTTTGCAGTCAATTACAGCCTGAAGTCTGGAACACATAGACATCACCAGACGCTGGGTTTCAACCCTGGTGATGCTCTGCCAGGCCTCTACTGCAACCGTCTTCAGTTCCTGCTTGTTCTTGAGGCATTTTCCCTTCAGTTTTGTCTTCAGCAAGGGAAATGCATGCTCAATCGGATTCAGGTCAGGTGATTGACTTGGCCATTGCATAACATTCCACGTCTTTCCCTTAAAAAACTCTTTGGTTGCTTTCGCAGTATGCTTCAGTTCATTGTCCATCTGCACTCTGTGAAGCCAATGAGTTCTGAAGCATTTTGCTGAATATGAGCAGATAATATTGCCCGAAACACTTCAGAATTCATCCTGCTGTTTTTGTCAGCAGTCACATTATCAATAAATACAAGAGAACCAGTTCCATTGGCAGCCATACATGCCCACGCCATGACACTACCACCACCATGCTTCACTGATGAGGTGGTATGCTTTGGATCATGAGCAGTTCCTTTCCTTCTCCATACTCTTCTCTTCCCATCACTTTGGTACAAGTTGATCTTGGTCTCATCTGTCCATAGGGTGTTGTTCCAGAACTGTGAAGGCTTTTTTAGATCTTGTTTGGCAAACTCTAATCTGGCCTTCCTGTTTTTGAGGCTCACCAATGGTTTACATCTTGTGGTGAACCCTCTGTATTCACTCTGGTAAAGTCTTCTCTTGATTGTTGACTTTGACACACATACACCTACCTCCTGGAGAGTGTTCTTCATCTGGCCAACTGTTGTGAAGGGTGTTTTCTTCACCAGGGAAAGAATTCTTCGGTCATCCACCACAGTTGTTTTCCGTGGTCTTCCGGGTCTTTTGGTGTTGCTGAGCTCACCTGTGCGTTCTTTCTTTTTAAGGATGTTCCAAACAGTTGATTTGGCCACATCTAATGTTTTTGCTATCTCTCTGATGGGTTTGTTTTGTTTTTTCAGCCTAATGATGGCTTGCTTCACTGATAGTGACAGCTCTTTGGATCTCGAGAGTTATGGATATTGAGAGTTGACAGCAACAGATTCCAAAATGCAAATAGCACACTTGAAATTAACTTTGGACCTTTTATCTGCACCTTGTAAATGGGATAATGAAGGAATAACACACACCTGGCCATGGAACAGCTGAGCAGTCAATTGTCCCATTACTTTTGGTCCCTTAAAAAGTGGGAGGCACATATACAAACTGTTGTAATTCCTACACCGTTCACCTGATTTGGATGTAAATACCCTCAAATTAAAGCTGAAAGTCTGCAGTTAAAGCACATCTTGTTCGTTTAATTTCAAATCCATTGTGGTGGTGTATAAAGCCAAAAAGATTAGAATTGTGTTGATGTCCCAATATTTATGGACTTGACTGTATATTATATTTTTTTACATTCCTTCATTTGCTTCCTGGTTTATGACCTAGGCCAAAATTATGTCGTACATTCCCAGGAGTCCCCATACAAACCAGCATTAACTTTTTCAGCAATTTGAGCTACGGTAGCTCTTCTATTGGATTGGAGTATAAGGGCCAGCCTTTCTTCCCCATATGCATCAATGAGCCTTGGATTCCTGCGACTCTGTCACCGGTTCACCAATTTTCCTTCCTTGGACCACTTTTGGTCAGGAACAACATGCTCACTTACTGCCTAACAGACCGGGAACATTCCTCAAGAGCTACAAGAGCTTCAGTTTTGGAGTTGCTCTGACACAGTCGTCCAGCCATTACAATTTATCCCTTGTCAAATTCACTCAAATCTTTACACTTGCCCATTTTTTCTGTTTTCAACACGTCAACTTGAGGAACAACATGTTCACTTGCTGCCTAATATATCCCACCCACTTTTAGGTGCCGTTGTAACAAGCTAATCAGTGTTATTCACTTTACCTGTCAACGGTCAGAATCTCATGGCTGATCGGTGTCATGACCTTGCAGTAATACATTCATGACCTGTCTGTCTCTTACCTGGTCTGTGTATCAGCCTTGAGGCTTGTACTCTCACACCTGCATGCTTAAGTAATCTTCCCTCTGTGTGGCTCCACCCTAGCCTTAACAGGAACCACTATTTAACACTGTATTCTCCAAGCCTGCCTTGCCGTGCAATATTGTGTGTTTGGCTTCCTGTTTGCCGTGTGCTCTAAGTTTGTCTCTGTCTCTGTCTGCTTGTGATCCTGACCTTTGGTGCGTTCTCGACTATCCCTGTTTGCCTGTGACCCTGACTTTTGGCGTGTGCTCTGTTATCCTTGTCTGCTAGTCGCCCTGACATTTGGCTACCTGCTTGCTATCCCTTGCTGTCCTGGGCTGCTGTTTCCTCTCCATCCTCCTGTAGCCTACCGTGAGCATGAGCTGGGAGACCCTGGGGGCTGCGACCTGGAGCCAGTTGCAGCCCAGTCCATCCTCACCACTAGAGGCTCTGGTGAACAGCTGCTGGCTCTTAGACTCCGCGCCCTGGGGAATCTATGCTCTAACTTACTATGGGATCCATGTTGGTGCTCCAGGGCACCTGCCTTCCTGAACCACCCCGAGTTCCATCCGCAGCAGTCAGCCTTAGGGTCCACTATCATAGCGGTGCACTCCTGACCCCAACGGGGTGCATCTGTCACCTGGATACAGGTGATCTGACAATCGGTGTATATTCTAGTAAAAAGTGGAGTTGCAATCGATTATCATTATCGTGACTGTCTGCTTTGCAGAGACACAAAATATACACCACAATACCGAATCACATAATGGGTCTGAAAGGGTTTTTATTCCAACTTTTGCTGTCCTTGAGAAGTTCTCCTCCGCTCACATGTTAGTCATCAATGGCGCACAATTATATTCACTAACGGTCATGACAATGACACTCAATTTGTGTTACCAATAAAATACCAAACCTTCACACAAATGTATTGAGATAAAAAAAAAATCTTAAGAATTTCAGATCTCTGAATACATCCTAAATATACCGAGCGTTCTGAGTAAAACTTCCTGGCCAGAAAAACTGAGTCAATTTAAGGTATGTACCCTTCGGTCAGGGGATATAATATGAATTGTATGTAAAGCCAATTAACTTCTCTATTTATGTCTATGCAGTTTGTTATATATTGAAAGCGTTCTATTATATCTGTTTGAGAAGTGCAAAAAATAAAAAAAAACAAAAAATCTTGATAAAACACATTGCCATTGCCTCTGCTGCACTGAAGTTCCAAAGAGTCTTATGAGATCTGCTCAGTTTAACTCAACTACAAACCTTCTGACTGGATGAGGTGGACAGACAGGGTGGTGACATCACACTCTCCACCTCGTCCAATCAGAGAGCACTTTATACTCATTGAGAAAATGCTACGTGTTCTCTAAATGGCGCCCGTGCCTTGCAGACGACCACCTTTGTTCAGTAAGCAGCAAGGCAGCCGCTCGGCAAAGGGGCCCAGAAGCTAGTGGAGATGACTGGCGTAGTAGTGTCTACTGATCATCAGCTTCTAGAGGGATTCCTCAGATATGGCACATACATACCTAGCTTGGTCTAAGCTGCTCCAATGTAACTATGTATAAATTGCCTTGCCTGAAATTCTTTGTCACGAGGGCCACGTACCTGATGTGAGACCAAAGTAGTGGGGAGGCCTCCCTTGCACCTCAGGTCCTTGAAGCCTCTGGAGATGGAGACAGAGACTTGGTGGACACTGAGTGGCAACGGTGCCATCAGTGCGGAGCAACGTGCAAGCCTTAGTCCGAGATCCGAGCCGAGGTCAAGTCCAGTTTGGCAACGAAGTATAAAAGGCTTAATCAGAAGAAGAATGGTCGAGATCCAAGCTGGGTTCGGTACCAATCTGGCAGCTGAGTACAATAGGGATAAAGAAGTAGAATGGTCAAGGTACAAATCCGAGGTCAATGGCAAGCAGAAATCAAGAGTAGTCAAATAGGTTTCCAGGTCACAACAAGTTCAGACAGATCGCACACTAGCACAGGAACAAGGGGGGACTGAAGATAATACAGCAATTTGGCAGTGCCTGGGCTGGGCTTATATAGGGAAGTATGAGGTCAGCTCCAGTGCGCCTCCTGGGCATTTTCCCGCCTTTTTCCATCAGGTTGAGGTCACTTCCTGTGCGCCTCCTGGGCATTTTCCTGCCTTTTTTCATCAGGTTGAGGTCACTTCCTGTGCGCCTCCTGGGTATCTTCCTGCCTTTTTCCATCAGGTCTTCTGCGCAGGTGCGGGTTGGCGCATGCTCACTTGGCACGGATTTCCTCTTGCGGCAACGTGCCATTGGTGCATGCGTAGTAAGCCCTGGACTCTTACATTCTTAAACGATCTTCAAATGTGACCCAAATTTATCCCCAAACCTGCCCACACATTTTTTTTTCTGCTTGTTTCTATAGCAAGAAACAGCTATAATTAGTCCCCAAGAATTTTTTTCACAACTTCTGTAAAGTGTCATTGAGAAGTTCACCTCTGCCCACACGCCAGTCATCAAAGCCACACAATTAAATACACTACCAGCCATGGTATGCAAACTAATGTTTTTGTTCCTAGAAAATAACAAACCTTCGCGTAAATGTACTGAGATAAAAAAAAAGAAAAAAAAGTGAAGTATCTCAGATTACTGCATGCATTCTATTACAGTGCCTTGGAAAAGTATTCATACCCTTTAAAATTTTCCACATTTTTGTCATGTTACAACCAAAAACTTAAATGTATTTTATTGGGATTTTATGTGATAGACCAACACAAAGTGGCACATGATTGTGAAGTGGAAGGAAAATGATGAATGGTTTTCAACATTTTTTACACATAAATATGTGAAAAGTGTGGCATGCTTTTTTATTCAGCCCCCCTTTACTCTGATACCGTTAACTAAAATCTAGTGGAACCAATTGCCTTCAGAAGTCACCTAATTGGTAAATAGAGACCACCTGTGGGTAATGTAATCTCAGTATAAATTCAGCTGATCTGTGAAGCCCTCAGAGGTGTGTTAGAGAACCTTAGTGAATAAACAGCATCATGAAGGCCAAGAAACACACCAGACAGGTCATGGATAAAGTTGTGGAGAAGTTTAAACCTGGTGTGGGTTTTAAAAAAACATCCCAAGCTTTGAACATCTCACGGAGCTCTGTTCAATCCATCATTTGAAAATTGAAATGGAGTATGATACAACTGCAAACCTACCAAGACATGGCCGTCCACCTAAACTGACCGGCCGGGCAAGGAGAGCATTCATCAGAGAAGCAGCCAAGAGGCCCATTGTAACTCTGGAGGAGCTGCAGAGATCCACAGCTCAGGTGGGAGAATCTGTCCACAGGACAACTATTAGTCGTGTTCTCCACAAATCTGACCTTTATGGAAGAGTGACAAGAAGAAAACCATTGTTGAAAGAAAGCCATAAAAAGTCCTGTTTGCAGTTTGCGAGAAACCATGTGGGGGACACAGCAAACATGTGGAAGAAGGTGCTCTGGTCAGATGAGACCAAAATTAAACTTTTTGGCCTAAAAGCAAAATGCTATGTGTGGCTGAAAACTAACACTGCACATCACTCTAAACACACCACCCCCACCGTGAAACATGGTGGTGGCAGCATCATGTTGTGGGGATGCTTTTCTTCAGCAGGGAAAGGGAAGCTGGTCAGAGTTGATGGGAAGATGGATAGAGCCAAATACAGGGCAATCTTAGAAGAAAACATGTAATGCCGCGTACACACGACAGGACTTTCTGGCAGAAAAGGTCCGACGGAATCATTTCATCGGATATTCCGATCCTGTGGGGGCTTCATCGGACTTTATCTTGCGAAAATTCTGACGGACCTAGAAATAGAACACGTTTTAAATCTTTCCGACGGAATCAATTCCTATCGGGAAAACCGTTCGTCTGTATGCTAGTCCGACAGACCAAAAACGACGCAAGGGCAGCTATTGGCTACTGGCTATTTAACTTCCTTTTTCTAGTCCCGTTGTACGTCACCGTGTTCTAAACGATCGGACTTTGGTGTGATCGTGTGTATATGCAAGTCAGTTTCAGCGGAACTCCATCAGAAAAACCGCCAGAGTTTATTCTGACGGAAAATCTGGTCGTGTGCACGCGGCATTAGAGTCTGCAAAAGACTTGAGACTGGGGTTCACCTTCCAGCAGGACAACGACCCTAAAGATACAGCCAGAGCTACAATGGAATGGTTTAGATCAAAGCATATTCATGTGTTCGAATAGTCCAGACCTAAATGCAATTAAGAATCTGTGATAAGACTTGAAAATAGCTGTTCACGGACGCTCTCCATCCAATCTGACAGAGCTTGAGCTATTTTGCAAAGAAGAATGGGCAAAAATGTCCCTCTCTAGATGTGCAAAGCTGGTAGAGACATCCCCAAAAAGACTTGCAGCTGTTATTTGCAGTGAAAGGCGGTTCTACAAAGTATTGACTCTGGGGGGCGCCATACAAATGTAAAATGTGAGAAGTGTGTCACCGACGCAAAAATATATAAATCTATATAGAAAATCAGTGAATGTGCCTTTAAATAGCGGATCTGCTGCAGTCATATATTCCCCACCAGTGATGTGAAGTAAGCAATATTGCAATAGACAAGTGTAACTGCGCTGACCCTAAATAATATACATATTTTACCACATAACTAAAACAGTGAATATTGATAATTATTAATTCATAAATCCAATCGAGTGCATTATTAGTGAACCACAGTGACATACGAAAATATAAATTTTCCTTAAAGCATTATTAAATGGATCAAAATCATATGTTTAACAAGAGAGACGGTCCCACTATTCCTTTTCAAGAACTGGTTGTCCAAATCCCACGTGCACAAATCCTCATCTGTGACGGGAAAAATTTCACCAATTCGTGGAAGCCCACCACCTTCTGAAATGAGCACTTACCAGAAATACAGTAAAAAGACGCCTTTGGTTTATGCCTGGGTTGACCACTCCATTCACATGGATATATCTGAAGGTTTCCAAACGGTATACCAGTAATCACTCCACAGATCTCCACAGTGATCTCAGGGTCTCATAAAAAGCAAAAAGCCATAATTGCGCAACATATTATGCTTTATTCAGTTATTAAAATAGATATAAATAATGTCCACTCACAAATACGGTGCCTCTGGACAGGCACTGAGTCTTTCCAGCAATGCTTTTTGGATTGGTAAATGCCATTCTGTTTCCCGGGGACGGCGTAGGGTCTAAGCCTCGATATGGTGCAGGTTGGGGCAGGAAGTGACGTCGGCGTTACCCAGATTCCTCAGGAGCCTGAATACGCATGATTGGATGCGAAACGCGTAGAGGCTTCTGGGTAACACCGACGTCACATCCTGCCCCACATCACTTCCTGCATTACATTTTTCTATTGAATACAAATGTACCCCCCACACTTTTCATGTATTTATTTGTAAAAAAATTTGAACCATTTATCATTTTCCTTCCACAATTATGTGCCACTTTGTGTTGGTCTATCACGTAAAATCCCAATAAAATACAGTACCTTTTATACAATACCTTTTGGCTCGGTTCTTTTAGCTGTCAGCGGGATTTCCCCGCTAACAGCTGAAATGTAAAGAAAAGAATGCCAACAATTATTGGTTGTTAAGGAGCGGAGCCGCAGTGTCCTTAACAACCAATGTCATTTCAGCTGTCAACAGGTGGCACGTCTGGCCAGGGAGGAAGAGGCCACTTAGCTTAGCGTTTCTGCCTTCCTGAGGTGTTCCACGGCGAACACATCAACTTTAGAGGAGCGGAATCTGGCATCTAAGCTGCCGTCCAGGATCCTCTTTCACCTGGGTGGCATTTCCAAAAGTCCACCAAGCCTCCTCAGCGGCTTACCAACTTCTTTCCCTCTGCCTGCCAATGGGACATGCAAGATGGCGCCAGCTGACACCTGCAGATGCGGCCCGCCTTCTCAGGACACTGGTGAGTTCTCTCCAACCTCTACCTCACCACACAAAGTCCAGCCAAATCTAGGCAATGGAGGGAGGAGGACACACAATCAGCTATGCAGCCCCAGGCTAAAACTGGAGGAGACCTGCAGAGAACACAGCACGGCCTACCTATTGATTCATTCCCTGCTGCTGACAACTCTCAGAGCACACCATGAAAAGTGTGCTGCTCTCTCTAAGAAGTTATCTGTTCAAAATGTTGTGTACTATCTAATCCCTTGCTGTGCAGCTATTCCCCTCACACCCTGCCCTCACTTACCCCCCTACTCCCCCCACTCTGCCCTCACTTACCCCCTATCCCCCCCACCCTACCCTCCATTACCCCTCTACCCTCCCTACTCTGCCCTCACTTACCCCCCTACTCCCCCCACCCTACCCTCCATTACCCCTCTACCCCCCCCCACTCTGCCCTCATTTACACCCCTATCCCCCCCACCCTACCCTCCATTACCCCTCTACCCCCACTCTGCCCTCACTTACCCCCCTACTCCCCCCCGCCCTGCCCTCACTTACCCCCTACTCCCCCCCGCCCTGCCCTCACTTACCCCCTAATCTAGAGGGATCCCTCAGGTATGGCACATACTTACACACCTACCTTGAACAGACCAGAGTAATCAATTGCTGCTCCTGTGATTACAGCAGAAGCCACAAACTAAAACTAGCTGCCTAACTAAGAGCGTGCTACAATTGTAACGGGATAATCAACGCTGCTCACATTACCTGTCAGTGGTCATAACGCTATGACTGAAGGGTGTATGTATTGTAGTAAAAAGTAGAGTTGCAATTGGTTCTCGTTGTGGTGACTGTCTGGTTTGCAGAGAAACAAAATATAAAATACCGTATAACATAATGGGTCTGAAAAAGTTTTCTGTCAGAACTTTTGCTAAGTGTTTTTGAGGAGATGTCCTTCGCTCACACGCCCGTCATCAATGCCGCACATCTTATTACATAACAGCCATTGTATGCAGGCTCATATTTTGTTTGCAATAAAAAAACAAACCTTCACACAAAGGTCATGGAGATTTTTTTTAAAAAGTTAAGAATTCAGATCACCGAGTGCATCCTTTTATACCGGGCGTACTGTGCAAAACTTCCCGGTCAGGGAGACTGACTTAATGCAAGGCATGTAGCCTTCGCTCAGGGGATTTAATATGAACTGTACGTTAACCCGATGAACTTCTCCTGTTTATGTCTATTTGGTTTGTTAAAGATTAAAGGTGTTTTATTATCTCTGTTTGATAAAAGCAAAAAAGCAAATGAAATCTTAGAAAAACACGCTGCCTCTGCTGCGCCGAAATGCCAAAGAGACTTATCAGCTCTGCTCAGTTTACCCCTGCCAAGTACAAACCCTCTGATTGGATGAGGTGGACATGCAGGGTGGTGACATCAGATTCCACACCTTGTCCAATCAGAGAACGCTTTGCCAAATAGAGAACACTCTCTTAATTGGACAGATTGATAGCAGCAGGAGCCACTGGCTTGGAGCGCCAGCGGGTTACCCCAGAAGAAGAGGATCGGGGCTGCTCTGTGCAAAACCACTGCACGGAGCAGATAAGGATAACATTTTTTGTTATTTTAATAAATAAAAAAATAAAAAAACAGGGTTTAAAACCAATTAACCACTTTAGGACCGAGCCTCTTTTTGAGATTTGTTGTTTACAGGTTAAAATCAGTTTTTTTTTGCTAGAAAATTACTTAGAACCCCCAAACATTATACATTTTTTTTCTAACACCCTAGAGAAGAAAATGGCGGTCGTTGCAATACTTACTGTCACTTTTTTTGGAAAAAAAACATTTTTTTGAATTAAAAAATAAGACAACAGTAAAGTTAGTGTATATAAAGATATTAAGAGACACTACCCTCCCCACCAATAATATCTCCACCGCGCCTGCTAGAATAAAAGACTGAAGGTCACAGAACCATATATGTGTATATATAGAAATGAAATAAAAATTGTGTGGTGAACCAACTCCCCACAATTAGTGCAAAGCTGCCCCTTTAAAACAAAAATTGTCTAAAACATATTAATTCCAGTGTGCCTATACTGTCACAAATTTCCTACAGGCACTCAGAGAAAAAATGAGAGGCGCTACAGATCAATGAAAATGTTCATGTGCTTCAAACCAGTGATGGTGTGACCCCCCAAAGGAGTCCTAATGACTTAGTGCATTCAAAGCTGTGAACATAAAATGCAAAATTAAAAAAGCAAAGAATTATAAATGCAAAAAACATATATTATTAACACACTCAATAGGCTATGGGTGAAGCTTCAATCCAGTGATGGTGTGACTCTCTCACTATATGATGCTCCCAAAAAATAATAATAATAATGCATCTCCAGTGATAAAGGTGCAATATATTCATGCCAAGCATGCATTAACATAAATCAAATGCAATGACATCACTTTCAAAAATCAGTCCAAAAAACGACATGACATCACACGTGATAGATAATGTCCTGAAAAGTGATCAATCTTGATGCAACAGGGTGATAATGTGAATCTTCCACCTCTCCCTTAGTGCACGGTGCTTCCACTCCCTCAAGAATAACACTCACCGACTAATATTGCCAGCACTCTCATGCACGGCAAAAATCGCTTATTTACCACACCAGGGTAATAGGATCAATCGTTGTTTCCACGGTGATTGTTTAAGCATGGGGTCCACATGAAAGAAACAAATGAGTGCTCCAATAGTGTAAACCAGTTTCACTCTTTATTAAAACCACTGCAATCTTCTAACATCACACTCACATTTAAAACGATAAAACAAGCCAAAGTAAGGTGCAGATCACATCAAACTGTATGTGGTGGAACCAAATGCAACAAATGGTCACGGCGGACCCGAGGTGTGCCGGCGCAAAGCTTTCAATCTCACCGCCTCCCTGGACGATCCTCCGTGCCTCCGTGTAATTACAACTCCTCTCCCTCAGTATGGATAGCAGCGCTGTGTGTCACGTCTCACAGTCACGCCCCCGACATGTTTCGTCACAAGTTGACTTACTCATGGGACAGTAAAGTTAGCCCATTTTTTTTTTTTATATTGTGAATGATAATGTTACGCCAAGTAAATTGATACCCAACATGTCATGCTTCAAAATTTGCTCGTGGAATGGCGACCAACTTTTACCCTTAAAAACCTCCATAGGCGACGTTTAAAAAATTCTACAGGTTTCATGTTTTGAGTATGCGTTCCCTTCTGCACGCGAGCTTGGCGGGACGGGGCGCGTTTTAAATTTTTACGTTTTTTTCCTATTTTTTTTTACCTTTTATTTTTACCCTGTTCTATAAAAAAAAATTGTGTCACTTTTACTCCTATTATTCCCATCTTCCCCTCACGTGTCTCCATGTCACACAAGGGACAACATCCGATCGCCTCCACCGCTGCCGACGGCTCCGGAGCGCAGTTGGAGGCGCCGATAAAAGTGATCTCGCGGTGAATCCGCAGCAGAGACCACTGTTATTGGAAAGTGGACCGCCGGCCGAAGAAGAAGATGCCGTTGTTATGGCAGCTAGCTGCTGCCATAACCACGATATTTCTCTTCAAAGTTAGGACGTACAGTGGGGACGGAAAGTATTCAGACCCCCTTAAATTTTTCACTCTTTGTTATATTGCAGCCATTTGCTAAAATCATTTAAGTTCATTTTTTTTCCTCATTAATGTACACACAGCACCCCATATTGTACACACAGCACCCCATATTGACAGAAAAACACAGAATTGTTGACATTTTTGCAGATTTATTAAAAAAGAAAAACTGAAATATCACATGGTCCTAAGTATTCAGACCCTTTGCTCAGTATTTAGTAGAAGCCCCCTTTTGGTCTAATACAGCCATGAGTCTTTTTGGGAAAGATGCAACAAGTTTTTCACACCTGGATTTGGGGATCCTCTGCCATTCCTCCTTGCAGATACTCTCCAGTTCTGTCAGGTTGTATGGTAAACGTTGGTGGACAGACATTTTTAGGTCTTTCCAGAGATGCTCAATTGGGTTTAAGTCAGGGCTCTGGCCGGGCCATTCAAGAACAGTCACGGAATTGTTGTGAAGCCACTCCTTCGTTATTATCGCTGTGTGCTTAGGGTCATTGTCTTGTTGGAAGGTAAACTTTCGGCCCAGTCTGAGGTCCTGAGAACTCTGGAGAAGGTTTTCGTCCAGGATATCCCTGTACTTGGCCGCATTCATCTTTCCCTCGATTGTAACCAGTGGTAATGTCCCTGCAGCTGAAAAACACCCCCACAGCAAGATGCTGCCACCACCATGCTTCACTGTTGGGACTGTATTGGACAGGTGATGAGCAGTGCCTGGTTTTCTCCACACATACCGCTTAGAATTAAGGCCAAAAAGTTCTGTCTTGGTCTCATCAGACCAGAGAATCTTATTTCTCACCATCTTGGAGTCCTTCAGGTGTTTTTTAGCAAACTCCATGCGGGCTTTCATGTGTCTTGCACTGAGGAGAGGCTTCCGTCGGGCCACTCTGCCATAAAGCCCCAACTGGTGGAGGACTGCAGTGATGGTTGACCTTCTACAACTTTCTCCCATCTCCCGACTGCATCTCTGGAGCTCAGCTACAGTGATCTTTGGGTTCTTCTTTACCTCTCTCACCAAGGCTCTTCTCCCCCGATAGCTCAGTTTGGCTGGACGGCCAGCTCTAGGAAGGGTTCTGGTCGTCCCAAATGTCTTCCATTTAAGGATTATGGAGGCCACTGTGCTCTTAGGAACCTTAAGTGCAGCAGAATTTTTTTTGTAACCTTGGCCAGATCTGTGCCTTGCCACAATTCTGTCCCTGAGCTCTTCAGGCAGTTCCTTTGACCTCATGATTCTCATTTGCTCTGACATGCACTGTGAGCTGTAAGGTCTTATATAGACAGGTGTGTGGCTTTCCTAATCAAGTCCAGTCAGTATAATCAAACACAACTGGACTCAAATGAAGGCGTAGAACCATCTCAAGGATGATCAGAAGAAATGGACAGCACCTGAGTTAAATATATGAGTGTCACAGCCAAGGGTCTGAATACTTAGAGCCCTTGCACACTGGGGCGGGGGGCGGCGTCGGCAGTAAAACGCCGCTATTATTAGCGGCGTTTTACCGTCGGTATTCGGCCGCTAGCGGGGCGGTTTTACCCCCCGCTAGCGGCCGAGAAAGGGTTAAATACCACCGCAAACCGCCTCTGCAGAGGCGCTTTGCCGGCGTATAGCCGCGCCATCCCATTGATTTCAATGGGCAGGAGCGGTAAAGGAGCGGTATACACACCGCTCCTTCACCGCTCCGAAGATGCGGCTAGCAGGACTTTTTTTACCGTCCTGCCAGCGCATCGCTCCAGTGTGCAAGCCCTCGGGCTTTCACACTGGAATGACAGTAGCGGCACTTTCGGGGCGGTTTGCAGGCGCTATTATTAGCGCAATAGCGCCTGCAAACCGCCCCAGTGTGCAAGGGCTCCTAGGACCATGTGATATTTCAGTTTTTCTTTTTTAACAAATCTGTAAAAGTGTCAACAATTCTGTGTTTTTCTGTCAATATGGGGTGCTGTGTGTACATTAATGAGGAAATAAATGAACTTAAATGATTTTAGCAAATGGCTGCAATATAACAAAAAGTGAAAAATTTAAGGGGGTCTGAATACTTTCCGTTCCCACTGTATATTGGCGTGCGGCGGTCTGGAAGTGGTTAAATAAATACTTGTAATAAATAGATATAAACCACAATACAGAATCACATAGTGGATCTGAACTGGGAATGGGTTCCCAACGTTTGCTAAGTGCCATTGGCAAGTCCACCCCCCCCCCCCTCACAAACCCACATCAATGCCGCAGAGTTAAACACATTAAAGCCAACTAACAAACCTTGAAGCAAATGTATTGCAATTTAAAAAAATGTTAAGAATTTCAGATCACTGAATACATCCTATTATACTGGGTGTACTGAACGTGTTTTTCCGATCAGGGTAACTGACTTATTGCAATGCATTTAGCCTCCCAGTTATATAAAGAACATGTAAACCTGATGAACTTCTCCTTATTTGTATCTATTTGGTTTATTAAATACATTAAATACTGAAAGCATTGCGCTATATCTGTTTGATAAGTACAAAGAAAAAAAAACATCTTGGAAAAAAACGGTGCCTCCCAGTGGCGGCCGGTGGTCATTTTTTTTAGGGGGGCGGCAAGCAGTAAAACCACCAATCCCCCCCATCCACACCACCACACCCCCACACCCCACCCCACCCGATCGGATCTGGAGCACTTACCCCATCTAAGCTTCTCCCGGGCTTCACTGGCGGCATCCCCTGCTCTCCACGGGCAGCTTGGGGGCTTCCGTTTCCTCCCTCCTCCTTGGTGGCCAATTGGGACTCTTCTCTTTTTGGCAAATCAGAAAACTGATTGAGGATCAGTGTTTCAATAGCGAACATTCATTCGCTGTTGTAACACCTGGGTGGGCTCGTGGCACAATGCTCTGTGCCACGAGCCCACCCTAATTTGAAGCCTATTAGAGCCTCTGGCTCTAATCAGGTGCTTAAAAAAATACCCCCGCCACTGAACTTCATGCGCCCAGCATCCTGAAAGGGGCCGGACGCATGACCAGGGGTGGCGGCCATGGATAGAGCATAAAAAGGGGGTAGCGGCCGTGGATAAAGGGGGCAGTGCCTGGGCGTCCCTAATGGATGGGCCGCCACTCGTGCCTCCTCTGCACTGAAGTTCCAAAGAGACTTATCAGCTCTGCACAGTTTACCCCTGCCAACTAAAAACCCTCTGATTGGACGAGGTATACAGGCAGGGTGGTGACATCCCATTCCCCACCTCGTCCAATCAGAGAGCACTTTGCATTTGTTGAGAACATGCAAAGTGTTCTCTGAATGGTGCCCTGCAGGCGACCTCCTTTGTTTAATAAGCAGCAGGGCAGCTGCTCTGCGTGGGACCTGGAAGCTGGTGTAGATCATTGGATTAGTGGTGTCTACTATAGTGATGTCCAGCTTCTAGAGGGATCCCTCAGGTATGGCACATACATGTTGGTCTAAGCTGGTCCAATGTAACCATGTAAAAGTTGCCATACTGATATTCATCTCTAACGACAATCTTTAGATGTGTCCCAAATTTATACCCAAACCTGCCCAGTATTTTTATTTTTTGTGCAAATACCTTCTAGCTGCTAAAAGGCAAAAAATTGGCATGTATAGTGCACAGTCTATGCCAACTATGGACATCAGGAGCAAGGGGGTAGAGGATGCACCCATTCTATGGCATGTATTAGGAACAGGCAGCACAGTGGCTAACTGGTTAGGACTTCCACCTAGCAGGAATAGGGTCATTGGTTTGAATCCCAACCGTGGTACTACCTGAATAGAGTTTGCATATTCTCCCAGTGCCTACGTTGGTTGCCTCCTACACTGGTAGGTCAATTTACCCTAGTATGAATGTGATTTAGGGACAAATTTCAAGCTCCTTGAGGGTGTAGCACTACCCCCGCAGGAGCTGCTTGAATATTTGTGCCTGGGTCTCCCACTGATTAATCCACAACCAGAGTTACACACACACACACTTTCGCTCGTTGTCTCCAATGACCAGTCTAGGTGACTTGATTTGGAGAACTTGGCTAGGAGAAGGGGATTAGTAGGATACTACAAATTAACTATTCACAAGCGAGAACAACTCTCTCAATAGAACTGTGTAGCAGATTATCTGTAGGACCATACAGTGCCTGTACGGAATGAACAAGTTCCTTTGTAGGAGAAGGAACTCAGTGGACTTTGTCTCTTCAAGACACTAGCCAGTGTCCCCTTTAGCTCACACACCCAGTATGCTGACTTCTAGGACCAAGAGGGGGATTTCAGCAACACACACAGTCTCAGGGATCCCTTTTAGGGGGTCTGTACTCACAAGGCCCTGGCCAGGCCCCCCCCCCCCCCTGTACTGTCACAGTGGCACCCACCCACCTCCTCTATCTTCTCCGGGCTTGAGCAGGCTCCGCCTCCACTACAGATGTCAACTCCACCCACCTCCTCTATCATCTCCGGGCCGGCTCCGCCTTCACCATGGACGTCCGCCGGCACAACAGTCTATCATCTCCGGGCTGCAGCATGCTTTAAAGCAGGGGACTCCCCAATCCCTGTGCGACACTGCCACTGGGAGGAGCCACAGCAGTGGGGAGGGGTGTTCAGCTTCCCTGGGAGGCCGGGGCACTGGTGTGTTAGACTGGTGGCAAGCTGTGGTGGCAAGCGACACTGCACAGTGGGCAAGCTGCTGGTGGCATGTGACGGTGACAAGTGACACACTGCATCTGGCAGCAGGCGACAGTGGCAAGTGACGGTGGCAAGTGACAAGCTTAGGGTTTCCACTGATTCTGCATTATGGTGAGTTGAACTATTTCATTATATATTATAATTTAGTAATAGAAACAATGTGCCTCAATCATCCTGACATCATATCAAGCATGGTGTTGGGATGATTTAAGTGCTAACGCCAGCCATTCGCCCGACAAATCACCCACCGCCAAATTTCCCATCAACCTACATTCTCCCATCCCCCAGCCTAACCCCCCGGGGGGGGGGGTCCTTGAATGGCAGTTTGGAAATGTGGTCACCCTACTGGCCACAGGTCACCTTCCTCCGTGAAACCAGACAGGATCCGTGGACATTCTCCCTCAGTTTGCAAAAGAACCATGGGCTGTAGCTTCAGTGTTTCAGGCCCTCAGGTTGCCCAACTGAGGTCGCATGGCAGCCTACGCTGGGAAGAGGCAGCAGTCTCCTCCCGACCTGGATTTCTCTCCATGGGAGTCTGGACCATGAGCCCATGTGCTCTTCAGATTTAAATACAAGTACCCAGCATTCTTTGGGGCTCACCCCCTTCTAATTGGCCAGGGCTGTATATACATCCATGTTCTCACCTGCCAGGTTTCCAGCCACTGTCCAATATGTCTCATTACTATTGGATCAGTGTGAAACCTCCAAGACAGCATGAGCAGCTCCTCCCCACCTGGACCTCTCTCCAAGGGAGACTGGACCATGAGCCCATGTGCTCTTCAGATTTAAATACAAGTACCCAGCATTCTTTGGGGCGCATCCCCTTCTAATTGGCCAGGGCTGTATATACATCCATGCTCTCACCTGCCAGGTTTCCAGCCACTGTCCAATATGTCTCATTACTACTGGATCAGTGTGAAACCTCCAAGACAGCATGAGCAGCACCAGAGCACACTAAGCAGACTCTATCAAACAATCACAGCTCTCTGTTAAGCAGACAGCACATGATTTTGCCTAGCTGTCTCCCTGGTAAGCAGAGAAACCCAAAAACTATATACACTCACTAGCACCTACCTAGGAAGGCACTACAAAGGCATGGACTGATGAGAATGTATAACATATATGTGGCAGCACAGTGGTGTAGTGGATAGCACTTTCACCTAGCAGCAATAGAGTCACTGGTTCAAATCCTGACCACAACACCATCTGCCTGGAGTTTGCACGTTCTCCCTGTGCCTGTGTAGGTTTCCTCCGGGTACTCTGGTTTCCTCCCACACTCCAAAGACATGCTGGTAGGTTAATTAGATCCTGTTGAAAAAATTGGCCAAATATGTGTACATAAATCATACTAAACATAACCTTCTTATGCAGAGTGTGACACAGAATTGATGCAGAGTGTGACACAGAATTGAGTTCTGTACACCGGCACATCACCACCTTCCTTATAAAGCCGGTCATCGGGAGTCGCCCCAGGTCCTCTCCCTAACTGAGTTAGGAAGTTTCCTTTCTGCCACCACCCTCGCTGCGAATACATCTCACCACAAGAATTAAATTGTAAACTCAAAAGGATCGTCTTCTGCAGTAGTCTGTAAGAATTCTAATATTTCTATGGATGGTAGTTGTTCACCGAGCAACAATTGTCGCAGTCTGTCTATCGCGTCACTATTTCTTTCCTGACCTTCGTCATCAATAACAGTCTTCTGAGTACCACATTTACTACTGGAAAGATCGGCATAGGTTTGTGGGTGACCTGATAATTTCCCAAATGCCTGGTGAGACCACTGTTATGGTGGTCACCTCGAGCTGGTAAGGAGCCTCATACCTCACTTGGGTGCGAATCTCTTTGGATGCTGGATTCACCTATGTCACATCTCTTCTGATTATATGCACTTTGGTCATCAACTCACTTTACTTATGGACCTTTTTGAGTTTCTGCAATATTTATAATTGGGACTTATTTCATCACTTTATTTAATTATTTTTCACTTGTGGTATAAGGTGAGACATCTGTCTCTGTCTTCTATGGGAGACCTGTTCTCTGTTTTTTATAATTTTCTTCATTTCATTTTGGTGGATCAATCACTTCTTTATGGTTATGTTTAGTATGATATACAACTCATATTTAGTTTTAGCGCTGCACTTATTTTGTTTTCTGATGGTTTGGAGTTTAGTATTAGACTTTTAGTGCTGGCGGCTTTTACAATTCACTTATCAACATACACTTTTCTAGCGCAGCGTTAACCCTTTCCTTGGGTTTTTATTTTAAATATGTGTACGTGTTTGTAAGCGTGTCGGGAGCCCATGAGGCAAAGGACTGCGCTATACCGCAGATGGACACTGGTGGCAAAAAGCACCCTGAGGTGATTCAGTTTGCATAGGTAGTGCTATACAAGTCACTCATTCATTTATATGTAAAGTGCTGCATAAATTGATGGTGCTATATGAGTACCTTTAAAAAAAAACAGGAAGAGGGGAGAAGTTCTGCATCCTTGTGCTGGACAAACCCATCCCAGTACTAAGGCATGGTCTCCAGAACTTCATCTCCCAGTGTGTGGGGAAGCTCTTCGGAGTCAAGGTGGGGCGTTAATCTTCTACACAGCCTTTGCTTCCACATGCATCAATGAGCCTTGGCCAGCCATGACTCTGTCACCAGTTCACCGGATTCCCACTTATGGTCGGTCCTGACCACTGCAGACTGGGAACATCCCTTAAGAGCTACAAGAACTTCAGTTTTGGAGTTGCTCTGACCCAGTCGTCCAGCCATTACAATTTGGCCCTTGTCAAAGTCGCTCGGATCCTAACACTTGCCCATTTTTTCTGCTTTCAACACGTCAACTTCAGAAACAACGTGTTCACTTGCTGCCCAATATATTCCACTCACTTTCAGGTGCCATTGTCACAAGATAATCAGTGTTATTCAGTTTACTTGTCAGTGGTCAGAATGTTATGGCTGATTGGTGCATATTGTAGTAAAAAGAAGAGTTGCAATTGGTTCTGGTTGCCTTTTCTGTCTGGTTTGCAGAGACACAAAATATAAACTATATAAACTACAATACCCAATCACATAATGGGTCTGAAAGAGTTTTTTTATTCCAACTTTTGCTGTCATTGAGAAGTTTTCCTCCGATCTCGCGCCAGTCATCAATGCAGCACAATTATATTCACTACCAGCCAGCCATGACTCTCAATTTCAAAACCTTCACACAAATGTATTGAGATAAAAAAATAAATGTTGGGGATTTTTAGATCATCCTATTATACCGAGCGCACTGAGTAAACCTTTCCGATCAGGGAAACGGAGTCAATGTAAGGCATGTAGTCTTCGGTCAGGGGATGTTACATAAACTGTATGTAAACCCAATGAACATCTCTAATTTATGTCTATTCAGTTTGTTATATATTGAAAGCGTTTTATTATATCCGTTTGATACAAGTGCCAAAAAAAATAAATAAATCTTGTAAAAACGCACTGCCTCTGCTGCACTGAAGTTCCAAAGAGTCTTATGAGCTCTGCCCAGTTTAACTCAGCAAACTACAAACCCTCTGACTGGATGAGGTGGACAGGCAGGGTGGTGACATCACACTCTCCACCTCGTCCAATCAGAGAACATTTTGCACTCGTTGAGAAAATGCAAAGTGTTCTCTGAATGGCACCCGTGCCATGCAGACGACCTCCTTTGTTTAGTAAGCAGCAGGGCAGCCGCTCGGCAAGGGGCCCAGAAGCTAGTGGAGATCGCTGGAGTAGTAGTGTCTACTATAGCGCTGATCAGCTTCTAGAGTGATCCCTCAGGTATGGCACATACATACCTACCTTGGTCCAAGCTGGTCCGATGTATAAATTGGCAAACCTGAAATATTTCTTGCAAAAGTATCCCCCCCCCCCTTGGTATTTTTCGTGTTTTGTTGCCTCACAACCTGGAATTAACGTGGATTGTTTGAGGATTTGCATCATTTCATTTACAGAACATGCCCACAACTTTTTGTGGGCATGTTTTTTTTTTTTTTATTGTGAAGCAAACAACAAATAGGACAAAATAACAGAAAAAATCAATGTGCATAACTATTCACCCCCCTAAAGTCAATAATTTGTAGAGCCACCTTGTGCGGCTATCACAGCTCCAAGGCGCTTTGGATAAGTCTCTATGAGCTTGCCACATCTTTCCACTGGGATTTTTGCCCATTCCTCCTCCTTGCTCCAGCTCCTTCAAGTTGGATGGTTTGTGCTTGTGAACAGCAATCTTTAAGTCTGACCACAGATTTTCTATTGGATTGAGGTCTGGGCTTTGACAAGGCCATTCCAACACATTTACATGTTTCCCCTAAACCACTCAAGTGTTGCTTTAGCAGTGTGTTTGGGGTCATTGTCTTGCCGGAAGGTAAACCTCCATCCTAGCCTCAAATCACACACAGAGTGCTACAGGTTTTGCTCAAGAATATCCCTGTATTTAGAACCATCCATCTTTCCCTCAACCCTGACCAGTTTTCCAGTCCCGACTGCTGAAAAACATCCCCACAGCATGATGCTGCCACCACCATGTTTTACAGTGGGGATGGTGTTCTTTGGGTGATGTGATGTGTTGGGATTATTCCAGACATAGGGTTTTCTTTGATGGCCAAAAAGTAAAATTTTAGTCTCATCAGACCAGAGCACCTTCCTCCATACATTTTGGGGGTCTCCCACATGCCTTTTTCGCAAACTCAAAACGTGCCATTTTGTTTTTTGCTGAAAGTAATGGCTTTCTTCTGGCCACTCTGCCATAAAGCCCAACTCTATGGAGTGTACGGCTTATTGTCGTCCTATGTACAGATACTCCAGTCTCTGCTGTGGAACTCTGCAGTTCCTCCAGGGTTACCTTAGGTCTCTGTGCTCCTCTCTGATTAATGCCCTCCTTGCCCAGTCCGTGAGTTTTGGTGTGCGGCCGTCTCTTGGCAGGTTTGCTGTTGTGCCATGTTCTTTCCATTTGGTTATGATAGATTTGATGGTGCTCCTAGGGATCATCAAAGATTTGGGTATTTTTTTATAACCTAACTCTGACTTTTACTCAACAACATTGTCCCTTACTTGTTTGGAGAGTTCCTTGGTCTTCATGGCAGTGTTTGGTTAGTGGTGCCTCTTGTTTAGGTGTTGCAGCCTCTGGGGTCTTTCAAAAAGGTGTGTATATGTAATGACAGATCATGTGACACTTAGATTGCACACAGGTGGACATCATTTCACTAATTATGTGACTTCTGAAGGTAATTGGTTGCACCACAGCTTTTTATGAGCTTCATAACAAAGGGGGTGAATACATACGCATGTGCCAGTTATCAGTTTTCTATTTCTGAAAAATAATTTTATGTATATATTTTTCTAATTTTACTTCACCAACTTAGACTATTGTGTTCTGATCCATCACATATAATTCAGATTAAAAAAATTGAACCAAAGGCTGTAATGTAACAAAATAGGTAAAAAGCCAAGGAGGGGTGAATACTTTTGCAAGGCACTGTACCTTGTTTACAGAGCACAGATCAGCAATCACGCGATCCGCCATCTTTCTCCTCTCTCGCATGACAGCTGCAGCAGGCGGGGCAAAGGATCCCCGCTGACGTCATTCAGGAGAGAGGCAGCCCTGCCGCTGCAGCTGTCATGCGAGAGAGGAGAAAGGCGGCGGGTCACGTGATCGCCGATTAGACATTAGATTCATCAACCAAGAGGATAATGTAAACTGTACCCTAATTTGAGCAGCAGAAGGGGAGGGGGCGGGCACGGACACAGAGCTAGACAGGAAGGAGAGGGGGGAGGAGACAGACAGCAGGAAGGCATGTAAACTGACCACAGTGTCAGGGCTCAGCAGTCATGATGAACCGTGGTCAGTTTACAGGGGGGTGGGCAAAAACTGACAGGATCAGACAGATTTTTTAGGAGTTACAGGGGGACAAATGACACGGTGGGGCAGACAGCAAACAGTTAAAGGAACAGGATCTTTATTTTTATTTCTTTGGGGTTAACAAAGGCTTTAAGGTAAAAACCATCCTTTTAAAATGTTTTTACAACTTTGTACCAATAAAATGTAAAAATTTTATACAATTCATGTCTATTGTGTTTTGCCCACGTTTAAAGCCCCATTTCTCTTTCTATTTGTCATTTTCGCTATTCCTAGGGGTGTGTGGTGCTATTGACTTTCAGACACTCACATTACATTTATTGATTCAGGGATAAAATGTTTACTTGCTGTCTAATATATTCCACATACTTTCAGGTGCCATTGCCACAAGATAATCAATGTTACTCACTTTACAGTGCCTTGAAAAAAGTATTCATACCCCTTGAAATGTTCCACATTTTGTCATGTTACAACCAAAAACGTAAATGGATTTTATGTGATAGACCAACACAAAGTGGCACATAATTGTGAAGTGGAAGGAAAATTAAAAATGGTTTTCAAAATATTTAACAAATAAATATCTGAAAAGTGTGGCGTGCATTTGTATTCAGCAAACATGTGGAAGAAGGTGCCCTGGTCAGATGAGACCAAAATTGAACTTTTTGGCTTAAAGACAAAACGCTATGTGTGGCAGATAACTAACACTGTACATCACCCTGAACACACCATCCCCACTGTGAAACATGGTGGTGGCAGCATGATGTTGTGGGGATGCTTTTCTTCAGCAGGGAAGCTGGTCAGAGTTGATGGGAAGATGGTTGAAACCAAATACAGGGCAATCTTAGAAGAGAACCTGTTATGCCGCGTACACTTGAGCGGAATGTCCGACAGAAAAAGTCAGACGGAAGCTTTTCATCGTCTATTCCGATCGTGTGTATGCCTCATCCGGACTTTCCTTTTTCAAAATTTCTGACGGACCTAGAAAGAGAACATGTTCTAAATATTTCCAACTGAACCAATTACTATCGGGAAACCCACTCGTTTGTGGACCAAAAACTATGCATGCTCTGAAGCAAGTACGAGACGGAAGCTATTGGCTCCTGGCTATTGCACTTCCTTTTTCTAGTCCCGTCGTACGTGTTGCACGTCACCTCGTTCTGGAAGGTCGGACTTTGGTGTGACCGTGTGTAGGCAAGACTGCTTGAGCGCAATTTCCTTCGCAAGTTTCTTCGGGAACCCTTCGGAGTTTATTCCGACGGCAAAACTGGTCGTGTGTACAGGGCATAAGTGTCTGCAAAAGACTTGAGACTGGGGCGGAGGTTCACCTTCCAGCAGGACAACGACCCTAAACATACAGCCAGAGCTACAATGGAATGGTTTAGATCAGGGGTCTCAAACTGGTGGCCCTCCAGCTGTTGCGAAACTACAAGTCCCATCATGCCTCTGCCTGTGGGAGTCATGCTTGTAACTGTCAGCCTTGCAATGCCTCATGGGACTTGTAGTTTCGCAACAGCTGGAGGGCCGCCAGTTTGAGACCCCTGGTTTAAATCAAAGCATATTCATGTGTTAGAATGGCCCAGTCACAGTTCAGACCTAAATCACATTGAGAATCTGTGGCAAGACTTGAAAATTGCGGTTCACAGACGCTCTCCATCCAATCTGACAGAGCTTGAGATATTTTGCGAAGAAGAATGGGCAAAAATGTCTCTAGATGTGCAAAGCTGGTAGAGACATCCCCAAAAAGACTTGCAGCTGTAATTGCAGTGAAAGGCGGTTCTACAAAGTGTTGACTCCGGGGGGCGCTATACAAATGCCCCCCCACACTTTTCACATATTTATTTGTAAAAAAAATGTTGAAAACCATTTATTATTTTCCTTCCGCTTCACAATTATGCGCCACTTTGTGTTGGTCTATCACATAAAATCCCAATAAAATACATTTACGTTTTTGGTTGTAACATGACAAAATGTGGGAAATTTCAAGGGGTGTGAATACTTTTTCAAGGCACTGTACCTGTCAGCGGTTATGAATGAGCGGTGTGTATATATATATATATATTGTAGTAAAAAGTAGAGTTGCAATTTGTTCCCATTGTCGTGACTGTCTGGTTTGCAGAGACACAAAAATATGAACAAAATATAAACCACAATACCGTATAACATAATGGGTCTAAAAAAGTTTTTAGCGAAGTGTCATTGGCAAGTTCACCTTCGCTGACACACCAGCCATCAATGGCCCCAAGAATAAGTACATAACAGCTATGGTATGCAAACTCTTGTGTTTCCAGGTAAATAACAAACCTTCAAATGTACTAAGATAAAAAATAAAAAAAATAAAACATGTTAAGAATTTCAGATCACTGAGTACATCCTATTATGCCGGGCATACTGAGCGTGACTTTAAAATCAGGAAAACTGACCTAATGTAATGCATGTAGCCCCCGCTCAGGGGACGCAACACAAAGTGTACTTGAACCCGATTAACTTCTCTTGTTTGTGTCTATTTGGTTTGTGATAGATTGACAGCGTTTTGTTATATAGGTTTAAAAAGTTCAAGAACACCATACCATCTTGGAAAAACACGATGCCTCTGCTAAACGGAAGTTCCAAAGAGTCTTATTAGCTCCGCTCGGTTTACCGCTGCCAACTGCAAACCCTCTGATTGGTCGAGGTGGACAGGCAGGGGTGGTGACATCACATTCCCCCACCTCATCCAATCAGAGAACCACTTTGCTTTTGTCGAGAAAATGCAAAGCGTTCTCTGAATGGTGCCCGTGCCTTATGGGCGACCTTCTTTGTCTAGTAAGCAGCAGGATAGATAGCCACTCTGCATTGGACCTGGAAGCTAATGGGGATCATTGGGTAGTGGTGTCTACTATAGTGGATCCCAGCTTCTTAAGCAGTGATTCTCAACCAGGGTTCCTCCAAAGGTTGCCAGGGGTTCCTTCAGCATTGGGCAATTTCTGCCTCTCAGATAGGTTCCCACTGACACCGTTGATCTTTTTAGCTATCTGTAAGGAGGTCATTCTTCCCAATGACCACAAGTGTAAGGACCATTCTTCTCACTGACCATCACACTAATGTATTATGAGTTGTAGATTTCAAATTTTTAGCAGGGGTTCCCCGAGACCGGAGAACTATTTCAAGGGTTCCTCTGTGTTGAAAAGGTTGAGAAAGGCTGTTCTAGAGGGATCCCTCAGGTATGGCACATACATACTTACCTTGGTCCAAACTGGTCCAATGTAACTATGTAAAAATTGCCATACCTGAAATTCTTCTTTACAAACGATATTCAGAATGTGACCCAAACTTATACCCAAACCTGCCCCAGTATTATGTTTTTTTTCTTTTCTTTTAGTTTGTTACTATAGTAAGAAAAGGCTATAATTACTCCTTATGACATCATCACAGGACTTGTAAAATTATTGCATGGGTAGCTGGCGGGAGGAACAGATCAGCAGAATACACCAAGGGTCGGGACAAGGGGTGGGCAGGAGGGACAGCCGCCAAGGGAGCAAGCCCAAGATCAGGGGCTAGCAACCAGTTGGCCTAAACTTCATGCTACTGCTGTCACGTTGTGCTTCAACATACCCGCTACGCACCCCATTCACCCAAAGCTGACACAATAACACATTGTGCATGTGCAACTACCTTCTAACTGCTAAAAAGCAAGTAATTGGCATGTATAGTGCACACTCTATGCCAACCATGGACAGCAGGAGCAAGGGGGTAAAGAATGCACCCATTATGTGGCATGTATTAGGAAAAGGTAGCACAGTGGATAAGTGGTTAGGACTTCCAGCCAGCATGACTAGGATTGTTGGTTCCAGTCCCAACCGTGGCACTACCTGAACAGAGTTTGCATGTTCTTCCAGTGCCTGTGTTTGTTTCCTTCTACACACCAAAGACACACTAGTAGGTAAATTGGCCCTAGTATGAATATGATTGAGGGACCTTATATTTTAAGCTCCTTGAGGGTATGGACAGATGAGAATGTATAATATATACACTATATTACCAAAGGTATTTTGGCGCCGGCCTTTGCCCGCACATGAACTTTAATGGCATCCCAGTCTTAGTCCGTAGGGTTCAATATTGAGTTGGCCCGACTTTTGCAGCTATAACAGCTTCAGCTCTTCTGGGAAGGCTGTCCACAAGGTTTAGGAGTGTGTCTATGGGAATGTTTGACCATTCTTCCAGAAGCGCATTTGTGAGGTCAGGCGCTGATGTTGGACAAGAAGGCCTAGCTTGCAGTCTCCGCTCTAATTCATCCCAAAAGTGTTCTAACGGGTTGAGCTCAGGACTCTGTGCAGGCCAGTCGAGTTCCTCCACTGCAAACTTGCTCATCCATGTCTTTATGGACCTTGCTTAGTACACTGGTGCGCAGTCATGTTGGAAGAGGAAGGGGACATCCCCAAACTGTTCCCACAAAGTTGGGAGCATGAAATTGTCTAAAATGTCTTGGTATGCTGACGCCTTAGGAGTTCCCTTCACTGGAACTAAGGGGCCAAGCCCAACCCCTGAAAAACAAGGCCCACACCATAATCCCCCCCTCCACCAAATGATTTTGGCCAGGGCACAAAGCAAGGTCCATAAAGACATGGATGAGCGAGTTTGGGGTGGAGGAAAGTTCATGTGCATGTAAAGGCAGGCGTCCCAATACTTTTGACAATATAGTGTATGTAAAGTGCTGCATATATTGATGGTGCTATATGAGTACCGCTAATAAATAAAACTGGAAGGGGAGAGCAGTTCTGCATCCTAGTACTACTGATGTAGGCACGCTCTCCAGAACTGCGTCTCCCGACAGCCCTTTGCCGTCACACGGTGTGTGGGGAAGCTCTTGGGATTCCAGGTGGGGCATTGCTTTGCTGGGAAAGAAATCAATGCACAGTTGCACTTAAAAACATCACCATTTACATCCCCCCCCTGGCGGAATTTGGAAGATGTGAACCAATTTGTTTTAGAAAACATCAGAGACCAAACACATTTCTTTTATTCTTACCGTGATTTAAATAAACTATTAGACAAGACAGAGTAGCAGAATCTTGTAGCAAACCCTACTAATGAAGGATAATAATAACAGTCTTGTTCAAAAGTTTGCATACCCTTAAGCAGGCCATACACGGTCGAATTTCGAACTAATTTTCTTTCAAAATCAGAAAGCTAGTTTTTTTTGTGATCCGATGATGCCACCATTGATTTTCGAAATTCGGCCGACCAAGCCTTCAATTTCACCGCATGTTGCTACAGAAAAGAATTTTCTTGGCCGGGAATCTTCTTTTCTCTCTGTAAATTTTCTTTTCTTATTACATTTCTCGCACGATTCTCCCATCATTGATTAGAAAATCGTTTGTTTTTCTAAAAATTTGATTGCCGCGCGAAAATCGGTCGTTGTTGCAGCCCACTAATGGTGCGAAATTCATACGGAAATTCTTTCATACGATTTTCGAAAGAAAATTCTTACGAAATTCGAACCGTGTATGGCCGGCATTAGTTCTTACGTTTTTAAATTTACATGCCTTCATTTGCTTCCTGGTATGTGACCTAGGCCAAAATGATGTCATACATTCCCAGGAGTCTTCATACAAACCAGCATTAACTTTTTTCAGCAATTTGAGTAACAGTAGCTCTTCTACACATGTCAGCCTTTGCTCCCCACATGCATCGATGAGCCTTGGCCGACCATGACTCTGTCGCCGGTTCACCGGTTTTCCTTCCTTGGACCACTTTTGGTCAGACCACTGCAGACCGGGAACATCAATCAAGAGCTACAAGAGCTTCAATTTTGGAGTTGCTTTGACCCAGGCATCGAGCCATTACAATTTGGCCCTTGTCAAAGCCGCCCAACACGTCAACTTCAGGAACAACATGTTACATAGTAGGTGAGGTTGAAAAAAGACACCAAGTCCATCAAGCCCAACCTATGTGTGTGATTATATGTCAGTATTACATTGTATATCCCTGTATGTTGTGGTCATTCAGGTGCTTATCTAATAGTTTCTTGAAACTATCGATGTCCCCCGCTGAGACCACCGCCTGTGGAAGGGAATTCCACATCCTTGCTGCTCTTACAGTAAAGAACCCTCTATATAGTTTAAGGTTAAACCTCTTTTCTTCTAATTTTAATAAGTGGCCACGAGTCTTGTTAAACTCCCTTCCGTGAAAAAGTTTTCTCCCTATTGTGGGGTCACCAGTACGGTATTTATAAATTGAAATCATATCCCCTCTCAAGCGTCTCTTCTCCAGAGAGAATAAGTTCAGTGCTCACAACCTTTCCTCATAACTAAGATCCTCCAGACCCTTTATTAACTTTGTTGCCCTTCTTTGTACTCGCTCCATTTCCAGTACATCCTTCCTGAGGACTGGTGCCCAGAACTGGACAGCATATTCCAGGTGCGGCCAGACCAGAGTCTTGTAGAGCGGGAGAATTATCGTTTTATCTCTGGAGTTGATCCCCTTTTTAATGCCAATATTCTGTTTGCTTTGTTAGCAGCAGCTTGGCATTACATGTCATTGCTGAGCCTGTCATCTACTAGGACCCCCAGGACCTTCTCCATCCTAGATTCCCCCAGAGGTTCTCCCCCCAGTGTATAGATTGCATTCATATTTTTGCCACCCAAATGCATTATTTTACATTTTTCTACATTAAACCTCATTTGCCATGTAGTTGCCACTCCATTAATTTGTTCAGATCTTTTTGCAAGGTTTGCACATCCTGCGGAGAAGTTATTGCCCTGCTTAGCTTAGTATTGTCTGCAAATAAAGAGATTGAACTGTTTACCCCATCCTCCAGGTCGTTTACGAACAAAATAAATAGGATGTTCACTCACCGCCTAATATATCCCACCCAGTTTCAGGTGCCATTGTAACAAGGTAATCAATGTTATTCGCTTTACCCGTTAGTGGTCAGAATCCTATGGCAAAAAAAAAGGAAAAGATTCCCCAAATGGGGTTTTTAGGCAGCAAAAGTAGGATATTAGGCCAATGTATGTAAAAATGAATTCGTTTTATTGTACAAAAATAGCTTCAACACACCGGTTAAAAAATGAGCTCCAATACAGAGTGTTAACAAATCTCATGACACTCAGCACATATAATGTAAGCACGTTTACATAGCAACATTGTATATGTATTGACAGTATCAGAAATGTAGATCTGACGCGTTTCGACCTATATGTTCCAGGTCTTCTTCAAAGGTCAGTCTGCTAAAGATATACAACAAAGGTGCATATGTCAAAAGTTGATTACGTAGATTTCAAAACAGGTATACCATATATTGACATGACATAATTACCCAATGATGAGTGTCCTAGAGCGAGAGGCTTTCTGTAAAAGAGGTCCCCTTAAAATCAAAGAATTGCCTGTTCACTTTCCCCCAGAGATCCTATGGCATCACCGCTGCAGCCTCCAATCCCAAGGGGAAGATCCCAAAGATGTGGCTTACGAGAGATCACACTATAGAGCGCCCCCTATCTGTAGGCACGGACTCCACGGCCAGTCAGGTGGGGAGGACACCTGCAGCAACAACCCAGGAAGGAAAATACAATTTGGAATCATATGCATTATATGCACTCCAACATTGAGTCTAAAAAATGTATGTATATTTGCTTGGTTGTAAGATACCATAGATACATGTGTGCACCCAATAGACAGGCCATAGCCTTATTGTACTGGGTGTATGTGTGTGTGTATAAAAACCCACATACATATGTATATACACATATATATATACACACATACATACATATATAATTCATATTTTAGTATGGAAAATATCTTTAGGTGCATGCATAAGGTATAAGAATAATAATAATAAAAAAAAAAAGGATATAATTGGTTTTGTAAAAAAAAAACTCAACCGTGTAGTTAGGGGGTGAGTAGACTAATCTATACTGCTGGTGGGGAGTGACACTTGGGAGTGAAATGTTAAAAAAGTGTGAAGAAGCAAGAAACCGTGAATCCCTAATGTGGGCAGCAAAAGTGTGTGAAAAGTGAACACACAGGAAGTGTCATGCAAAACCAAAATAAGTGATAGGTGAATGAAAATGGAGAAAAAGTGGTGAGAGAGTGCCCACATATGGGGAAAAACTAGTGAACTGAGTATATTACCTAATAAGCAAGGTGAAGATAAATGTAAGACCGCACTGTGTTGCCCTATGTGCTTGCACTCAGTTGTGACCTGACCCGGGATTGGTCACAGCCTTGAACTGGGCTCAGTAGACGCCCGTCCAAGTTGCATTTAGCAAGTCTGAAAATATAAAGTAGGAAGATATTGTATACATTCAAGCATTTAAAATATATATATATAGTCATTGTAATAGACCAAGCATTCTATATAGGACAGCAACAGTGCGAAAAAACATTCTCATAGAGTGTACTTACAGAGTGAAACTGCAGAGGAAGCCACCAGCCAGACGGAAAGATTGTCAGTGTGATATGGATGAAAGGGTATATGTACCCTTAATTTTGGGCGTGTATCCGACGAGGGTTGATTGGTGACAGGTGCGGACGCCTCACCCACCTGATGAGACCGTACCAGGGTTCTTTTCCCTTAGATATGGGGGGGGGAGGGCCACCTGTATGGTCGGCTCCTCCTCCCCCCTCTCCCCATTGGATACCCAGGCTGGTCCTGGCTACCACGTTGGGGATTCTCTCCTTGCCGGCGGCGTTCGGGGACATCCCCGGACGCTTCCGCTCACTGCGCATGCGCAGGGCCCCGCGCATGCCACGTGATGCGGATGCGTCACGCGATTGCGACGGCGATGACGTCAGTGGACGGAGTCTCGACCCGCCCCGAACGCCGGGGGGGCCACACGAGGCTGCCATTTGGCTGCCATGCCCCCCAGCACGGTCTCCTTTGATCGGTCTCATCAGGTGGGTGAGGCGTCCGCACCTGTCACCAATCAACCCTCGTCGGATACACGCCCAAAATTAAGGGTACATATACCCTTTCATCCATATCACACTGACAATCTTTCCGTCTGGCTGGTGGCTTCCTCTGCAGTTTCACTCTGTAAGTACACTCTATGAGAATGTTTTCGCACTGTTGCTGTCCTATATAGAATGCTTGGTCTATTACAATGACCATATATATATATTTTAAATGCTTGAATGTATACAATATCTTCCTACTTTATATTTTCAGACTTGCTAAATGCAACTTGGACGGGCGTCTACTGAGCCCAGTTCAAGGCTGTGACCAATCCCGGGTCAGGTCACAACTGAGTGCAAGCACATAGGGCAACACAGTGCGGTCTTACATTTATCTTCACCTTGTTTATTAGGTAATATACTCAGTTCACTAGTTTTTCCCCATATGTGGGCACTCTCTCACCACTTTTTCTCCATTTTCATTCACCTATCACTTATTTTGGTTTTGCATGACACTTCCTGTGTGTTCACTTTTCACACACTTTTGCTGCCCACATTAGGGATTCACGGTTTCTTGCTTCTTCACACTTTTTTAACATTTCACTCCCAAGTGTCACTCCCCACCAGCAGTATAGATTAGTCTACTCACCCCCTAACTACACGGTTGAGGTTTTTTTTTACAAAACCAATTATATCCTTTTTTTTTTTTTTATTATTATTCTTATACCTTATGCATGCACCTAAAGATATTTTCCATACTAAAATATGAATTATATATATATATGTATGTGTGTATATATATATGTGTATATACATATGTATGTGGGTTTTTATACACACACACATACACCCAGTACAATAAGGCTATGGCCTGTCTATTGGGTGCACACATGTATCTATGGTATCTTACAACCAAGCAAATATACATACATTTTTTAGACTCAATGTTGGAGTGCATATAATGCATATGATTCCAAATTGTATTTTCCTTCCTGGGTTGTTGCTGCAGGTGTCCTCCCCACCTGACTGGCCGTGGAGTCCGTGCCTACAGATAGGGGGCGCTCTATAGTGTGATCTCTCGTAAGCCACATCTTTGGGATCTTCCCCTGGGATTGGAGGCTGCAGCGGTGATGCCATAGGATCTCTGGGGGAAAGTGAACAGGCAATTCTTTGATTTTAAGGGGACCTCTTTTACAGAAAGCCTCTCGCTCTAGGACACTCATCATTGGGTAATTATGTCATGTCAATATATGGTATACCTGTTTTGAAATCTACGTAATCAACTTTTGACATATGCACCTTTGTTGTATATCTTTAGCAGACTGACCTTTGAAGAAGACCTGGAACATATAGGTCGAAACGCGTCAGGTCTACATTTCTGATACTGTCAATACATATACAATGTTGCTATGTAAACGTGCTTACATTATATGTGCTGAGTGTCATGAGATTTGTTAACACTCTGTATTGGAGCTCATTTTTTAACCGGTGTGTTGAAGCTATTTTTGTACAATAAAACGAATTCATTTTTACATACATTGGCCTAATATCCTCCTTTTGCTGCCTAAAAACCCCATTTGGGGAATCTTTTCCTTTTTTTTGTCCTGATCATTAGGGGTGAGCAGCACTCCCTTCCCTTCCCTGTGTCCTTCCTCTTTCTTTAGAATCCTATGGCTGACCGGTGTATATTGTAGTAAAAAGCAGAGTTGCAATTGGTTATCGTGACTGTCTGGTTTGCAGAGACACAAAATATACACCACAATACCGAATCACACGATGGGTCTGAAAGGGTTTTTTTTTTTTCCAACATTTGCTGTCATTGAGAAGTTCTCCTCCGCTCACACGTTGGTCATCAATGCCGCACAATTATATTCACTGACGGTCATGACATGACACTCAATTTGTGTTTACGATAAAATAACAAACCTTCTTCTGCTCTCCCTTCGTTTTTCAACTCTCTCACGACTATCCTCTTATGCCATGTACACACGACCGGTTTTGCCGTCGGAATAAACTCCGAAGGGTTCTCCGACGGAATTGCGCTCAGGCGGTCTTGCCTACACACAGTCCGACCGTCCAGAACGCGGTGACGTACCACACGTACGACGGGACTAGAAAAAGGAAGTGCAATAGCCAGTAGCCAATAGCTTCCGTCTCGTACTTGCTTCAGAGCATGCGTCGCCTTCGGTCCGCCGGAACAGCATACGAGACGAGCGTTTTTCCCGATAGGAATTGGTTCCGTCGGAAATATTTAGAACATGTTCCATTCCTAGGTCCGTCAGAATTTTCGAAGAAAAAAAAAGTCTGATGGGGCATACACACGATCGGAATAGACGATGAAAAGCTTCCGTCTGACTTTTTCTGTCGGACATTCCGCTCGTGTGTACGCGGCGTTAGTTTGAGTTAAAATTTCAGTCATCTAGGCTTGCAGTTCCAATGACAGTCTGCTCGCTGGGGGGGGGGGGGGGCAAAACAATCACCCAGGTTCAGCTACTAAGTGCTATCGATCTCAGGAACGTGCTTCTTTTCTTTATATAGGCAGCTGTGCCACTTGTTACCCATCTAGGCCTATACGATACTGTAAACCTGTTTATCATAGTTAAGTTCATAATGGACTTTTTTTTTGGTATCTCTCTTTTTTTTCCTCTTCTTTTTCTTCTTTGTTTTGTAAATCCTAGCTTTGACATAAATGAAGCTCAGACTGTAGTTCGATTATTACTAATGTTTGCCTTTTTCTGTATGGCTATTCATTTGCAATAAAACATTTCATCAAAAAAAAAAAATAAACCTTCACACAAATGCATTGAGATAAAAAAAAAAAAATGTTAAGGATTCCAGATCACTGAGTACTGTACATTCTATTATACCGGGTGTACAAAACTTCCCGGTCAGGAAAACTGACCTAATGTAATGTATCTAGTACCTCCCCGCTCAGGAATGTTATATAAAGCGTATGTAAACCCAACAAACGTCTCTTATTTATGCCTATTTGGTTTTCTTTATGTTGAAAGCATAGCTCCCAACTGTCCCCGATTTCGAGGGATTGTCCCTGATTTGGAACAAAGTCCCTTTTCCCTCCTCAACTGTCCTTCATTTTGGTCTGATCCTAATAGTTATATATAATATAAAATGCATTATTTATCTTGAAAAACGTTTTTTCCCAGTGCCAAACCTTTCATCCCATTTCTAAATGGCTACATTTGTAAATTTCAAAAGCCAGTATGAAGGAATAGTAGTGGTTAAAAAAAAAAAGCACTCGTGTCTTTAACTAATCTTTTTTTTTTTTTGTACAATTCTCCTTTAACCACCTCCCGCCCGGCCTATAGCAGATTGACGGCCGGGCGGTGGTTCAGTTATCCTGATGTCATATGACGTCCAGCAGGATAACATGCCGCCGCAAGCCTGCGGGGTCGCGCGTCGCGGCGATCGGTGGAGCGGTGTGTCAGTCTGACTCACCGTTCCACCGATCTTGGTAAAGAGCCTCCGGCGGAGGCTCTTTACCACATGATCAGCCGTGTCCAATCTCGGCTGATACGATGTCAATAAGAAGAGCCGTTGATCGGCTTTTCCTCACTCGCGTCTAACAGACACGAGTAGAGGAGAGCCGATCGGCGGCTCTCCTGATAGGGGGGGGTATGCGCTGATTGTTTATCAGCACAGCACCCCCTCAGATGACCACACTGGACCACCAGGGACGCCACTAGGACCACCAGGGAAGGGGACAACATGTGGATGGCCAGGTATGTACCCCATGGCCATCCACATGTGCCCAATGTGCCCAGTCTGTGCCCAATTTGTGCCAATCAGTGCCCACAAATGGGCACTGATTGGCACCATTATATTTAAGTGATGCCCAGCAATGCCACCTATTAGTGTCATTAGTGCCACCAATCAGTGCCATCAGAGCCACCCATCAGTGTCCATCAGTGCCCACCTATCAGTGCCCATCCATGCCACCTATCAGTGCCACCCATCAGTGCCACCCATAAGTACCCATCAATGTCACCTACGAGTGCCCATCAGTGCAGCCTATGAGTGCCCATCGGTGCCACCTATGAGTGCCCATCAGTGCCGCATACCAGTGCCACCTATCAGTGCCCATCAGTGCCACCTATCAGTGCCCATCAGTGCCACCTATCAGTGCCCATCATCAGTGCCCGTCAGTGCCACCTCATCAGTGCCACCTCATTGGTGCCACCTCATCGGTGCCCATCAGTGCCGCCGTATCAGTGCCCGTCAGTGCAGCCATATTAGTGCCAGTCATTGAAGAAAACGTACTTATTTACAAAAATTTTTTAAAAGAAACAAAGAAAAACATGTTTATTTTCAAAATTTTCGGTCTTTTTTTATTTGTTACGCAAAAAATAAAAACCGCAGAGGTGATCAAATACCACCAAAAGAAAGCTCTATTTGTGGGAACAAAATGATAAAAAATTAGTTTGGGTACAGTGTTACATGACCGCGCAATTGTCATTCAAATTGCAACAGCGCTGAAAGCTGAAAATTGGCCTGGGCGGGAAGGTGTCTAAGTGCCTGGTATTGAAGTGGTTAACCACTTGCTTACTGCCCACGTTTACCCCCTTCCTGCCCAGGCCAATTTTCAGCTTTCATCGCTGTCGCATTTTAAATGACAATTGTGCGTTCATGCAACACTGTACCCATATGAAATTTTTGTAATTTTTTTTTCACACAAATAGGGCTTTCTTTTTGGTGGTATTTATTGGGTTTCTTTATTTTTTGCAAAATAAATGAAAAAAGACCGAAAATTTAGATAAAAAAACAAACAGTTGGTCATGGTTTGTTATCAAATTTTGCAAACAGGTAAGTTTTCTGATAAGGCTGCACTGTTGGCCACTGATGTGGCGGCACTGTTGGGCACTGATTGGCAGCACCGATGGGCACTGTTGGGACTGCACTGATTATCAGTGTATATGTCCCTTTCACACAAGTCGGCTCTCTTCTCCTCTACTCATGCTGTCAGCGTGAGGAAAGAAAAGCTGATAACTGGCTTGTGTTTACATTGTGATCAGCCATGCTAAAGAGCCACTGATTGACTCTCTACCCCGATCTCTGATCAGCTGTGTCCAGAGGACACAGCTGAACACAGAGCATGCCGCCCGTGCGCTGAGCACGCTATAGCCGAATGACAACTACAGCGCTGGCAGCAAGTGTTCAACCCCCTGCCGCCCGCCATATAGCAATATGACGTCGGCAAAGTGGTTGCAATATCCTGACCGGACGTCATATGACATCGCCAGGGTATCAAGCCGCTGCACCCCCCCGCATTGCGGCGATCGTTGTTGCGGTGTGTCCGTCTCTGATGGAGACTCTTTACCACGTGATCATCCATGTCTAATCACGGCTGATCACGATGTAAACAGGAAGAGCTGTTGATCGGCTTTTCCTCACTCGCATCTGTCAGATGCAAGTAGAGGAGAGCCGATCGGCTGCTCCTCTGACAGGAGGGGTCTGTGCTGATTGATTATCAGCGCAGCCCCCCCCCCCGAGGATGCCCACACTGGGCCACCAGGGACGCCACCAGGACCACCAGGGATGCCCACCACTAGTCACCACCAGGTATGCTACCCAAGGCCACCAGGGATGCCAATCAGTGTCCACAATGGATGCTAATCAGTGCCCACAATGAATGCCAATCAGTGCCAAACAATAATGCCTGCCAATCAGTGATGCCCATCAGTACCATCCATTAGTGTACATCAGTGCCACCTATCAGTGCCCATCCATGCCCATCTGTGCCACCTATCAGTGCCCACCTGTGCTGCCTAACAGTGCCCATCTGTGCCACCTTTTAGTGCCCATCCATGCCACCTTTCAGTGCCCATCAGTGCCGCCTTTCAGTGCCTATCAGTGCCACATATCAGTGCCGCCTATCAGTGCCACCTTATCAGTGCCTGTCAGTACAGCCCCATCAGTGCCCATCAGTGAAGGAGAAAACCTACTTATTTACAAAGTTTTGTAACAGAAACAAAAGAAAACGTTTTTTCTTCAAAATTTTCGACCTTTTTTATATTTGTTTAGCAGAAAAAATACCACCAAAAGAAAGCTCTATTTGTGGGAACAAAATGATAAAAATTTAGTTTGGGTACAGTGTAGCATGACCGCACAATTGTCATTCAAAGTGCGACAGCGCAGAAAGCTGAAAATTGGTCTGGGCAGGAAGGTGTATAAGTGCCCTGTATTGAAGTGGTTAAGGGGGTGTGTCCTATGCCTACATACTTTTGCTAATAGGTGTCCCTCGTTCCTATCTCAAAAAGTTGGGAGGTATGTTGAAAGTGTTTTATTTTATCTGTTTGATAAGTGCAAAAAAAAATATCAAAGAAATCTTGGAAAAACACACTGCCTCGGCTCAGTTCATCTACAAACCCTCTGACTGGATGAGGTAGACAGGGTGGTGACATCACACTCTCCACCTCGTCCAATCAGAGCGTGTTCTCTAAATGGCGCCCGCGCCTTGTGGACGACCTCCTTTGTTCATTAAGCAGCGGGGCAGCCGCTCGGCAGGGGGCCTATGAGCTGGTGGAGATCACTGGAGTATTAGTGTCTACTATAATGATTTCCAGCTTCTCGAGGGATCCCTCAGTTATGGTACATACATACTTATGTTGGACAAAGCTGGTCCAATGTAAAAATTGCCACATCTGAAATTCTTCTTTAAAGATGAAGTGAACTTCCATGGATTGTTTGTACCTATAGGTAAGCCTATAATACGGCTTACCTATAGGTACTGTAAATATCTCCTAAATGTGCGTCGTTTAGGAAATACTTACTGTATATGGCGCAGATGACCTCATCGGCGCATGCGCTTTGAAGGAGCTGCCACCTGTGCTGCTTCTTCAGAACCCTGTGCCGTGACCGGGCGGCTCCCACGCGCACGTGCGGGAGTGACGTCACGTGGCTCCGGCCAGCTGGAGTCCGCAGTACGGGAAAGAAGACAGGCAATGATGGATGCGGCCTCCAGCGATGACAACGAGGGCTTCGTTTTGCAGGTACGTTTCACATAACGTGCTAGTTTGCTGTGCATACTAGCACATTATGCCTTTACTTTGCAGGTCAGGAAAAAGAAAAAAAAAGAGGCAGCGTTTACTTCCTCTTTAAGAACGATTTTCAGATGTGATCCAACTTTATCCCCAAACCCGCCAAAGCATTTTTTTTTTCTTTCTGCTTGTTTCTATAGCAAGAAACAGCTATAATTACTCCCCGTGACATCATCACAGGGCTTAAAAAATTCTTGCATGGGTAGCTGCTGGGAGAAATGGATGAACAGGGTACAATCAGGGCCGATACAAGGGGTGGGCAGGAGGACAAGCTCCCCGGGACACAATGGGGGAGGGGGGAGTTGGGGCTCTCACCGCTCTCAAGCTCAAAATCAGGGGTTAGCAACTAGGGGGTTGTAGCTTCATGTCTGTTCTGACAGCTACGGCTGTCTCACTATGCTCCAACATGTCCACTACCCACCCCATCCATCCACAGTTGACATAAAAATCACAGTGTGTGTGTGTCCAGTTGTCTTCTAGCTGCTAAAAAGCAAGCAATTGGACATGCATGTGCAGTACACACTCCATGCCAACCATGGACAGCAGGAGCAAAAGGGCAGAGAATGGGTGCACCCATTCCGCGGCATGCATTAGGAACAGGAAGGGGAGGAGCCATTCTGCATCCTTGTCCTGGGTGCTGGACCAACCTGTCCTGGTACTGAGTACACTACATCATTTTCTACTGATCAAATGCTCCTCAGAACTTCATCCTCCGAAAGCCCTTTGCCTTCACGCGGTGAGTGGGCAAGCTCTTGGGAGTCAAGCCAGGGCATTGCTTTGCTGGGAAAGAAATCAATGTACAGTTGTGCTCATAAGTTTAAAATTTATATAACGCCTGATAGAATTTGTAGGATGTGGACTTTTTTTAAAGACAACATGAGCGATCAGACCAAACACATTTCATTTATGCCTACTGGGATTCAAATGAAACTATCAGGCATCATAGAATAGCAGAATCATTTAGCAAATACCAATAGAGGAATATAATAAAATGCTCTTGTTCATAAGTTTGCATACCTTTAGTGTTTAATATGGTGTATTGCCCCCTCTGGCATTAATGTTGGCTTGTGGTCTTTTGTGATAGTTGGGTATGTGACCCTATTTTTTCTCATGTGGTAAAGCTCCCCATGATCCTTGCCATAAAGTCTTCGGGTCCTGTAGATTTTTTGCTTGTCCAGCATTAACTGTATGATTACAGTCTGCCCAAAGTGGCTCCATGATGTAGAGGTCAGAAGATTGTGGTGGCCATGCCAGAACCTTTACTTGTTTCTGCTGTAGCTGCTAAAGGATGAACTTGACCTTACCACATTGGAAAGTCCAAGTGGGCCCCAAGTACTAATTCCGTGCTGATGAAGGCAAATTTCCTTCCAATATTTCTGATAATATATGTTGCATTTATCCTGCCATCCATTCCGACTGAATTTCCTAAGCTCTCGCACACTCTAAAACAGCAGAGATCCACCTCCATGCTTCACAGTAGGGAAGGTATGCTGCTCTTCATAGGCCTTGTTGACTGCTTTTGAAACATGGCATTTAAGTTTGTGACCATAAAGTTCAATTTTGGTCTTCTGACTCCAAATGATTTTCTTCCAGAAGTATTGAGGCTGTTCTAGGTACTATTTGGTGTATAGTAATGCCCCATACACGCGAGCGGAATGTCCTACACAAAAAGTCTGACGGGAGCTTTTCATCATATATTCTGATCGTGTGTTTGTCTCATCTGACTTTTTACGTCGAAAATTCTGACGGACCTAGAAAGAGTTCTAAATATTTTTGACGGAATCAATCCCTATCGGGAAAACCGCTCGTCTGTATTCTGTTCCGACGGACCAAAAACGACGCATGTTCTGAAGCAAGTACGAGACGGAAGCTATTGGCTACTGGCTATTAAACTTCCTTTTTCTAGTCCCGTCGTACGTGTTGTACGTCACCGCATTCTGGACGGTCGGACTTTGGTGTGATCGTGTGTAGGCAAGACAGTTTCAGCGGAATTCCGTGGGAACTCCGTCAGAAAAACCTTCAGAGTTTATTCCGACGGGAAAACGGTCATGTGTACAGGGCATAAGTGGCTTGTTTGGTGGCACTGGTGTAGCAAAATTGGCCATTTTACAAATTCTGCCAGGGGTATGTAAACGCATGAGCACCACTGTATGCATGTGGGGTGGGGTGGGTTGGATAGGGTAGGGGAGGAGATAAGCTGTATTTCAGAAGTCAAGACAACTAGTTGAGGTTTCACTGCAGCAGAGGTGGCATTGCCAGCCTACAACAGAGTTAGTTAGGTTCACACAGGATTTTCTGTAGTCTACAGGTATTGCTCTATACTTTCTGCATGTTTAAAGGGATTACACTCTGGGAAATGTAAAGGTGAATTGCAAGGGTGTACTTGATATATTTTTTTAATTTTGGCCACATATTTTAAGGCCTCATGCACACTGGGCGTTTAGTCCCCGGTGCATGAGACTCTGGCGATTAGGGGCAGGCAGAAGGCATAGGTGCACCAACCAGCCCGGCAGCCTGTAAATCTCTATGAGGGCTTGACAGCTGCTGCAGCTGGATGGGGCTGGACGGTGCACCGAGCAGAACTAACGTTTAGGGCAGTATGAGTCAGATCACACAAATGTCCGGAATGCAAGAAGTCCGCAGTCAGGGCATTTGTCCCTAGGCGCATACTGTTAGTAGCACTTGGTGCACCATCAGTCTGTAATTTTAGTTTAGTTTTGCAAGCTTCCAGCAGTAAGGCTGGACGTTGTGCCTCTACCTTCTGCCCACACCTAAATGCTGGAGTCTCTTTCACCAGGGTTATTGCCTTAGCATGCCTGGGGCCTTTGGTCTCCTGTGGTGGTGGAGGTATACGCCTCTCAGATCAGAAGTTCCCGGGGCTTACTTTAACTGTTGTGCTGCAGTTTTGGAAGAGTCTTCGAATATGCCGTAGCGCTCTTACTGCCTATTCTCTTATGGAGAGGAAGCATTATAACAGCATTTCCAAGAGCAACCTAATCTGAACTGGCAGTTATTAGCAAGTTTATTGCTATTTTCCTAATCCTTGAGCAGTTTATCTTTTGTTTTTTGGCAATTACAGTGAACAGAGAACGCAGACGATTGTGAAAATAGGCAGGCGGAATGGCCTCAATGCTTCAACTTAATCCATCAAAACTATATGGAGCGTAAGGCCCGAAACACAGCCCTTAGAATCCAGATGGGAGATTTTGATCATTGAGAAAGGCTGAGAAATATCAGGATAGAATCTCTGATTCTGAGAAAAGACTTAAAGTGGTAGCAAAGGCAATTTTTATTTACACCTACAGGTAAGCCTATAATAAGGCGTACCTGTATGTACAGAAAATAGCGTCACCCACACATGCGCACTGCGCTTTCAATGGACAGTATGCCATCCATAGCAGTGACGGCTGGTGAAATATTTTTTTTGGGGGGGGGTTGGCAAACAATACACCAAACCCCCGGTTGGTCGGTCGGTCGACCACTAGTCTCGCACTTACCCCATCTAGGTCTCGGGCGGCGCTTCCTCTGGGCGGCAGGTGGTGGCTTCCCCTGCGTCTCCTCCTCCTCGGCAGCACGGCGGCTTCCGCTGTGCACCTCCTACCTCCTCCTTGTAGGCAGCCAATAGAAATACTTCTCCTCTCAATTGGGTAACGGGTCTCAGGACCCACTTCTTGATTCCCCGGGAGGAGAATCAGGAAGACAATAGCTAATATTAATTTGCTATTGTCACACAACTGGGTGGGCTCGGGTGCTCTTGAGCCCACCCTTTAAAGCCAATTAGAGGCTCTAATCATGTGCTTCTAAAAAAAAAAAACCCATTGGAATCCATGCATCCAGTGCCTGACATGTAGATTAGGGACCGTCGCATGGATTAGGGGGGCGGCGCCCCTGTGCCCCATATGGATGGGCCGCCACTGGTCCATAGAGAAAGCCATGCCCCGTCCGTGACTCCTGCATGCATGCGCGGGAGTGGGGTCATCGTGGCTCGGCCAGTCAAGCAGCCGCAGCCCGCAAACCCGGAAGGAAAACCGGGTGAAAATGGAAGCCCTGTCATAACGTGCTAGTATGCAATGTATACTTGCACATTATGATAGTAACCACTTGAAGACCAGGCCTTTTTCTGACATTTGTTGCTTACAAGTTAAAATCATTATTTTTTGCTAGAAAATTACTTAGAACCCTCAAACATTATATATATATATATTTTTTTAGCAAAGACCCTAGAGAATAACATGGCGGTTGTTGCGATATTTTATGTCACACGGTGTTTGTGCAGCGGTCTTTCAAACGCAATTTTTTTGGAAAAAATACACTTGAATGAATTAAAAAAAAAACAGAAAGATGATGTAATGCCGAGTAAATAAATACCTAACATGTCATGCTTTAAAATTGCGCACACTCGTGGAATAGCAACAAACTACAGTACTTAAAAATCTCCATAGGCGACACTTTAAAAATGTTTAACGGTTACCAGTTTACAGTTACAGAGAAGGTCTTGTGCTAGAATTATTGCTGTCACTCTAACGATCATGGCGATACTTCACATGTGTGGTTTGAATACTGTTTACATTTGCGAGCGCGACTTACGTATCCGTTTGCTTCTGCGCACGAGCACAGAGGGATGGGGCACTACTTTTTTTTTTCTTATTTATTTATTTTTTACACTGCCCCTTTAATTTTTTTTTTATCACTTTTATTGCTGTAACAAGAAATGTACACATCCCTTGTGACAGTAATAGGCGGTGACAGGTACTCTTTATGGAGGGATCTGGGGTCTATAATGTCTCGTTTCAACTGAGCGGATTGGTTCAGGTCGGTACAGTTTGAATGGCCTAGAATGGTCCGGTCCATTCTGGTGAGCGTTTCCACTGCAAGTGGGACTACAAGGGACCTTACAGGGTTTAGAAAAAATGTCTCAGCATAGCACAGCAGAGGTTTTTCTGTCAGCCAATCAGTGGAATGTATCGTAGCTCCGCCCTTACCGAACCGTTCCATTTTCTATGGCCTCACATCTGAAGCAGGACCCTGAATGGAGCGGTACGGTTCGGTTGTACGGGCCGCTTTCATAATGGAAACACCCAAAATAGCGTACCAAACCGAACCAAACCAAACCGATCCGCTCAGTGGAAAGGAGGCATAAGACCCAACCTTCTCCTCTGCACTTGAAAGCATTCAAAACGCCAAGATCTCCATTTTTTTAAATACTTTCGATGTTTGAAAACTGGTGCCATGGGCTCCCGAGTAAACCGGAAGTGATGTCACGATGTCGCTTCCGGGCTACTACATCCGAGACCCGATCAAAGCCGGACTCCGGCCAGCCGGCAGACATGCCAGCTGGTCCCTCGGGTCTCCCGGTGGGACGAGAGAGTGGCGGAAGGTTGCGGGAGGAGGGGGGAACCAAGCTGATTAGCCGCATCGGTTGTTATTACGAGAGAGAGCCGACCGTCGGCTCTAAAAAAACGGTAGCTGCAGGCATCACTCCGTTACAACCACTTGAAGCCAATTTTTAAACGTTCTTGAATTGCTATTTTGAAAAAGGATGTTGGAGAACTTGAAAAAGTGCAAAAGATGACAACTAAATAGATAAGGAACATGGAAGAGCTTTGCTAGGAAGAAAGATTAAATAAAATGAACTAAATTCATTTGATTAGTGGGGATTTGATCGCTGTGTGTAAATACATAATGAGGCCATGTAGTAAACTTGCTGCAAAGTTGTTCATTTTAAACCTCCCTGGCAGTGGCGGCTGGTGCTCCATTTTTTTTTTTGGGGGGGGGGGGGCGGTAAATCTGCTTCCTGGTTGGCTGGGAGGAGAATCAGGAAGACAATAACGAATATTAATTCGCTATTGTCACACAACTGGGTGGGCTCAGGGCGTGTTGCTCTGCACCCCAAGCCCACCCTTTTTTGAAGCCAATTAGAACATCTGGTTCTAGTCATGTGCTTCTAAAAAAAAAAATAACCCCATTGCAATCCATGCATCCGGCACCCTGCATGTATATTAGGGGCCAGACGCATGGATTAGGGGAGCGGCGCTCCTACGCCCTTTATGGAAGCCACTGCTCCCTGGCCTTTTTTGGGGAATTCCATATTCCCTTCCCCCCCTTCCTGGAATCTTGTCTAAGTGAGAAGGACATTTCTCTTGCCTGCAGAGTCCAGGTAATACCCAGAGTTTATTCTACTGCACACGTGCTACATCATGGGGGGCAGGGGGGCGTCTTTTTCTTTCTGGTACCTGCAGCCACCCCTCATGACATGTCGCATGCCTGCCATCAGGGGGGGCGGCGGGAAGAGACAGCTAGACCCCGATGACGTCACAGAAGAACATAGTGGTGCAGCTGATGCCTACAGAACGTCGCTGTGTACCTGAATTTGATTTGGTATAAGCCTCTTGCAGTCCCTGTACAGCAGGGCTGGAGTGTGAGAGAAAGAAGTAGCACAAGGAGCCAGTCAGTTCATGTTCATGGTACTGATGTTGAATAAGAAGACCTGATCCCAAAGGTGTTCAGTAGGGTCGAGGTCAGGTACTGATGTTGGATGAGAAGACTTAATTCCAAAGGTGGAAGTACTGACGTTGAATAAGAAGCATAGGAAAAGAAAGCACAGTGAGCTCACATGAGCTCATCCCCGTGCTGCTTCTCCTTCCACTGTCCAGTCATAGGCTGGGGGTGAGTCCAGGATGACGTGAGCTCCAAAAGAAGTGGACTGAATGATGCTGGCCATCAGACTGAGGACATCTTGAGGCAGAAAAAAGTACTGCGGGGGGAAATCTTTGTGAATCGTGCAGAAAAAACTGGTTTTGTCATTTTATCTTTTAATTGTTTATTCATTTGTAAACAGTTTTTTTTTTTTTTTTGCTATAGTCCTACTTTAAAAGATTTTCAGAGCTGCTATTTTCTGAGTTTGCTTGGAGATGGACCCTTTTCTCAGAGTGCTATGAGGCTTTTTTTTGTCATAGTCGCATAGTTTGTCCCGGGGACTGTTTTCACTCATTATCTTCCTTTCATCAGTCACTAAACAAATACATTTCTTAAATTGTCACTGTTTACTCCAGCTGTCACTAACATTTGCCATAAAGAGGATGATTTTTTTTTTCTGTGCCTGATACAGCGAAGATTCAATACATATAAATGTAGGTTTGTATTGTTTATAAAAACATTTGCAATTGTCTGATAAACTAGCCAATTTTTTTTTTTTTTTTTGCTGAACATCATCAGAGTGTGTTCGCTAAAATTGCATCTTTATTTCAAAAGCCGTTTTCGATCTTTTTAAATATGCAACTTTTTTTAAAGATAATCACTGTTGTTCCAGCCCTGAGGGTCTCCTTGTTAGGGCACTTCCTGTCACAAAGAGAATACTCTGTCTCTATCTCCTAATTGTGCTTTGTTGCATCTATAACAGCCTTCAATCTTCTGTGTCTGTGGGAATTTGTGCCCATTGAGCCAAAAAATAATAATTTTTGGAAGAGAAGTCCTGGCTCACAATTGGCTTTCCGGTTCACCCTAAAGGTTTTTTTTTTCAAAATCATAATTACCTAGGTGGATACAGCATCAGTCCGATGCTGCATCTGTCCCCTGCCGACTCTAAGACTGTGAACTGAGCGCTCAAAGACCACTGATCACTTGTTTCTCAGAGTTCTGTGAGCAGAGAGCTGGTGATTGTCAGTCACATGCTCTCCCCCCCCCCACGCGCTCACTGGAGCGCTGGGCTGTGGAGAGGGCAAGCATGGCCAGCTCAGACTCTCAGTGGCTCGCCGAGAGGCTGAGCCAGGGATGTGGGCAGATACCAACTTTATTGTCGCTATCTTGCCCAGCCTGGACCGGTTATGTGACGTCAGCCAACAGCCTGCTGTCTGCTGAAAACAGGTCACTGGAGTGCAGACCGGACTGCACTCCTTTGATCCACAAGAGAAGTACAGCCAAATGAGCTTTGGCTGTGCTTCTCCTTTAAGTAGGGTTGAGGTTAGGTACTGATGTTGAATAAGAAGACCTGACCCCAAAGATGTTCAGTAGGGTTGAGGTCAAGTACTAATGTTGGATGAGGAGACCTGATCCCAAAAGTGTTTAGTAGGGTTGAGGTCAGGTACTGATGTTGAATAAGAAGACCTGATCCCATAGGTGTTCAGTAGGGTTGAGGTCAGGTACTGACGTTGAATAAGAAGACCTGATCCCAAAGGTGTTTAGTAGGATTGAGGTTAGGTACTGATGTTGAATAAGAAGACCTGATCCCAAAGGTGTTCAGTGGGGTTGAGGTCAGGCACTGATGTTGGATGAGGAGACCTGATCCCAAAGGTGTTCAGTAGAGTTGAGGTCAGGTACTGATATTGAATAAGAAGACCTGATCCCAAAAGTGTTCAGTAGGGTTGAGGTAAGGTGCTGATGTTGAATAAGAACACCTGATCCCAAAAGGTGTTCAGTAGGGCTGAGGTTAGGTACTGATGTTGAATAAGAAGACCTGATGCCAATGGTGTTCAGTAGGGTAGAGGTCAGGTACTGATGTTGAATAAGAAGACCTGATCCCAAAGGTGTTCAGTAGGGTTGAGGTCGGGTACTCGGGAGGGTTGTGGTCGGGTACTGATGTTAAATAAGTAGACCTGATCCCAAAGGTGTTTAGTAGGGGTGGAAAAAAAAACATTGAATGAGAAGACCTGGCTACCAATTGGTGTTCCAGTTCATCCCAAAGGTGTTCAGTAGGATTGAGGTCAGGTACTAATGTTGAACTAAAAGACCTGATCTCAAAGGTGTTCAGTAGGGTTTAAGTCAAGTACTTATGTTGGATGAGAAGACCTGATCCCAATGCTGTTCAGTAGGGTTGAGGTCAGATACTGATGCTGAATAAGAAGACCTGATCCCAAAGGTTTTCTGTAGGGTTGAGGTTAGGTACTGATGTTGAATAAGAAGACCTGATCCCAATGCTGTTCAGTAGGGTCGAGTTCAAGTACTGATGTTGAATAAGAAGATCTGATGCCAATGGTGTCTAGTAGGGGTGAAAAAAAAAAAACATTGGATGAGAAGACCTGGCTACCAATTGGTGTTCCAGTTATTCCTAAAGGTGTTCAGTATGATTGAGGTCAGGTCCTGATGTTGGATGAGAAGACCTGATCGCAAAGGTGTTCAGTAGGGTTGAGGTCAGGTACTGATGTTAAATAAGAAGACCTGATCCCAAAGGTGATCAGTAGGGTTGAGGTCGGGTACTGATGTTGAATAAGAAGACCTGATTCCAAAGGTGTTCAGTCGGGTTGAGGTCAGGTACTGATGTTGGATGAGAAGACTTGATTCCAAAGGTGTTTAGTAGGATTGAGGTCAGGTACTGATGTTGGATGAGAAGACCTAATCCCAAAGGTATTCAGTGGGATTGAGGTCAGTTACTGATGTTGACTGATGTTGGATGAGAAGACCTGATCCCAAAGGTGTTCAGAAGGGGTAAAAAAAAACATTGGATCAGAAGACTTGGCTACCAATTGGTGTTCCAGTTCATCCCAAAGGTGTTCAGTAAGGCTGAGGTCAGGTAGTGATGTTGGATGGGAAGACCTGATCCCAAAGGTTTTCCAAAAGTAGGGTTGAGATCAGGGACTAATAAGTTAATATTGCACGCTTATTCTATGGTAGATAGTAAGGATGTGCACAAACTTGGCCATATAGTCTGTATGTGAAGAGGTAGGAGGAGGCATATCTGAGCATAATAATCTCAGCAGGTTAAAGTCAGTATTCCAAAAAAATTAGTAAAATCAATATTAGTCCTAAATAAATACAAAAATTACATATGGGGCAAAAAAAACAACAAAAAAAATCAATAAAATAACACCTTATCAGTTAATACTACTAAAGACAAATTAATATAATTTTTTTGTTGTTTCTTGAGCACTCTTTCTTCTTGCAGATAATGCTGTAAGTGAGCATTGTCTCCATCCTACTCTAGTATTGCGTTTGATTTCCTTATATATATATAAAATAAAAAAATAATATACTGTATATTTTATTTTTTTTCTGTTTTGCTTTGTATTACGAATCCTGATGGCTGTTTTTGTGACTAAAACATTGCCGATATTGATGTCCTCCGCTGACGTATTAGGTTTGGAGGACATCATATCAGAGGATTCTGAAGTGGCAACTGATATTTCTAAGGAGCTAAAAGTCACCCTCTTTAAACGCCTTTTCCAAAATGGACTGAAAGTGTACATTTCCAAAGGGCTCTCTGCACCCCTCATTATATTCCTCATTATTTAAATAGTACTTGATGTCCTGTTGGTATTTAATCCTCTTAGATTCTGCAACCATTTGTTCCAGTTTTTCTACCTTCGTATTCAGTTTATTATGCCGTTTATCCAATCCCAAATTGTTCAAACCTGTTCTGTTTGCTTTTCATGAGGATTTAAGAGTTATTAAACCCAAGAGCAAACAAGTATTATATTGCAGCTTACCAATCATTAGATGTGGTGGCTGCATTCGTTTTCTTTTTCCCCTCTGTTTTCACCTACACGGCTCCTGTATTACAGCGCCCCCCACTCTGGGTGAAGGAGCACAGGGGGAACCTTTTGACAGCAGCATTGTCAGTCTTGGGGAGGGGTCGTTAGGTGGTCTAGCAGATTTGGATAACAAATTAAAGCTGAACTCCAGATCACACTTTATAAGCAGATACAGCGAACGGCTTTGTTCCTTTTGGAATAAAGGTTTTACATAAATAAATAAAAGCTTTTCACTGTAATCACCCCTGTCCATGGTAAATGGTTTGTCTCAACCCTGAAACTGCTACATCTGCAGAACAGATTGTTTGGTTGAAAAAAAAAACAGACTTACTGGTTGGATCACCAGGTACAAGTAAAGGAAAGAAAAAATAAAACAAATGCAGCCATCACATCTAAGATCTATATAAATATATAATAAATATTTGCTTTTGCATTTAATACTGCTTTAAAATGAATCTCTATCATTCTAAAGAGGAACTCCAGGTAAACATTAGAGATGAAATACATATTGTATATGAGAGTTAATACAAAATAAACACGGGTAATAATGTAATAACAATAATGTTACTTTGCATCTCTCTAGCTTGTATCTGAAGAATGCTTATACACAATGTTACTTTGTATCGCTCTATCTCCTGTCTAAACAATGTTTATACACAATGTTACTTTATATCTCTCTATCTCCTGTATGAAAGTTTATAAACAATGTTACTTTGTATCTCTCTATCTACTGTCTGATCAATGTTTATAAACAATGTGGTGGTCGTGGGGGGGGCAACGGCTGTGGGGGAGAAAGACACAGCCTGTGTAATTTCATGAAGTTTTAATAAGCTGTGTGCAGCACAACCAGTATAATATGTGCAAAATGTTATTTTCTGATATTTAAGTTGTCCTTCACGTGAAGAATGTAACATTCCCTAATACCCTAAGAACGTTCTATCCTAAGAGAAAATAGCCTAAGAACATTTGACCAGAAAAGAAAATAACCTAAAACAATAGCTTAATACCATTCAACCAAAAATAGCTTAAAACAATAGTCCAAAAACATTTGACCAGAAGAGAAAATAGCCTAAAAAAATATTCTAATAACATTTGACCAAAATAGCCTAGTACAATAACCTAAGAACAATCAACCAGGAGAAAGAAAAAGCCTAAAACAATAATCTAATAACATTTGACCAAAAATAGCCTAACATCCAAGAACATTTGACCGGAAGTGAAAATAGCCTTAAACAATAGTCTAATAACATGTGTTCAAAAATAGATTAAAACAATACCCTAAGAGCATTTGACCAGAAGAGAAAATAGCCTAAATATATAGCCTATACTGTAATAGAGCAAAGAGAAAATAGATGAAAAAAATAGCCTTATAACATTTGACTAAAATTGCCTAATAGAATAACCTAAGAACATTCAACCAGTAGAGGAAAAAAAAACCCTAAAACAAAAGTTTAATAACATTTGACCAAAAATAGTCTAAAACAATAGCCTAAGAGCATTTGACCAGAAGATAAAATAGCTTAATACAATAACCTAAGAACATAGCCTCTAACCTAAGAAAATTAAACCAGAAGAGAATACAAAAAGACCTAAAACAATATTCTAATAACATTTGACCAAAAATAACCTAATGCCAAAGAACATTTGACCAGAAGAGAAAATAGCCCAAAACAATAGTCTTTTAATGTTTCAAAAATAGATTAATACAATAGACTAAGAGCATTTGACCAGAAGTGAAAATAGCCTAAACCAGCAGTCTAATACCATTTGACCAAAAATAGACTAAGACCCCTTTAACACCGGGGGGGGGTTTTCAGCAGCCCCTGAAAACCGCCTCCCATTCATTCAAGTGTGACTTTTCACACTCAGGTCGGTGCGCTTGCGGGACGTTCCAAAAAGCCCTGCAAGCAGCATCTTTGGAGCGGGTTGGGAGCGCTGTATTTAGCGCTCCCAAAATGCCCTGCCCATTGGAACACGGGAGTTTTAAACCCCTTCTTTGGGGTTTAAGCACCGCTTAAACAGCTGATAAAATGAGCCGCGCTTTACCGCTAACGCGGCCGCGGACCCAGTGTGAAAGGGGTCTAAAGCAATAGCCAAAGAACATTTAACCAGAAGATAAAATAGTCTCAAACAATAGCCCAAGAACATACTACTAGAAGGGAAAGTAAAAACTTTCTGACCCACCAACAGCCACAGCTTTATGCACTGTGCGAAAAAAAACAAAAAACCCTAAAAATAATGAGCAATGGTAATTAATAGGCACAGAACGAATGTATATGCATTTTCAGTTAATGAATAGCTATGTTTCTTTTTTTTTTTCAATTAAATAGACTACTATTTATAGACAACTATGAAAATGTCAGAGGACACCATTTTGGCTGTGTTTGAAGGGGGCAGATTTGTTGACATTAAAGATGAATGAAAAGATCTGCCTTGCTGGAGATCCACCAGATTCAGCTCTTTGATCCATTTCACAGATATTAATTGTCTCCTTTTTGATTAATTGATCTTTTTAATTTTTAATTTTTTTTTTCTGTTGCAGGACTATACCATCACCATGTATTTCCAGCAGAGTTGGCGTGATAAGCGTTTGGCTTATACTGCCCTCCCCCTGAATCTCACACTGGATAACAGAGTGGCCGACCAGCTTTGGCTCCCAGATACATATTTTCTGAATGACAAGAAATCGTTTCTACATGGAGTCACAGTCAAGAATCGAATGATAAGATTGCACCCAGATGGTACAGTACTCTACGGGTTAAGGTGAGCCATTGGCCATTTTGAGCTATTGGAGTTCATTCTGTTCATTGTTTTATGAAATCCAGTCCACTACATGCGATTCCAACATCTCAATCTGATATCCCCAATTATGAAAAACTATTGTATGTAATTTATAATTTGCATAAGATACTCATTGCTTATTATGTAAAGAGCAATAATTATCATCACCCTCCTAAAAGGATATTAAAGTCTCTCTTTTTTTTTTTTTTCTTAAATAACAAACATGTTATACTTACCCGCTCTGTGCAGTGGTTTTGCAAAAGAACAGCCCCGACCCTCCTCTTCGCGGGTCCCCCGCCGGTACTCCTGACCCCTCCCTCCTGCCGAGTGCCCCCAGAACAAGCAGCTTGCATTAGGGGCACCCAAACAGGCTCGCTTCCAAGCTGCGGCTCTGTGTGTCCACTTTACACACAGAGCCACGGCTCCCCCCCCCCTCTTCTGACTGATTCTGTGATTGTGATTGACAGCAGTGTGAGCCAATGGTACCCACTGCCTCATCAGCCAATGAGGAGGCACAGTCGCCGAAGAGCAGAGGCACTCAGCTTCTTTAGCAAGGCAGTGGTCGTCTTGGAGGTGTGTTTGGGGTCATTATCATGTTGGAATACTGCCCTGCGGCCCAGTCGCCGAAGGGAGGGGATCATGCTCTGCTTCAGTATGTCACAATACATGTTGGCATTCACAGTTCCCTCAATGAACTGTAGCTTCATGCATAGACAGGGTTTCCCCATTCCTCACATTCCTCCCAACCCCCATCCACTTCCTGTGACCACCTTGGAGGTCTTAACAATGACTGCTCATAGAAATTTTTCCACCAAGGCAAGAGGTGTCCAAACTTTCCAGTACAGGGGCCACACTGTGTATTTTACAAACATTTAAGAGCCGAAAAACAAAATACCCATCAGAGTTCCCCTTACATTAGGGTCCCCGTTAGAGTTCTTTATAACATATGTGCGGCGCTAGTGGAAAAACTCTGTATGGCTACAGAGTTTGAGATATGTAACCGATAACCGGTGTGCTCAAAACTATGTCATCTTAAATCCATAAATATTATGCAATGGTTTTGACCATAAGAGCAATATTAATGTCCGTGAATTATATTATAATAAGTCCACAGAGTAAAAAAAATGAGTGAAAAAAGTGAATATATAAGATAAGACTGGATTAAATGGGAAGATGTAGTCCTTTATAGCGTAAATGCTAGGATGAGTAGATATGGAACACAGCCACCACCGATTGTAAGAAGGCATACCGGAACCGATGGACTCAAATAAGCGTACGCCCAACGAGTCACCAAAGCTTATGGTGTAAACACCAATTAATGGAACATTCACACGTATACTTCTAGCCAAGATGGGAGATGTCCCTACGTCCTGTAGATGGCTCAAAACAGGCACGGCTTGAAGGCAACTGATGTCCACAAGTCCTGGTGGGCTGTGTCTTTTACCATAAATCATGCAGTATAACCAAGAAGAAAAGAAATACTTCACATAGTGTGAACCCGTAGGTATAAATGGGAACTTAATAAAAAATGGGAACACTCACATTTAGAAGAATAAAACAAGCGCTTGTAAAAACATCAATGTAGGCAATGCAGTGGCATCAGCAGGGCTCGCCCCGACGAGTTTCGTCAAAGAAGACATCATCTGGGGTCCCCATCAGAGTTCTACAAGCGCTTGTAAAAACATCAATGTAGGCAATGGCATCAGCAGGGCTCGCCCAGACGTGTTTCATTTAAGAAGACACCATCTGGGGTCCCCATCAGAGTTCCGCCATCAGATTAGGTGACTCACCCTAATGAAGATGAATCTCCAGAACACTTATATTGCATCTGTCATTTCACAAAGCCAAATGTGGATCAACATACCGAAAAGACAATCTCGTAAAAAGGTGGGCAGATTCCCAAATGATTGGTATACAGTGACCCCCAACAGTATGCTATCAAAATATATATGATTTATTGGACATTAAAACATTGATTGCAAAAAGACAAGAACAGTCAATTCAAAACCTTTGTTTTTTTGTTTTTTTTGTTTTTTTTATGTCTGAGCACTTTTCAATTTGCTGATCTGGGCGTTTGTCACAGGTGAAGATCTACACTGTCTTGTTCACCATTGGATCGTTTGTTCAACTTCATAGGGCTTACTTCCATTTCTCAGCCCCTACCTGTATCTATAGGAAGAGGGTTTGGTCTAATATATGTATATCGTTACACTTGATCGTATAGATACCTGTCTTCCCTCAGATCGATACTCTTTTTGAGCGGGAGATCCATTGCCCATGTGTGGTGTTATCTGATCAACCCCCCTTCTGAGGGATCGATATTGCTCAAAAAGAGCGAGTCCCCCTGTTGATCTTTTAGCCACACAGTGGATAGAGGATATATTCACCCGCTCGTATGAGTTTGTGCTGTTTGGCTCTGTTACATTTTAAATGATTTAATAACAACGTTGTTATTTTCGGTGTTCAGTGGAGGTTTTGAATTGACTGTTCTTGTCTTTTTTGCAATCAATGTTTTATGTCCAATAAATCATATATATTTTGACAGCATACTGTCTGGGGTCACTGTATACCAGTCTTTTGGGAATCTACCCACCATTTTACGAGATCCCTATCAGAGTTCCCCTTACATCAGAGTCCCCATGAGAATCCCTCCTTAATACAGGGTCCCCATCAGTGGGGGCTGGCAGGTTTTTTTTGGGGGGGCAGCGGCACACCTGGGCCCACCCTTTTTTGAAGCCTCTGGCTCTAATCACGTTCTTCAAAAAAACAGCTATGAGTAAGCACTTTGTATAAGTGTGAAACGCGTCAACTGTTGTGCTGTACCACTCCAGTGGTGTCTCATGTATCTTATGATCCTGTTCTACAAATAAAAAGAAGAATTTAATCAGTTTATCACGGTGTGCGGCTGTCCAGATCTTCTCATTCATCCACATCTTCAAAAAAACACCCTGTGCGCCCCTAATGGGTGGACCACCACTGGTCCCCATCAGTGTCCCCCCTTACATCCGAGTTACCCCTTACATTAGTGTCCCCATCAGAGTCCCTTCCTACATCAGGGTGCCCATCAGAGTCCCCCCTTATAGTCTCCCCTTACATTAGGATACCTGTCAGAGTCCCCATTAGATCAGAAGTGGAGACCATAGACAGCCTTTGCTAACTTTAATCCTCAGTTTGTGCATATTGAGGTTACATCACTGACCCTAGCTGTGGGCCAGGCAAAATACAGTAGTGGGCTGGCTGTCAAGAATCAGCAGTAGGGATGGCCAGACCTGCGTGGCTATAAAGTAAACTGGGACCAGACTGTGCATGCTTTAAGTGAGATTTATTTACAGGGAAATAAAATCCACCCAAACACCAGCACACAGCACACATAAAAATATAAGTGAACCAAAAACCCAGTGACAGTATACATAACTAATCAACCTAATAGAAAAGCCTAACTAACAACTACTATATACAATATATACAAAAATGGGGCAACAGAAAAGCAGGGGAAAACTGGAGGTGCAGTGAGCAGATGGGAAGGGGTTCCTTATCCCCAAAACTGGGATAAGGAACAAGGGGGAGCAGGTTCAAGGCAGCAGGGTACAGGGCAGGATCAATGGCGAACAGAATCTGGAAGCAGCTAAACACTGGAGCAAGAGAAACTAGTAGGGGAGAACCTAAATACCCTCCCAGTAGCCAGCATCAGGTTGAAACTGATTACTGGGATCTGCTGGGAAATACTCGCTGGGGGACACTGAAACTACAAGCTTCTGCTCTGGAAGGCAAAGTGCCACCAGCAGATGATCCAGGTCCAGACATCGGCTATGGCCCACAGGTCATAGCTGGGAGACCCCTGCACCAAGGTATAAGAACCTCAGTGGGTAGAAGGCTGAATATGACTTTTGATAACTAAGGCCCAGAACTACATTCAGATCTGACTGGTAAGAAGGTGCGTGTGTCATACTCCTAGCAATATTTCACTAGAAGACTATCTTGGAATGGCAATATACCGTATATACTCGAGTATAAGTCGAATTTTTCAGCACATTTTTTTGTGCTGAAAGTGCCCCCCTCGACTTATACTGGAGTCAAAAAAATTCATTTTCCGAACCGAATTTGGGGCCCCGTATCTCAGGGCCACTTGGTGCTAGGAACCCCAAATTTGGTGTGCAAACCCAGTGGAACTGGTACCACAACATATCCAAAGCTGAAGTTTCTAGCACTAAGTGGCCCCGAGATACGGGGGCCCCAAAATCGGTTCGGAAAATGTCATTCTCTGCTGCAGAAAAGTGCTTGACATTTTCTGAACCGACTTTGGGGCTCCGTATCTCAGGGCCACTCTGTGCTAGGAACCCCAAATTTGGTGTGCAAACCCAGTGGAACTGGTACCATAGCATATCCAAAGCTGGGGTTCCTAGCACTAAGTGGCCCTGAGATACGGGGCCCAAAACCGGTTTGAAAATGTCATTCTCTGCTGCAGAAAAGTGCTTGACATTCTCTGAACTGATTTTTGGGGCCCTGTATCTCGGGGCCACTTAGTGCTAGTTCCACTGGGTTTGCACACCAAATTTGGGGTTCTTAGCACTAAGTGGCCCCGAGATATGGGGCCCCAAATTCGGTCAACTGTGTCCATCTGCAGCAATGTCATTTTGGGACCCTTTGGGTTCAGAGACCCCAAATTTTGGCTGCAGCTAGGGGGCATCTAGGAACCCTTAACTACCGAGTTTGAAGTTCAGGGGACCTATGACTGCAAATGGGCACAATGATGCTGCAAATGGGCATTGTTGACCCTCTTTTCCATTTACAGTAGCTGTGCATTTCTCACCCTCGTCTTATACTCGGGTCAATACGGTTTTCCCATTTTTTTGTGGTATATTAGGGCCTCGACTTATACTCGGAACGACTTATACTCGAGTATATACGGTAATCACTCATAGGGAAGGAAAATGCAGGCAGCCACAGGCCTCCTTGCTGAGGCCCAGGCCCAGTACAGAAGGGCTGCCTGTACCCCCCTTCCCCATTGGTGGTCCTACCCACACATATACAGAGAGCTGATAATATTGTTACTGCTCCATGCATAGGCAAAAAAAAAACGTTCCTTACTTGATTTTCCTATGTAATCAGTCTACTGCTTCAAAAGGTCTTCAGAACATATTCAAGTTTAAAAGGCATCTTAAGCAAAGCTAGAAAGGTCAGAACACTTTTTAGAATACTGATCACTGCCATAATGCTCTGCCAGCCTTGAAAAGAACAAATGTTGTTTACTGTGAAGTCACCACCGACACAAACTCTACTATGGCTGTGTCAGATAAGATTTATGAGCAGAAAATACAGTGATCTACTGCATACACTCAGGGCTTTTTATCATCAGGAACGCAGCGGTGCACAGTACCGGCACTTCCAGCACCGAATGTATGTACTGGCTATGGCTTCTTGGGTGTACAGGCAACGTAAGCACCCCAAATATCTCCCAACACCCCAAAACAGCTGCAGTCAGCAGACACTTATTTAATAGTTCCAGGCCAGCTCGATTAGTCCTGGCACAGTGATATGCCCTCCGTCTGCAACCGAGGAAGCCACTTTGACATCCTGACTCCCCCTGGCTACCTGTGTCCCTCTCTGTAGCCTGCTGTAGTAAAACTTTTTTACCATTTCTTCACTACTCGTATCACACAAAACAAACAAGGGGGAAAATCGGCACCACAAGTTCAGACCTACCAGGCTGAGGGATCAGGAGAAGGTAACCTGCAGCAAAAATGTCCAAGGAGACTAGGCTATTGATAAATGCAAATAACATACACACAGCGCAGCGGGAACCTTGACCTAATGACCCTTACATTTCCTATGGGAGCCCAATTGGTGCATAAAAATTCACGATGGCTGCCCGAAAACACATGTGTAAAAGGCCATAGATCGTCAGATGAAATTGATCTGCCTTTCTTGTTATCTTTAACAAGCTCCATACAAATTACCTAGCACCAAAAAACAATACTTGGTTCTGTATTCACTTCAAGGGGTGGTGCTGGGAGGTATGTAAGGGGCTGAGATAAGAGTCAGCACTGAGTGGTGGGTAGGGAGCGGGCAGGGAGATTTGGGGGGTGGGGGGGAGAAAAGGGTAACTTGGGAGGGAAAAGAGTACCTTCACCTATTCTTCGAGAAAAAAGGTGTTTATGTGTGTGTATGTATATGTATATATATATATATATATATATATATATGTATGTATATGTATATGTATATATGTATATATATATATATATATATATATATATATATATATATATATATATACACAGTGGCTTGCGAAAGTATTCGGCCCCCTTGAACTTTTCAACCTTTTGCCACATTTCAGGCTTCAAACATAAAGATATAAAATTTTAATTTTTTTGTGAAGAATCACCAACAAGTGGGACACAATTGTGAAGTGGAACGAAATCTATTGGATATTTTAAACTTTTTTAGCAATTAAAAAACTGAAAAGTGGTGCGTGCAAAGTTATTCGGCCCCTTTACTTTCAGTGCAGCAAACTCACTCCAGAAGTTCAGCGAGGATCTCTGAATGATCCAATGTTGTCCTAAATGACTGATGGTGATAAATAGAATCCACCTGTGTGTAATCAAGTCTCTGTATAAATGCACCTGCTCTGTGATAGTCTCAGGGTTCTGTTGAAAGCGCAGAGAGCATCATGAAGACCAAGGAACACACCAGGCAGGTCCGTAATACTGTTGTGTAGAAGTTTAAAGCTGGATTTGGATACAAAAAGATTTCCCAAGCTTTAAACATCCCAAGGAGCACTGTGCAAGCGATCATTTTGAAATGGAAGGAGTATCAGACCACTGCAAATCTACCAAGACCTGGCTGTCCCTCTAAACTTTCAGCTCAGACAAGGAGAAGACTGATCAGAGATGCAGCCAAGAGGCCCATGATTACTCTGGATGAACTGCAGAGAACTACAGCTGAGGTGGGAGAGTCTGTCCACAGGACAACAATCAGTCGTACACTGCACAAATCTGGCCTTTATGGAAGAGTGGCAAGAAGAAAGACATTTCTCAAAGATATCCATAAAAAGTCTCCTCTAAAGTTTGCCACAAGCCACCTGGGAGACACACCAAACATGTGGAAGAAGGTGCTCTGGTCCGATGAAACCAAAATCAAACTTTTTGGCCACAATGCAAAACGATATGTTTGGCGTAAAAGCAACACAGCTCATCACACTCAACACACTATCCCCACTGTCAAACATGGTGGTGGCAGCATCATGGTTTGGGCCTGCTTTTCTTCAGCAGGGACAGGGAAGATGGTTAAAATTGAGGGGAAGATGGATGCAGCCAAATACAGGACCATTCTGGATGAAAACCTGTTGGAGTCTGCAAAAGACCTGAAACTGGGACGGAGATTTATCTTCCAACAAGACAATGATCCCAAACATACAGCAAAATCTACAAAGGAATGGTTCACAAATAAACGTATCCAGGTGTTAGAATGGCCAAGTCAAAGTCCAGACCTGAATCCAATCGAGAATCTGTGGAAAGAGCTGAAAACTGCTGTTCACAAACGCTCTCCATCCAACCTCACTGAGCTCGAGCTGTTTTGCAAGGAAGAATGGGCAAGAATTTCAGTCTCTCGATGTGCAAAACTGATAGAGACATACCCCAAGCGACTTGCAGCTGTAATCGCAGCAAAAGGTGGCTCTACAAAGTATTAACGCAAGGGGGCCGAATAATTTTGCACGCCCCACTTTTCATTTTTTTATTAGTTAAAAAAGTTTCAAAAATCCAAAAGATTTCGTTCCGCTTCAAAATTGTGTCCCACTTGTTGGTGATTCTTCACAAAAAATTAAAATTTTATATCTTTATGTTTGAAGCCTGAAATGTGGCAAAAGGTTGAAAAGTTCAAGGGGGCCGAATACTTTCGCAAGCCACTGTATATATATATATATATATATATATATATATATATATATAAATATAAAACATATGGCTGCATATGGGCACAGATCAAGCTGCATTGATGGGCAATGGTGAGGCTGCATATGAGCACAGATCAGGCTGCAATGAATGGCAATGGAGAGCCTGCATATGGGCACTGACGAGGCTGTATTGATGGGCAATGGTGAGGCTGCATATGGGCAAGGATCAGGCTGCAATGATGGGCAATGGAGAGGCTGCAATGATGGGCAAAGGAGAGGCTGTATATGGGCACAGATCAGGCTGCAACGATGGGCAATCGAGAGCCTGCATATGGGCACAGATCAGGCTGAAATAATGGGCAATGGTGAGGCTGCATATGGGCACAGATCAGGCTGCAATGATGGGCAATGGTGAGGCTGCATATGGGCACAGATCAGGCTGCAATGAGGGGCAATGGTGAGGCTGCATATGGGCACAGATCAGGCTGCAATGAGGGGCAATGGTGAGGCTGCACGTGGGCACAGATCAGGCTGCAATGATGGGCAATGGTGAGGCTACACGTGGGCACAGGTCAGGCTGCATTGATGGTCAATGGAGAGGCTGCATATGGGCACTGATTAGGCTGCATTGCTGGGCAATGGTGAGGCTGCATTGATGGGCACTGATGAGGATGCATTACTTGGCACTGACCCTTATTTTGCTTCAAAGTTCTTTATTTAAAATGTAAGTTTTTTCCTGAAACTTCCCTCATAAAATTAGGGTGCCAATAAATACAGTAAATATAAGAAAAAAAAATGATGTATAATATGTTGGTAAGGTATAATGTGCAGAACCGAGATATCGACAAAAGAAAAAAAAAAAAAAACATTCTGGGACTCAAGGGAATTTAGGGAGGAAAAGGTTCGGGACTCAAGTGGTTACAATGTACCGTATATACTCGAGTATAAGTCGAATTTTTCAGCACATTTTTTTGTGCTGAAAGTGCCCCCCTCGACTTATACTCGAGTCAAGCATTTTTCTGCAGCAAAAAATATAATTTTCCGAACCGACTTTGGGGCCCCGTATCTCAGGGCCACTTAGTGCTAGGAACCCTAAATTTGGTGTGCAAACCCAGTGGAACTGGTACCACAACATATCCAAAGCTGAAGTTCCTAGCACTAAGTGGCCCAGAGATACGGGGCCCCAAAACCGGTTCAGAAAATGTCATTCTCTGCTGCAGAAAAGTGCTTGACATTTTCTGAACCGACTTTGGGGCCCCATATCTCAGGGCCACTTGGTTCTAGGAACCCCAAATTTGGTGTGCAAACCCAGTGGAACTGGTACCATAATATATCCAAAGCTGGGGTTCCTAGCACCAAGTGGCCCTGAGATACGGGGCCCCAAATCCGGTTCAGAAAATGTCATTCTCTGCTGCAGAAAAGTGCTTGACATTTTCTGAACCGACTTTGGGGCCCCATATCTCAGGGCCACTTGGTTCTAGGAACCCCAAATTTGGTGTGCAAACCCAGTGGAACTGGTACCATAATATATCCAAAGCTGGGGTTCCTAGCACCAAGTGGCCCTGAGATACGGGGCCCAAAAACCGGTTCGGAAAATGTCATTCTCTGCTGCAAAAAAGTGCATAACATTTTCTGAACTGATTTTTGGGGCCCTGTATCTCGGGGCCACTTAGTGCTAGAAACCCCAGCTTTGGAAATTTTATGATGCTAGTTCCACTGGGTTTGCACATCAAATTTTGGTTTCTTAGCACTAAGTGGCCCCGAGATACGGGGCCCCAAATTCGGTCAACTGTGTCCATCTGCAGCAATGTCATTTCGGGACCCTTTGGGTTCAGAGACCCCAAATTTTGGCTGCAGCTAGGGGGCATCTAGGAACCCTTAACTACCGAGTATGAAGTTCAGGGGACCTATGGCTGCAAATGGGCACAGTGAGGCATGAAAATGAGAACAGTGATGCTGCAAATTGGCATTGTTGACCCTCTTTTCCACTTACAGTAGCTGTGCATTTCTCACCCTCGTCTTATACTCGGGTCAGTAAGTTTTTCCCATTTTTTTGTGGTAAATTAGGGCCTCGACTTATACTCGGAACGACTTATACTCGAGTATATACGGTATCTATTTTTTCCCATTTTGTTTTACACTCTGTTACAGATAAATGTGTAATGTATCTACTGGGAATTATTCCCTTTTTTGTGGTGATGAATATTAACAGCAGCATTTGCAACTGTGCATTTTATTTGTATCCTCGTACATGTGAGTACATGCAATATCTATCTATAGTAACACCCCCCCCCCTCCCCTCCCCCCCCCCCCCTATGCAGTGCAGGGATATATATAGCACGCACAGTACATGGTAACAGGAGCGGTACACAGAGATCGGGGCGATACACGAACGTCTCAATGTTTCCCTTTTTCCTCATTACCTCTGTTTCATTGCTTATCTTTTCCCTGCGTCACCCCTCATACATTTACTCCCCACCCACCTCCCATTTATATGTTTCCCCTCCCCGATCCTCTTTCTTCTTGTTTCCATAGAAACCAACTCCACTTGAAATGAAACTGATTATTCCTATTGTAGACAGAAATATAGCAAAGAAAAAAAAAAAAAAAAACGTCTTGGATTCTACCAGCCTGCAGTGTTATTACAAAAAAAAATAATTTGATCTATTTGACGCTACAATGGGGCAGTGTGCTTTATTATTGAACATACGGCTTGAAGTATCATTTATTTATTTTTATTTTTTTACATGATTGTTGTTTATTTATTTTATGTCATGTGAGTTAACCACTTGAGGATCACCCCATAGCAGATTTACTGCTACAGGGCAGCCCTCCTGCGCAGGATCGCACATATATACGTGATTCTGCACTTTCACCAGCAGGGGGCGGGGCGTGCATGCAGCCAGCGGGCCTCTTCTGCTGAGATTATTCACAGCAGAAGCTGATCTGTGGGTGCCGGGCACTTGGGGCCCGCCGGCACCCCGCCGATCGTCAGGCAGAGACTCAGAACTCTGCTAATGTAACCAAGGTAGATCTTGGTTCCGACAGTGGGGATGTGATGGATTTTCTTTCTTTGCAACGCAGGGAATAAAATCTATCTCTTCCCCTAGTAAAAGCATCACATACAGTACACACAAACACTGGCTAGGCACACAGCTTACCCTTTGATCGCCCCAGATGTTTAACCCCTTCCCAGCCAGTGTCATTAGTACGGTGACAGTGCATATTTTTTTTAACACTGATCGCTGTATTAGTGCCACTGGTTCCTGCAAAGTGTCAAAAGTGTCAGATTGTCTGCCGCAATATCGCAGCCCCGCTATAAGTCGCTGATCGCCGCCATTACTAGTATGAAAAAAAATAAAATAAAAAACAATTCCATCAAAGTATCTCATAGTTTGTAGATGCTATAACATTTAAATAAACCAATCAATATACACTTATTGGGATTTTTTGTTTTCAGTCCTTCTTTATTGATTTTTAAGACAATTATATAAATACATGTACATGTCTTTCATCATATATATTATTATATACCATCCTATATTTAAAATATCATCTTTCCATCCCAATTTCTAATAACCTATTATAAACTGAACCTTCTGACATAATATATCTGATGTAATATATATAAACAAATAATATGTCAAATTAGTCCATAATATATTTTTATTGTGATACATATAAACAAATGATATATCAAGTTAATAAAGTATTATAAACTGAACCGTCTGACATATTTTTCTTTACCATGTCCAAACTCCATTCACCCCTACCATTCATCCATATCTTACTTATCATGTATACATTCTATACAGTTACTCTTGCATTTAATTGGGATTTTTTTTTTTTTAATCAAATAATTTTTATTTATTTTTTGTGTTGTAATACATATAATCAAAATATATCAGATTAATCCATAAGATATTTTTGTTGTAATATATATAAACAAATAATATATCAAATTAGTCCATAATATATTCTTATTGTGATACATATAAACAAATAACATATCAAGTTAATAAAGTATCATAAAGTAGGAAAACACACAAAACAAACAAATCTTGCACCTCGCTGACTATAATAACATATGATGAGGGAAACCTAGTAGAAACATAGATACGCTCTGCACGACATCTTAAACTCCGCCAATGTCTTTTTTTTTTTTTTTTTTACCAAAAACATGTAGCGGAATACATATTGGTTTAAATTTATGAAGAAATTAGATTTAAAAAAAAAATTATTGCCTATGTTATAGCAGAAAGTAAAAAAATAAAAATATATATATCTATATAGATCTATATATATCTATATAGATATATATATATATATATATATATAGATATCTATATAGATATATATATATATATATATTATATATATATATATATATCTATATATATATATATATATATATATATATATATAGATATATATATATATCTATATATATATAGATATATATATATTCAAAATTGTCGGTCTTTTCATGTTTATAGCTTAAAAAATACAAACGCAGTGGTGATCAAATACCACCAAAAAAAAAAAATCTCTATTTGTGGGAAAAAATGACTTCAATCTTATTTGAGTACAGCGTTGCATGACTGCGCAATTGTCAGTTAACCACTTCGGCCCCGGAAGGATTTACCCCCTTCCTGACCGGGCCATTTTTTTTGCGATACGGCACTGCGTCGCTTTAACTGACAATTGCGCGGTCGTGTGACGCTGTACCCAAATAAAATTGACGTCCTTTTTTCCCCACATATAGAGCTTTCTTTTGGTGGTATTTGATCACCTCTGCGGTTTTTATTGCGGCGGACACATCGGACACTTTTTTGAGACCAGTGACATTTATACAGCGATCAGTGCTAAAAAAAATAGCCACTGATTACTGTATAAATGTCACTGGCAGGGAAAGGGGTTAACACTAGGGGGCGATCAAGGGGTTTAATGTGTTCCCTCACTGTGTGTTCTAACTGTGGGGGGATGGGACTGACTCTGGGAGGAGATTGATCAGTGTTCCTATATACTTGGAACACATGATCTGTCTCCTCTCCCCTGACAGGACGTGGATCTGTGTGTTTACGCACACAGATCCACGTTGCTGCTCTGTCACGAGCGATCGCATGTGCCCGGCGGACATCGCAGGCACCGGGCACGCACATCGGCTCCTCAGTACCACAGCGTGTGCGCGCCCCTTATACCCCTTAAAGCGGCCGTTGCGCAGCTATTTAGCGATTCGCGCAGGGGAGCCATTCTGCCGTCGTCAAACTAGGGCGGGCGGGCGGTCGGCAAGAGGTTAAAGTAATGCAGTGCCGTATCGCAAAAAAATGGCCCGGTCATGAAGGGGGGTAAATCTTCTGGTGGACAAGTTATTAAAGCCATATTAAACCCAAAAGCAAACATTTTATGTTGCAGCTTACCAATTTTTTAGATGTGACGGCTGCATTCATTTTCTTTTTTTAGGTTTTCCTTCCTTTATTTCCAGCCAGTAAATCTGTTGTTTTCCAAAAGAACAAGCTGTCCTGCAAACGTATCAGTTAGAGCAGGGGTCTCCAAACTTTCTAAACTAAAGGCCAGTTTACATTCCTTCAGACTTTGAGTGGGCCGCACCGGGGCTAGTGAGAGTAGGAAATGCCCTGGAGTCAATGGGGGTACACATTGCCCTATCATTGGTATCATTGGGAGGAATATTGCCCCATTGTTGGTATCAGGGGAAGGGAACAGTGCCCCATCCTTGGTGTCAGTGTGAAGAAGGAGGAATATTGCCCCATTGTTAGTATCAGGGGTTGGTATCAGGGGAAGGAACAAGTGCCCCATCCTTGGTATCAGTGGGAAGAAGGAGGAATATTGCCCCATTGTTAGTATCAGGGGAAGGAGCAAGTGCCCCATCCTTGGTATCAGTGGGAAGAAGGAGGAATGTTGCCCCATTGTTGGTATCAGGGGAAGGAACAAGTGCCCCATCCTTGGTATCAGTGGGAAGAAGGAGGAATGTTGCCCCATTGTTGGTATCAGGGGAAGGAACAAGTGCCCCATCCTTGGTATCAGTGGGAAGGAGGAGGAATATTGCCCCATTGTTGGTATCATGGGAAGGAACAAGTGCCCCATCCTTGGTATCAGTGGGAAGGAGGAGGAATATTGCCCCGTTGTTGGTATCAGGGGAAGGAACAAGTGCCCCATCCTTGGTATCAGTGGTAAGAAGGAGGAATATTGCCCCATTGTTGGTATCATGGGAAGGAACAAGTGCCCCATCCTTGGTATCAGTGGGAAGGAGGAGGAATATTGCCCCATTGTTAGTATCAGGGGTTGGTATCATGGGAAGGAACAAGTGCCCCATCCTTGGTATCAGTGGGAAGAAGGAGGAATATTGCCCCATCGTTAGTATCAGGGGTTGGTATCATGGGAAGGAACAAGTGCCCCATCCTTGGTATCAGTGGGAAGAAGGAGGAAATTTGCCCCATTGTTGGTATCAGGGGAAGGAACAAGTGCCCTATCCTTGGTGTCAGTGTGAAGAAGGAGGAATATTGCCCCATTGTTAGTATCAGGGGTTGGTATCAGGGGAAGGAACAAGTGCCCCATCCTTGGTATCAGTGGGAAGAAGGAGGAATATTGCCCCATTGTTGGTATCAGGGGAAGGAACAAGTGCCCCATCCTTGGTATCAGTGGGAAGAAGGAGGAATATTGCCCCATTGTTGGTATCAGGGGAAGGAACAAGTGCCCCATCCTTGGTATCAGTGGGAAGAAGGAGGAATATTGCCCCATTGTTGGTATCATGGGAAGGAACAAGTGCCCCATCCTTGGTATCAGTGGGAAGAAGGAGGAATATTGCCCCATTGTTAGTATCAGGGGTTGGTATCATGGGAAGGAACAAGTGCCCCATCCTTGGTATCAGTGGGAAGGAGGAGGAATATTGCCCCATTGTTGGTATCAGGGGTTGGTATCATGGGAGGGAACAAGTGCCCCATCCTTGGTATCAGTGGGAAGAAGGAATAGTGCCCTATTGTTGGTATCAGAGGAAGTAACAGTGCCCCATCCTTGTTACTTTGGGGTGCGCACACATCTATGACTAAAACACCTTTAAAAAAATTCTAAACAAAAAAAAAAAGTCTGAACTTGATAAACGAACTTCTTCTTTGTTCACAGAATTACAACAACTGCAGCCTGTATGATGGATCTCCGCAGATATCCCCTGGACCAGCAGAACTGCACCCTGGAGATAGAAAGCTGTGAGTGTCGTCATGGAGGATGACGTTTCTTTATTAAACCCCCTTTTTCAGGAGGCTATTTGATCCAAATGGACCTGCATTGATTTTCCTATATGCCTTAAGCTGGCCATACATACACTGGTAGATTTTCGAACGAACGTTCACACGGGCATTTGAGCGAACATTCTTGTCAGTACGTATGATGCTCTAATCCTCCATGCTCATTGGAGCGCTGAATTGTGGCCGGGCGGGCAGCGGCCGTCTCACCCTCTCAGCGTCTCTGCAATCAGTCCAGGCAGCTAGCAGATCCAGACTTCCTAAGTCGGGATGACGCGGTAGTAGGACCATGGAGGGTGGCTACATTCATACATACAGTAGGGCCATGGAGGGTGGCTACATTCATACATACAGTAGAGCCATGGAGGGTGGCTACATTCATACATACAGTAGGGCCATGGAGGGTGGCTACATTCATACATATAGTAGGGCCATGGAGGGTGGCTACATTCATACATACAGTGGGACCATAGAGGCTGGCTACATTCATACATACAGTAGGGCCATGGAGGGTGGCTACATTCATACATACAGTAGGGCCATGGAGGGTGGCTACATTCATACATACAGTAGGGCCATGGAGGGTGGCTACATTCATACATACAGTAGGGCCATGGAGGGTGGCTACATTCATACATATAGTAGGACCATGGAGGGTGGCTACATTCATACATACAGTAGGGCCATGGAGGGGTGGCTACATTCATACATATAGTAGGACCATGGAGGGTGGCTACATTCATACATACAGTAGGGCCATGGAGGGTGGCTACATTCATACATGCAGTGGGACCATGGAGGGTGGCTGCAGTCATTCATAATGTGGGACTATGGAAGGTGGCTACATTCATACGTACAGTGAGATCATGGAAGGTGGCTACATTCATACATACAGTAGGGCCATGGAGGGTGGCTACATTCATACATACAGTGAGACCATGGAGGGGTGGCTACATTCCTACATACAGTAGGGCCATGGAGGGTGGCTACATTCATACATACAGTGAGACCATGGAGGGTGGTTACATTCATACATACATTAGGACCATGGAGGGTGGCTACATTCATACATACCGTGGGACTATGGAGGGGTGGCTACATTCATACATACAGTAGGACCATGGAGGGTGGCTACATTCATACATACAGTGAGACCATGGAGGGTGGTTACATTCATACATACAGTAGGGCCATGGAGGGTGGCTACATTCATACATACAGTGAGACCATGGAGGGGTGACTACATTCATACATACAGTGGGACTATGGAGGGGTGACTACATTCATACATACAGTGGGACCATGGAGGGGTGACTACATTCATACATACAGTGGGACCATGGAGGGGTGACTACATTCATACATACAGTGGGACCATGGAGGGGTGACTACATTCATACATACAGTGGGACTATGGAGGGGTGACTACATTCATACATACAGTGGGACCATGGAGGGGTGACTACATTCATACATACAGTGGGACTATGGAGGGGTGACTACATTCATACATACAGTGGGACCATGGAGGGGTGACTACATTCATACATACAGTGAGACCATGGAGGGGTGACTACATTCATACATACAGTGGGACTATGGAGGGGTGACTACATTCATACATACAGTGGGACCATGGAGGGGTGACTACATTCATACATACAGTGGGACTATGGAGGGGTGACTACATTCATACATACAGTGGGACCATGGAGGGGTGACTACATTCATACATACAGTGAGACCATGGAGGGGTGACTACATTCATACATACAGTGGGACTATGGAGGGGTGACTACATTCATACATACAGTGAGACCATGGAGGGGTGACTACATTCATACATACAGTGGGACCATGGAGGGGTGACTACATTCATACATACAGTGGGACTATGGAGGGGTGACTACATTCATACATACAGTGGGACCATGGAGGGGTGACTACATTCATACATACAGTGGGACCATGGAGGGGTGACTACATTCATACATACAGTGGGACCATGGAGGGGTGACTACATTCATACATACAGTGGGACTATGGAGGGGTGACTACATTCATACATACAGTGGGACCATGGAGGGGTGACTACATTCATACATACAGTGAGACTATGGAGGGGTGGCTACATTCATACATACAGTGGGACTATGGAGGGGTGGCTACATTCATACAGTACATATAGTGGGAACATGGAGAACGAATGTTCTCTAACAGGAAGTTAGATCACAGCAGTAATAAGGGAATTTGGGGATTTGAAGGCAGCTGAGAGCAATAGAACGGACTTTTCTGGGTTAAGAATACATACTTGTATAACATTTTTATTATAAACCAGAGTTTAGTGTCACTTTAAGGCGAGTCTTACTGCCAGTAGCTGTCACTGTAACTAACACTGTAGGCTGCACTGTGTGCTTGTCTTGTTATCCTGTAGGTCAGGGATATGCAATTAGCGGACCTCCAGCTGTTGCAGAACTACAAGTCCCATGAGGCATAGCAAGACTCTGACAGCCACAAGCATGACACCCAGAGGCAGAGGCATGATGGGACTTTTTTTTTGCAACAGCTGGAGGTCCGCTAATTGCAAATCCCTGCTGTAGGTGAACTATTTCAAAAATATTTGAAACAAAGTTTCCACTCAAAGCTTTTCGGTATGCTGAATCTTTTTTCCATTTATCTTTTTTTCCTGCAGATGGTTACACGACGGACGACATTGAATTCTTCTGGCAGGGGGGTGAAGAAGTGGCCGTGACAGGGGTGTCTGCCTTGGAATTGCCCCAGTTCACTATTATTGAAACCAGACTGGTTACTAAGAAAGTTGTATTTACAACTGGTGAGAATATTGACATAGAGAAGAGATGACCAGAAAAAAAACGAATGTATTTTATCCAATTTTTTTTTTCTGTCTCCTTTGGAAATTTAAACTAATTAGCCTGTTGCCGCCCCGCGTAACACATGTGGTGGCAAAAAGGGTGGTCTTTAATGCCCACACGCTGCGTATATGCGACCGTGGGAGGCTGATGTTTCTGTGCTGGGAGCACAGTGACTACGCAATCCGACCAGAGAGAGAGAGAGCTATCAGGCCACACTAATGATCAGTAGGCGTCGGGACTGCATTCCAATCACGTGACCACCTTTTTTTTTTTAATCCGTGGTAGTGAGAAAAAAAAAAAAACATTAAGTGAACAAAAAAGGTGAATGTGAAACCACAAACACAAATAAGTGCACTTAAGTCCCCCGAAGGGGTAGGACCTTTCCCTGAACCCCCAGGGCGCAACGCTCCTGACAGGGACGAGGTTACGAACTTGGTCAACCTAGCCAAAAGGCCTGGCGGACCCCTCTCCTCGTGGCCAGCTGAAGCCGACCAACGAGTACTAGGTCGAGAGGCTCTCCTGAACCCGTCCCTGAACCCCCAGGGTGCAAGGCTCCTGACAAGGACGAGGTTACGAACTTGGTCAACCTAGCAAAAAGGCCTGGCGGACCCCTCTCCTCGTGGCCAGCTGAAGCCGACCAACGAGTACTAGGTCGAGAGGCTCTCCTGAACCCGTCCCTGAACCCCCAGGGTGCAAGGCTCCTGACAAGGACGAGGTTACGAACTTGGTCAACCTAGCCAAAAGGCCTGGCGGACCCCTCTCCTGGTGGCCAGCTGAAGCCAACCACCGAGTACTAGGTCGAAGGGCTCCCCTGAACGCCCAGGCTGCAAGGCTCCTGACAGGGACGAGGTTACGAACTAATTCAACCTAGCCAAAAGGCCTGGTAGACCCCTCTCCTCGTGGCCAGCTGAAGCCGACCACCGAGTACTAGGTCGAGGGGCTCTCCTGAACCCCCAGGGTGCAAGGCTCCTGACAAGGACGAGGTTACGAACTTGGTCAACCTAGCCAAAAGGCCTGGCGGACCCCTCTCCTGGTGGCCAGCTGAAGCCAACCACCGAGTACTAGGTCGAAGGGCTCCCCTGAACGCCCAGGCTGCAAGGCTCCTGACAGGGACGAGGTTACGAACTAATTCAACCTAGCCAAAAGGCCTGGTAGACCCCTCTCCTCGTGGCCAGCTGAAGCCGACCACCGAGTACTAGGTCGAGGGGCTCTCCTGAACCCCCAGGGTGCAAGGCTCCTGACAAGGACGAGGTTACGAACTTGGTCAACCTAGCCAAAAGGCCTGGCGGACCCCTCTCCTGGTGGCCAGCTGAAGCCAACCACCGAGTACTAGGTCGAAGGGCTCCCCTGAACGCCCAGGCTGCAAGGCTCCTGACAGGGACGAGGTTACGAACTAATTCAACCTAGCCAAAAGGCCTGGCAGACCCCTCTCCTCGTGGCCAGCTGAAGCCGACCACCGAGTACTAGGTCGAGGGGCTCTCCTGAACCCCCAGGGTGCAAGGCTCCTGACAGGGACAAGGTTACAAACTTGGTCAACCTAGCTAAAAGGCCTGGCGGACCCCTCTCCTCAAGGCCAGCCGAAGCCGACCCCCGAGTACTAGGTCGAGGGGCTCTCCTGAAGAGAGACCCCTCCAGGTTCAGGGGTGGAAGGAACCTAATGGCCACACCTCCTCCCGCTAGACTTCAGGTCAAGCTCAAGGACTCACACCCTCTTTCCTGTGAAAAAAAAAAACCACACACACAAGGTGACAAACATGAGGATAAAAAAAAAAATGAATTAAATAAAAAGTGACTGTGCAATGTGCACTGGCTAAGCCCTGAGGCCTTGTAACAAAAATTTCCCCCGGACTTAGCCAAAAGGCCTAGCCCATCAAGGTGCAGTGCAGAAAAAGCTTTTTAAAGCTGTGACCATGTGCATTTTTACACAGCGGGGTCCCACACCCAAGTGTTACTAAGAGCACCCCTAAGGGCAACCACTCCCAGGGGGCACAGACACCGCAGACTCTCTACCTTCCCAGCCCATGGTCAGGCCAGGTAGACCCATTCAAATCAGGAGGACCTGGGCCCATCCGGTTTTCCCAGGGGGGGAATTACTCCCGTGCCTCAACTGCCTGTGGGTGCCCCGGTTTCTGTTTCAGCCGGTACTGGCCTTCAGAGCCCCCATCATTCCAGCAGAGATACCATACAGCCAGCCACTCCTGCCCTCCTTAAGACCGGAATGACGGTGTAGCGCCCCTACTGGACACTGATAAGAACAGCTACTATGTACTACACTTGATCTTAGCCAAAAGGCCACTGTGACAGCCAATCACAATGGTCACATGGTCACCGATCCTTCCCACCCCTCCGGGCATTCGGAACCTTTTAAAGGGACCACGGGGTTGGCGGGGAGGAGTTAACATAACCATATTTAGATTGATCAGGTTATGAGATAACATGGTCGAAACAGAGTTGTGATCAATCAAAATCTGCTTCCCTGTGTGCCATATCAATTGAATGGGTTGTTGACTATAGACCGTTTATTTCTTACAGAAGAGATCGATCAGAAATGGGATAATTTAACGAAGCATGTATGGCCACTATAAAAGGAAACAGTAACATGCTTTTGCCAATTTTATTTTAATTTCTTTTTGAATGTTTAGACATTTAATAAGCAATTTTTTTATTTTTATAATATTTTATTATATTTTAATATAATATTTGAAAAAAAAATCTTTAATTTGAAAATTAATATTTAAAACCGAACACGGCAGAAACCCAACACAAATTATTTCAGCTCTGTAGTATTTTCTATTAACCCAAGCTAAGGCTGGAAAAGAGAGAAACACCACGTCGCCTGTGCTGCAGTGTACAGAACACCCCCTAGAAATGTAATTTCCTGCTTGTGTGATTGGCTCACTGATTTTCCCAGAAGTCTTCACTAAGATGCAAGTCAGATTTTAGGCACCCCCTGCAATAGGAATTTCAGTTTTGGTGAGATACTCCCCATAGGTTAAATATTTTTAGGGGGGTTCCAGACCCTGCAGTTTTTCTCATCAGAACACTGAGAGTGCACCAGATGATTAGAATAACCTAAAACCTCCCATTCAGAATCAATTTGCAAAGGACATGGTGAAACATACAGATATTTCTTCAGAGCAGAAACAGGTAGGAATCTGCTACAAAGTCTGCTAAAATCCCTGCAATGTACATAGATCACCCAGAGGGGATTGTGTTTTTTTTTTTTTTTGTTTTTTCACCAACAAAAGTGGAGTTATTCATTAAGTGCGGCAGAGAAAAATTGGGTTTCTTGCCCAACCAAAGCTGTACACCAGACCTGTGTGTCATTTTTCCGTCCCCAGATCCCCTCCCGACTTATACTTTGCTGTCTCTGATCCAATGGCTGTGTGGCTTTTACAAATCTTCTCTATTGCACTTAGGCATGTGTGCCATGATCCCTATATAATCTTACAGGGTTTTTGCTATGCTCCTCATGTCTCCTATGTACTTTGTCTAAATAGATTAAGTGCAGCAGCCAGGAACTGACAGTTCTGAACCTGGAAGTGCTCAGAGCTTACAGTAGTCATACTGTTGTTTTTCTGACCGCATCAGCCAGGATCTGACAGTTCTGAACCTGGAAGTGCTCAGAGCTTACAGTAGTCAAACTGTTGTTGTTCTGGCCACAGCAGCCAGGATCTGACAGTTCTGAACCTGGAAGTGCTCAGAGCTTACAGTAGTCAAACTGTTGTTATTCTGGCCGCAGCAGCCAGGATCTGACAGTTCTGAACCTGGAAGTGCTCAAAACTTACAGTAGTCAAATCTGTTCTTATTCTGGCCGCAGCAGCCAGGATCTGACAGTTCTGAACCTGGAAGTGCTCAGAGATTACAGTAGTCAAATCTGTTGTTATTCTGGGCGCAGCAGCCATGATCTGACCCTTCTGAACCTGGAAGTGCTCAGAGCTGAGCACTTCCAGGTTCAAGTGCCACAGGGGAGAAATTGAGTTTTCTGGTCTCTCTTTTGCCCTCCATCCCAAAGGCTGCAGGGACCCAGGGGAGCCTGGGACATGCATTATTGAAAGGGCCTTGGGGTGAGGGGGAATAGCAATAAACACCAGAAAGGGGATCTAACCCCTCCATATTCCATCTAGAAATGTAACATATACAGAAGAGAATTAAAATTGAGACAAAGCTAAAATAATCTTCTCTATATAATACATAACCGTTTCTACCATCTATTCTGTTCCCCAGGTTCCTATCCCCGTTTGTCACTGAGTTTTCGTATTAAGAGGAACATTGGATATTTCATTCTTCAGACCTATATGCCATCCGTCTTGATTACCATACTGTCTTGGGTATCCTTCTGGATCAACTATGATGCCTCTGCAGCTAGGGTGGCGCTAGGTATGTACTCAAAAAAAGGTGTTGCTACAAAAAAATAGCTTATATAAAAGAAAACCTCAGGTAGAACAATACGGTACAGTCAGGGGAGGACTGGGAGGGGAATTTGTCCAAGGCATGTTGGGCTGGTGGCCCTGAATGGAGAAATGTCACCATTCAAATTTCGATCAGAGCAGGAAATGCAGGAAATGACACATGGTGGACGTTATATAGCTACCTGTCCCCATTCATAGCTGTGATCACAGCCTCCAGCAGAAGGTTGTCTTCCAGGACTGACTTTCTTTGAGGCATTGAGATATCATGTGAATGAATTCCAAGAGTCAAAAAGGAAGGTGATGCTGGAAGATGTGATGGTGTGTCACAAAAAAAACATTAATTATACGGAAATAAACAATTATTATGCTTGATATCCAGAAATTCTTTGGCTCATATGGTGTATCATCATCCCTATACCATTTTAAAGGATGGGAGTGCCACACTAGTTTATACAGACCATAAAAGATTTTATTCTGCAAACAAAAGCCAATGCATTTTGGGGGCCCAACAGTAGATTATGCAGGCGCTTGGACAAAGATAGCCTATCTAGATGGGCTATCTTTGTCTAAGCACTTGCATGATCTGTACATGCCTAATTGGGTTCCAACTAAGGCTGGCCATACACAGTTCGAACCTCGGCCGGGTTCAGAAGGAACCGGCCGAGATTCAAACCATTAATGGGCAGGCTGAATGTACCAAGTTGACCGATTGATCAACTTGGGTACAACCAGCCTGCCGGATTTGCTTGTGATTATTGCAAGAGGCTGCTATAGCCACTAGCGATAATTACTGTCTTCTCCCGGTGGGGACGGCTTCACCCGCCTGTCTCCACCCCCCTGCCAGGAGCAGACATTTGCTCGGCAGGAGGAATTCCCCTGTCAGCACTGTCTGTGTTGATAGGAGAATTGAGCAAACTTCTTTCCTGTAACCATGGAAATTTGCACCGTCTATGGCCGGCCTTACATTCCAAAATGGTATCCCTCACTCTATTGTGATTGCTCTACAAGCCTTGAAGAAGGGGAAGTCTTGAGTCCCCAACATGCGTTGGGTTTGTTCCAGAATAAAATTTTGTGTGGACTGTACAAACTAGAGTGGCGCTCTCATCCTTTCATTTTTTAAGTAATCTCTTCTGAGGGTCCAGTAGGACATCATGGTTGTTGGTGAGCAGCCTCCAGGACCACACAACATATAGGGGTTGATTTACTAAAGTCAAATAGACTGAGCACTTTGCAAAGTTGCAGTTGCACTCTGCATGTGCAGTTGCTCCAGAGCTTAGTAAATGAGGTGAAGCTTCACTTTGCAAAGAATACCCAATCACAGCATTTTTGCTTGCACACAATTGGATGATGCTCATTTACTAAGCTCTGGAGCAAGTGCTCTTGCAGAGTGTAACTGCACTTTGCAAAGTGCAGTCTGATTGCCTTTAGTAAATCGACCCCATAGTGTTACAACAAATCACCACAAGGTTTAGCGCACCTATACTGTAAAAAAGACCTTATACCATTAAAAGATGTCAACCAGAAAAAAATGCTTCTTTTGAGACTTTGAAGGTACAGTGATAAAGCTATAGGTACATATCAATAAAACATTCATATTTTTTTAAATTTAATAAACTGTAGCGCCCCCCCCCCGCCCTCTTCTTATATAGATATTATCCAGTTGCCCACCAGACCAATTCTGACATTTGTCTCCTAAATCTGTGTTTTTTGATAGAAAATTACTTAGAACCCCCAAGCAGTATATACTTTTCAAGCACAGGCCTTAGAGAATAAAATGTTTTTTCAAGCGCAAATACTTTGGGAAAAAAAATACACTTTAAGGAATTATAGTGAACACAAACACAATGCAATACCCAAAGTTTTTCTACAATTTAAAAGATGATGTTACACCAAGTAAAGTGATAGCAAACATGTCACGTTTTAAAATAGCGCACGCCCGTGGAATGGCAACAAACTACGGTGCATTCAATTATCCCTAGGTGACAGGTTAAAAGCCTTTTACAGGTTACCATTTAGGAGCTACACAGGAGGTCTAGTGCTAAAATTATTGCTCTTGCTCTGACATTTGCGGCGATACCTCACCTGTACGGTGGTGCGATCACCATTTACGTATGCCTGTGGGACCTACGCGTGGGTTCGCCTTTGCGTGTAGGGACGGGGCACTTTAATTTTTTTTACATTTTTTATTTAAATGTATTTTTTAACCCTGTCATTTAAATTTTTTTAAATCAACTTTATTGCTATCACAAGGGATGAACAACCTTCCCTGTGATAGCATTGGTGACAGGCCCTCCTTTTGGAGAGATCTGGGGGCTATTAGGCCTCCAGATCTGTCCTTTGGCCTCCAAAGCACCTGATCAAACCGAGATCGGTTTGATCAGATGCTTTCACAAGCCCTTAACTGCATGTTTACAACAAACCGGAAGTGAATAAGGCCGGGTTCACATATCTGTAAATTGGATGATGTTTTCACCAAATCCAATTTCCATTAAATTCGAGTGCGACCCCGCTCGCAATGGAGCCAGGTTCACGCACGTCTAGGGCAGTTGCAGGGCAGTCCTGTGCATTTTTGGGTCTGGTTGAGGTGTGAATTCAGGCAAAAATTCAGAGCTGAATCGCACCTGAAGCGGTGAACAGAAACGCACCGGACCCCAGGCTGGAAACGGCGGCCACAGATATGTGAACCCGGCCTAAATTCGTGTTACTTACGGTTTACGGATCTCATAGAGAGGGAAGAACAACGTCAGTTCCCGTCTCTCTGTTCAGTGCACTGGATGCCGGCGGTCAGATCGGTCCCGGGCTCCCCGATGGGACGGGAGAGCCTGTAAAAGGCAGAGGCAGCAAGACCCCCTTTTGCCGCCAATAGAAGTGACCAAGCGGCTGTATAGCCATTCCTATCACTTCTACAACAAAAGAGAACCGCCGTCTGAAAAATGTGATACTGGGATGATGCCTGTAGCTGCAGGAATCATATCGGTATAACCACTTCAACCCGAGGACATCATATAGCATCCTATGGGTGAGAAGTGGTTAAAAAAAATTGTAACCAAAAATGTGTGGTGGTGGGGAATAGCAATAAACACCAGAAAGGGGATCCAATCCCTCCATATTCCATCTAGAAATGTAACATATACAGAAGAGATGTGTATGCATTAGAACCAAGTCTGAGTTGCATGAGACAACTCTAATTCATGTGTTTCTTCTGTATTTCAGGAGTGACTACCGTACTGACGATGACAACGATTAATACCCACCTGAGGGAAACCCTGCCTAAAATCCCCTATGTGAAAGCAATTGATGTGTACCTTATGGGATGCTTTGTGTTTGTTTTCCTGGCTCTGTTGGAATATGCTTTTGTAAATTATGTGTTCTTTGGCCGGGGCCCTCAGCAGCAGAAGAAATTAAACGAGCGAACAAATAAATCGATTAATGAACGGCAACGCTACGAAGAAAGGAGATTAAGAGAACAGGTAGGTGGCCCTTATTAGAAAATGTCTAATCCAGACTTTTGGCTTATGAGAAACGAATCACTTGGATGTCACGTCTACTCCTACCATTGGTGGTCAGGCACTGTAGCTGGCTTTGTGTTCTTCATCTATAGCAGCCCCCATTCCCATAAGGCAAGCAGGCCTACCGGTACTGGGTTGCCTCCGGGTCTTATACACAATGCTTTAGTGCCTGACTACAACACCGGGGCAGGCGCAAACTGACCACAGCAAACAGGTACTTGACAGGCAGAGTGGTCCAACGGCAAGCCGGGTTCAGGGCAGGCAAAGTTCATGGAGTAGTTCATGGAGTCGAATCCATGGTCAAAAGGCAGGCAGAGTTCAGAGAGTAGGCTAAAGTCAAATCCAAGGTCGATAACAAGGAAATCAAAACTAGCTGGCAGGGTGAGGATCGAAGGCAAAGGGCGAGGATCAGGCGAAGGCAAAGGGCGAGGATCAGGCGAAGGCAAAGAGCGAGGATCAGGCGAAGGCAAAGGGCGAGGATCAGGCGAAGGCAAAGGGCGAGGATCAGGCGAAGGCAAAGGGCGAGGATCAGGCGAAGGCAAAGGTCAAGGCACAGGAGCAAGGCAGGCAAACAGGGAGCCTGAAGTACGTGTTGCAAACAATATCACAAACATGACACTAAGGGCTTGGTAAGCTTAAACCAGTGTTTCTCAACTCCAGTCCTCAAGGCGCCCCAACAGGTCATGTTTTCAGCCTTTCCATTATTTTGCACAGATGATATGATCAGTTTCCCTGCCTTAGTATTGACCACAGCCGTTTCACCTGGGGGAAATCCTGAAAATATGACCTGTCGGGGCGCCTTGAGGACTGGAATTGAGAAACACTGGCCTAACCACTTGACTCCGGAAAATCTACCCCCCTTCATGATCAGGCCATTTTATGCGATACGGCACTGCGTTACTTTGACTGACAATTGCGCGGTCATGCAGCGCTGTACCCATAAAATGTATGTATGTTTTTCCCCACAGATAGATCTTTCTTTTGGTGGTATTTGATCACCAACACTTTTTTATTTTTGCGCTATAAACAAAAAAAATAAACTATATTTTTTACTTTCTTTCTAATAATTAAAAAAAAAAAGATTTCTTCATAAATTTAGGCCAATATGTTTTCTGCTACATATTTCTGGTAAAAATCCCAATAAGGATATATTGATAAGCTTACATGAACATTATAGCATCTACAAACTATGCCATATATTTATCTATTATTTATTTATTTATTTAATACTAGTAATAGCGGCGATCAGTGCCTTGTAACGGGGCTGTGATATTGTGGTGGACAATCGGGCACTAACTGACACTTTGCGGGAACCAGTGACACTAATACAGTGATCAATGCTAAAAATATGTCACTGTACTAATGACACTGGCTGGGAAGGGGTTAAACATCTGGGGCGATCAAAGTTTCAACTGTGTGCCTAGCCAGTGATTTCTGTGCACTGTATGTGATGTTTTTACTAGGGGAAGAGATGGATTCTAGTCAGGAACACTGAATCCATCCCCCCCCCCCCCACCCTGTCAGAACAGCGATTTGCCTTGTTTACATAAGCAGATCCCCATTCTGTGTTGTTTACCGACGATCAGCGGGTGCCGGAGGACATCCAGTGCCTGCCACCCACAGATCGGCTTCTGCTGTGGAGAATCACAGGCGCGCCGCGCTCGCGCTCCCCCCCCACCCTGCAGGCTGAAGTGTAGGATCATGTGTATATATACATGATCCTGTGCAGAGGAGTGGTTTAAACAGGTTTGGCCTCCACCCAGAGGCTGTGTCTACATCAATCACTTTGCATGTGGACAGGGAGAGTGGACAGGGAAAGTGCAGCTCAACCAAAACCTGGATGCTGGAATGAGGCCAGCAACTGCCATGGAATAGGAGCGTTACAAACTCCTAACACTGGTCTCTGAAAGCGTTAAAGCGTATTTAAAGCTAAAAATTTAGTTTTTAGTTTTGGCTAAAGCAGGGAGTGGTTGAAACTGAAGTGTAATCTGTTAACATTTACCATTCCCTGGTTCCTCACAACCACTCCCACCCTCCAGTTCAACTTTAAGACCCCCCCTTTCATGTGTTTTTCTTTTCTTTCTGTGTCCAGTTAGGTAGATTTTCCTTTACTCTCTATCCCGGAGACTATGCAATAAGGGAGAGGATATCTTTACAAAGTGAGGTAGAATTCTCCTCTTAAGATAGTTGTTGCTAGAACTGGTGTCCCCATTGTAAGATTTCCCCTTATCTCTTGTTCTAGTGACAACTTTAAAATCTTGATACATAGTGTGTCATGTTGGCATTTCTTAGCTCAATGGTATTGCCAAAACAGTGAGTTTACTCAACGCCAGATATAGTTTTTATTTAAACGTACATGAAAACTTCACACAAGTATGTCTTCCCACACAGGTGGTTCTCACCATCACTGCAAAACATAACATTCCGCCTCCTGGCTCTGTTGTGGCAGCTTTACTGCTCCAAGTATCCCTTCAGGGTCCGTCCTGAACATTAGTACCTTTTTGACCATGAAACATGTCCCAGCGTTTATGCACAGAAGCTGAACCTCAGCTCTGCGTCTTACTTACAGCTTCCTAGCTGCTCTTGTCCCCCATGGACTTTCTCTGTACAGTTTCCTTATTGCTCTTGTCCCCCATAGTCTTTCTCTGTACAGCTTCCTAGCTGCTCTTGTCCCTCGTGGACTTTCTCTGTACAGCTTATTTGCTGCTCTTGTCCCCCATGGACTTTCTCTGTACAGCTTCCTAGCTGCTCTTGTCCCTCAGGGACTTTCTCTGTACAGTTTCCTTGCTGCTCTTGTCCCTCATGGACTTTCTCTGTACAGCTTCCTTGCTGCTCTTGTCCCCCATGGTCTTTCTCTGTACAGCTTCCTAGCTGCTCTTGTCCCTCGTGGACTTTCTCTGTACAGCTTATTTGCTGCTCTTGTCCCTCGTGGACTTTCTCTGTACAGCTTCCTTGCTGCTCTTGTCCCCCATGGTCTTTCTCTGTACAGCTTCAAAGACAACCTCTGGATATGACGCACAGCATGTGTACTCAACTTCTTTGGTCGACCATGATGAGGCCTGTTCTCAGTGGAACCTGTCCTGTTAAACCGCTGTGTGGTCTTGGCCACCGTGTTGCAGCTCAGTTTCAGGGTCTTGGCAATCTTCTTATAGCCTAGGCCATCTTTATGTAGAGCAACAATTCTTTTTTTCAGATCCTCAGATAGTTCTTTGCCATGAGGTGCCATGTTGAACTTCCAGTGATCAGTATGAGAGAGTGAGAGCGATAACACCAAATTTAACACACCTGCTCCCCATTCACACCTGAGACCTTCTAACACTAACGAGTCACATGACACCGGGGAGGAAAAATGGCTAATTGGGCCCAATTTGGACATTTTCACTTAGGGGTGTACTCACTTTCGTTGCCAGCGGTTTAGACATTAATGGCTGTGTGTTGAGTTATTTTGAGGGGGCAGCAAATTTACACTGTTATACAAGCTGTACACTCACTACTTTACATTGTAGCAAAGTGTCATTTCTTCAGTGTTGTCACATGAAAAGATAGAATAAAATATTTACAAAAATGTGAGGGGTGTACTCACTTTTGTGAGATACTGTATATATTTTGTTTGTGCTCTGCTCTACAGCCCTTTTGGAAGCAAGCCCATGCTATTGTGCAGCAATTTATGGACACCTAGGTTCCCTATATGCCTGCTTTCTTTCTTTTATACCATATTCCAATGCCGGTGAAGGTGTATAAGAAACCAGGAGTGAGACACTTGGTTAATGCAGCCCAATCTTGTATTCAGGCGGTGTGGAATTTCACAACTACACCCTCTTTAACACAGTGTTTTTTTTAACATCGAGAATATCCGGCACATGGAGAGCCTGACTAGTGCCTTTAAGGGTACAGAAGAGAAATATAATAGTACCTGGTTTTACTGGCTTGGGTACTCTTGCACAGCCGAATTTGAGCGCATCTTGGTGGGCCAATCGCCTCCTCTATTTTTGCAATAGTACAGCGAGATGGATCTACTGTGGCTAGGTAAGGGACCAGCAGCCATGTATGGGAGTGGGCTGCTCCCTGGATATGGCTGGGAGTCGATGACCATTATAGCCCAATCATTGCAAGAGTGGGTAGGGAGCAGGTTTGGCCTTGGCCCTTCTCCCCTTTTCCCTACCCTTGGAATTCTTCACTTTTCTACATTGTTACCCATCCCTTCTCTCTCTTTCTTTCTCTTTCTCCCCTTTCTAAGCCCCTCTATCCCTCCTTTTTTTTTTTTTGGACCTCAGAGTTTTAATTTGGTAACATGAAATAATTCGGCAAAGTCAAGAAAAGTGACCTCCCTAATGTTGATTAGGCGCAGTCACCCGCACTGCATATTGCTGTTGTGTGTGGCCCGCTTTATCATTCTTATTCCTGGATGGACAATAAATATGCTTCCTAATTTCTATTGCTATAACCTACGGGCCCAATGGTCCATATCTTCTTGTGGATTTGGTTTGATTTTGTTATTACACTCAATACAGGGTGGTCAGTATTGTATTGCTTTGGTTCTTTAGACTGTAACCCTTGTCAAAAAGTTGAAAAGATTTTGTAAATAAAGAATGCATAAAATAAAATGAAAAAAATGAGGGCAGGTATGCCTTAGAGGTAGCCCATTCCTCCTTAAAGGTGTGGGAACCTAGCATAAGTACCTTGAAAGTAGCCTCATCCTCCTCCAATGGACAACATACCTGAAGCCCTACATTGTTCAAGGGTCTTTGGGTGAAGACTACCTGGCGTTACAAGTAATTGTTAACTGGTTTTTATTGAGTCTACATAAGGCGAGTGCAAAATGATATTCCCCTAATAACAATGAGGGAAAGGTGGATACAGGTACCAAAACACAATGAGAAGTGCAGCAGCCATATAAGTAGCATAGGGTCTATGTTATAATGACACGGAGAGGATCTTTTTGGGGTACAAACATCCAGGAAGCAGAGATATCAAAGTACATTAATTCAGGTTACAAAGGTGAGTCAACTATAGTGTAAGGAGAGGAGGTTCACAGTTGCCAAATTTTGCCAAAAAGAGTCAGGTGGCTTCTGTTTGCTTATGCTAACTTGAAGAGAACGAGAACAGAGTCTACCTGACATACTGTATCCCCAAGAACGCATGGGTCCTCTGGAATAGGAATAGCAGGCCTCCAAAAATGTAACTCGTAGGCACAGATTATCTAAAGATAGAAACAATGTTGAGTCGGTATCATCAGAAAAGGGCTTTATTGTAGTTATAATAAGGTTGCAACACTGGCAATACATTTCAAAGTATAAATACAGCCACTTCTTCAGGCCAGGCATATCACAACTCAAGTAGGACATATAAAAAAGGTTTGATGAGAAATAAAAACAAGACCTTGGGGTAAACTTATCAGAAGAACAGTGGGTTCAAGCAATCCGTCATAATGCTAGCTCCACTAGATGTATCAACTTTTGGGAACTTTGCCATAAAATTCATCTGAGATGGTATCTGTCTTGGGTCAAGCACTTATCTGCAGCAGAGAATGACATTTTCTGAACCGAATTTGGGGCCTCATATCTCGGGGCCACTTGGTGCTAGGAACCCCAAATTTGGTTGGCAAAAACAGTGGAACTAGCACTACAACATATCCAAAGCTGGGGTTCCTAGCACCAAGTGGCCCCAAATTCGGTTCAGAAAATGTCATTCTCTGCTGCAGAAAAGTGCTTGACATTTTCCGAACCGAATTTGGGGCCCATATCTCAGGGTCACTTGGTCGCGTCATCGGATTTGATTGACAGCAGCGGGAGCCAATGGCTGCACTGCTATCAATTTATCCAATCAAGAGCCGAGAACCCCGGGCAGTGGGACGGCGCGTTGCCGCCACGGGAAGTTCCAGGGCTCAGGTAAGTAACACGGGGGGGGGGGGGGGGGGGCTGGGGGGCCAGTCACTGTCAGGTGTTTTTTCACCTTAATGCATAGGATGCATTAAGGTGAAAAAACACGAGGGTTTACAACCCCTGTAACCTGTTATAGGACCTGTATACAATGCCTGGCACGCTGCACTGATGAGCAATGCTATGCTGCACTTGTGGGCACTGATAGGCTGCACTGATGGGCTATAATACACTGCACTGATGGGCAATGATACGCTGCATTGATGGACACTGATACGCTGCAATGATGGGCACTGATACGCTGAACTGATGGGCTATAATACACTGCACTGATGGGCAATGATACGCTGCACTGATGGGCACTGATACGCTGCACTGATAGGCAATGATACGCTGCACTGATGCGCAAAGGTATGCTGCACTGATGGGCAATAATTAGCTGCACTGATGGACACTGATAAGGCTGCACTGATAGGCACTGATATGCGGCACTAATGGGCAATGATAGGCTGCACTGATGGGCAATGATAGGCTGCATTGATGGGCACTGATAAGCACTGATGAGGCTACACTGATAGGCTGCGCTGATGACCACTGATAGGCTGCACTGATGGTGGCGAGTAACTCTTAAGGCCTGGCTAGTGGCTCAGGACTTGAAATTTATAAGGAAATAAACTGATACATGCACAGCTACTGTAAATACACTGGTATTGGATGATGTTGGTAAGGATCTGGCCGGGATATTTCTTATTTTAGGAGACTATATAAAATCAACTCTGGGATTTGGGTCCCATTTAGATGTCAATTAGGCAAAGTGTTGGGACCCTCTCCCGCTGTCATGTAGACCTGGACATTGCTTAGTTCTAGGGCAGGTAGGCAGTGGACATTTTTCATGATGCCCAAATGTTCTCCAAAATATCCAAGTGGTGTCCGGCAGCAAGCACCTCCTATACTTCCTGCCTGATCGGCGTTGGATGGTCAACAGATGGTAGATGACTATGTGAATAAATAAATAAGGAAATAAACTGATACATGCATACCTACTGTAAATACACTGGTATTGGATGATGTTGGTAAGGATCTGGCCGGGATATTTCTTATTTTAGGAGACTATATAAAATCAAGTCTGGGATTTGGGTCCCATTTAGATGTCAATTAGGCAAAGTGTTGGGACCCTCTCCTGCTTTCATGTAGACCTGGACATTGCTTAGTTCTAGGGCAGGTGGGAAGTGGATATTTTTCATGTTGCCCAACTGTTCTCCAAAATATCCAGGTGGTGTCTGGCAGTGGGCACCTCCTTTAGTTCCTGCCTGATCGACATTAAGGCAAGCACAAAGCTTCTTCCATTTGCGTTTGATGTGATTTAGGCAGGATGGTTAGATGGAACATGAAAGAATTTTACAAAGGTTACTTCACCTGCATCTATCCATTATTCTATGCATAGCGAATAAGAGTTTCTACTAGGGTAGTACCTGAATGGAATGCCCAAAAATTGCCCCTAAATAGTGAGGCCCTTTGTCGACTTTGCCCATGTATAAAACTGTATCTTCTGCAAGAAAAGGCAAAAATGGACAATGCTTCAACAAAATAACAGCATGTGTCGTATATGTATTATGTGATTATGATAACCATGTCCATCTCTCTAGGTTGACCCATATGGAAACATTCTTCTTAGCAACCTTGACATGAGCAGCGAGTTGATGTCAGCCGAGATGGGAAGCAGTATTGGTGATTCCCGGAACTCCGTCCTGTCATATGACACCTCAGGGATCCAGTTCCGCAAGCAGCTAACATCTAGAGGGGACACTTTTGGCCAGACTCCCCTGGAGCGCCACGTTCCTCTAGCAGCCACACGTGGACGTGCCAACTGCCGCCTCCGGCGACGCTCTTCTAAGTTAAAGCTTAAGATTCCAGACCTGACCGATGTCAGCACCATCGACAAATGGTCCAGGATCATTTTCCCCATCACGTTTGGATTTTTTAACTTGGTTTACTGGATGTACTATGTCAACTGAAGCATTTTTTTCATTGCCCTTCACCCTAAAGCTGTGCACACCCTTCCTTCCACAGGACACGAGCTTCACCTAAATCTCTCACCCCCCTCTTGCTTCACAGTTTGATGTCTGGGCCAGCGACAGAAGTAGCCATTCAATCCTACAAAGAGGGGGGGGAGGAGAATTGCACTTTTTTGTCACACTTTTTTTCATCAAATTTCTAAAGGTTTTTTCCCTTTTTTTTAAAAAAGAAAAAGTATTCATTTTACCTGGAAGTAGATTATGGCTGGGTACTGTGAGTCATTTTGGATGTTATTCTGAAGAAACCTTTTCTCGCGACTTAGTTAATCATTGTAATAAAAAAAAAAAATGTGTTAATTAAAGATACTCCAATACAGAGTATGAGGAGTAAGTAGAACAAGGTTAGGCGATACCGGCAATTATTTCCTCTCTTTATGCAGTTTAAAATAATTATTGCTACATATTGTGGAGCTATGAAGGCACAGATAAGACTCTATAGAGCAGGATATTCCCAGTTGCAAGCTTGAATTGCACATGATGGAGTTGATGTCTCGACGGAGAGCCTTTGATTAAAACATTTTATTAATAAATGGGCGGGAGGGGGGGGGAATAAAGCCAAATACAAAATCAAAACACAATGGCATGGCAAATCCAAAAACCTAGTATTAGGGCTAGTCAAGGCTTTTTTTCAGGGGGGGAACTTGGTGGAACTCGGTTCCACCACCTCTGGCTCAGACCCTTTGGTGCCTGCTCACCACAATCACTTGTAAACACAGAAGTCTGGTTTCTGTGCTTACAAGTGACAGCTCTGCACTCTGTATGTAATTCAATCCTGGTATTTAATGCCCCATTTAAGACCCTCCTACTGTTTTCGTGAAATTTGACTGAACACACCCACTATTTGATGTGATTTGGAGGGTGTGTGTAGGGGGAGGGGTTTTGTCGTTAAGTTCCAGCACCTATTGTTTGAGGGAAAAAAAAAGCCCTGGGGCTAGTCAAATTTTATTTGGCGGGGGGGGGGGGGGGGGGCATCATCATCAAAAACATAAATACGTATTGCACAATTGAAACAAAATGGGCAAAAACTGTGCATTTTAGAACTATAATCTCATTGTGAATTTTCTGCCTTTCAGTAAATTACGACCTGAAATGCAAACCGACTATTGAACCTTCAGCTACGATCATCTAAATTTGGACATAAATTTAACTTGGCAGATGCAAATTTTACATATTAGAAAATAGAAAAGAAATAATTTAAGATGCAAAAAAAAAGGCCTTGATTCACTAAAAGTAGGTAGGTACGCTTCTTCAACCACGGTTTACTTTTAGCTATTTTAATTTTTTATTTTTTTTTTTTTGTTTCTTGATTTGTGAAAGGTGACAACATTTTAGCTCCTGATAAAATAAGGTGAACATTTTTATCAATTAAAAAAAATAAATTCTGAAAATGTTCCCATTTAGCTAAAAAAAAAAAGCTTTAAAATAAATCACATGCCACTTTATTTATAAATTTAAAGGATTAAAAAAAAAAAAAGGTTCCAATGCATTTACTGTTGCTTGCTGTGTTCTCTATTTGCAATAGTTATTTATTATTATTTAATATTTATTTATTCAAAGATTTAACAAGATTCTTAGGGTATAAACAGTATTAAACAGATATGAAAAGATAAATGCACCCCTCTCTTGATGTGTTCTTTTACAGTCATAGTCTTATTCTAAAATCCCCAGAAGCCCTGCTACACGTATACCAGCTACCCCGAGGGTCTCTGTACTTCTTTTAAGTCCATTAGATGTAAGAGCCGGAGCTTGGGGGGTGGTCATGTTGTTTTTTTTTTGGATCTTTTCTCTTGAATATATCATGGGTGTATGGGTTTTTATTTAGCAGCAGTGCCCACATGCCCATGACCCTATACATGACAATACCAGCCAGCAGTACGCCTGGTATGGCAAGCTATTTGTTTAAAATGTTTTTACAAGAAAATTTTAATATTTTCAGCACTAAACTTGACATGCATTTTCTACTAAAACTCCGGCCTAATTTCATTTTGAACAAGTTACAAAATATAATATTAAATAAAAATGTAATAAAATATAATATTTAAAAAAAATATGTAAGCAATCAACTATTAGCAGTACAATGTTCAGTGATATTACCCTTTGGTAATGTTGCTGAGTTCTCCAAACTATAGTGAATCAAGGCCCAAGAGTCTGGCTAAGGCTGGGTTCACACTAGCGCCAATTGGATGCGGGTTTTCCCCCGCATCGAATTCGCAATTGTCAGGAGACTGTGACCGGCTCTCTACGGACCCGATTTACACCTCTCTCCGGAGAGGCTCCGGTGCGAATTGCACAGGAATCCTGTGCGTCTTCTGGTCCGTTTCAGGTCTGAATTCAGCCAAAAAAATACGGACTGAAATCGGAACCGGAAACAGTAAAAAGGGACGCGCCGGACCCCCTGCTGTGAGGCGCTCCCGTGCTTCAGTGTGAACCCAGCCTAAAGCTTGCAAATTTTCAAAGTTTCAGCAAAAAAAATTTTAAAAAAATTCCATTGATGCTGCACGAGTACTATGGGGTTTAATTTACTAAAGCTAGAGAGTGCAAAATGAGTCACAATTCTGCATAGAAACCAATCAGCTTCCAGGCTTTATTGCCAAAGCTTAATTGAACAAGCTGAGGTTAGAAGCTGATTGGTTTCTATGCAGATATGTGACTAATTTTGCTATCTCTAGCTTTAGTAAATAAACCTCCTATACAGGTATTACCAAAAGTGTTGGGACGCCTGCCTTGACACGCACATGAACTTTATTGGCATCCCAGTCTTAGGGTTCAATATTGAGTTGGCCCACCCTTTGCAGCTATAACAGCTTCAACTCTTCTGGGAAGGCCGTCCACAAGGCTTAGGAGTGTTTCTATGGGAATGTTTGACCATTCTTCAAGAAGCGCATTTGTGAGGTCAGGCACTGATGTCAATGAGAAGGCCTGGCTCGCAGTCTCCACTCTAATTCATCCCAAAGTTGCAGGTCAGTCAAGTTCCTCCACCCCAAACTCGCTCCTCCATGTCTTTATGGACCTTGCTTTGTGCACTGGTCCAAATCATTTGTTGGAGGGGGGGGATTATGGTGTGGGGTTGTTTTTCAGGGGTTGGGCTTGTCCCCTTAGTTCCAGTGAAGGGAACTCTTAAGGCGTCAGCATACCAAGACATTTTGGACAATTTCATACTCCCAACTTTGTGGGAAAAGTTTGGGGATGACCCCTTCCTGTTCCAACATGACTGCGCACCCCCATAATCCCCCCCCCCCTCCTTCAACAAATGATTTGGAGCAGTGCACAAAGCAAGGTCCATAAAGAAATGGATGAGCGAGTTTGGGGTGGAGGCACTTGACTGGCCTGCACACAGTCCTGACCTCAGCCTGATAGAACACCTTTGGGATGAATTAGAGTGGAGACTGCGAGCCAGGCCTTCTTGTCCAACATCAGTGCCTGACTTCACAAATGCGCCTCTGGAAGAATGGTCAAACATTCCTAAAGACACACTCCTAAACCTTGTGGACAGCCTTTTCAGAAGCGTTCAAGCTGTTAAAGCTGCAAAGGGTGGGACAACTCAATATTGAACCCCACAAACTAAGACTGGGATGTCATTAAAGTTCCTGTGCGCGTAAAGCCAGGCGTCCCAATACTTTTTGGTAATATAGTGTATCTTACTCTTATCTTTATAATAGATTCCAGAATCCTTCTCCCCCCCAGGCTGGAAGGAAGAAAACCGCTGCTCTTTGAGTAAGAGCAGTGGTCTCTCTACAGAGGTCAGGCAGGTCCCCTGATGAGTCAGAGCTAGAGTTGTCCAATCAGCAGGCAGCGCAAGTTTTGCTGATTGGAGAGCTCCATCTGTGATACAGGAAGGGGCGTGTCAGATAAAGAGGTATAGAGACCACTGCTTCCACATAGAGAGCAAGGGTCCTTCTCTGCAGTGTGTGGGGGGGGGGGGAGAGTTAGGACTGGTGTTGGACCCCTATTTAAAAAAGGATGAGTAAAACATTAGTGCAGCTAATCTCCAAACATAAACCAGTTGTGTGCCATAAACACAATTACGGTAGAATCTGAAAAAAACAAGTTTAGCCATTCATTATTATATGCATTGGCGTATATGCCCTGGATGAGCAAAGTTCTGCCTATCTCCAATCAGTTTCAAAAACTAATATTTATCAAACTTGCATCTGTGCAAAAATGCTATCGCTAGAATTTAAAGTTTGTTCAGGTACAATCTGAAATGGACTGAAACCGTGCGTACAAATTAAGTGCCAAGTCATACATAATGGGGGGGCATTTATTAAACCCGTGCCAATTATTTGATGCAAAAAAAATAAAATAAAATAAATTGCATGCAGGGGCCAGAAATATTTTATTGTATGTTTTTTTTTTTTTTTTTTTTCGTGATTGGTGCGCCTTTTATTAAAAGGGGATATTGCTTCTCAGGGTGCATGGCTTTGAAGCATCTACCAAAAGTGTGCAACTGTACTGTAATCTTAAAAAAACAAAACAAAAAAAAAAAAATTGAAAACAAGAAACCCAAGTAACATCACCTAACAAACCTGGCTTTGAACAGGAATTTTACGGCACATTGCGGCATACTATGGGACGTTTACATCAATGTCATTACAGTCAAAGAAGCCCAGTTTTGCAAACCGAATCGTATCTGCTCTAGTTTCCTGTCGTGCCCCACTTTTAATAAATGACCTCCACTGGCTCAGGGACATGAGCGGTGCCAAAACTACCGAGGAACGAGGCATTTTATAGATATGTATTAAATATACTGTGAGGCTAACCCTCCACACAGCACTGTCTCAAGAACAAAAAAAAAAAAAAAAATTTTACAAAAAATGGAGCCATGCCTAAAAAAACTTGAATGTTAGTGGATTATTATGCTAAAAGTATTTCATATTAAATGGTTTTTCGTAGGTGTAAGGACATCCGATTAAAGTTAATTCATGGAGTTTTCAGTAAAAAAAAAAAAAAAATAAAATAAAAATAAAAAATAAAAAAAAATGGGTCTTTGCATCAAGGTGAAACTGAAATTTTTGTACAGCAAAAACGGTTGCACCATTTTTAATCAATTTACATGTTTTCATTTTCCTACACTTTGCCGTTCATATTTAGCGATATGCGAAGCAAAGATCCTGTCTCAACCTACCGAAGTCTGCTAATAATTTTTTTTTTTTTTTTTACATGGAATTAGGTCTAAATGGAGCACGTTGATGAGGGTGCGTTAATATTTTGCAAAATATTTGCTGTAGAATTTTTTTTTTTTTTTTGGCTTTCTTCAAACCTAAACGGATACAATTTTTTTTTTTTTTTTTTGCTTTTTGCAGATAGGATGTGCTTAGTATCTGCAGATTATTTTAAGAGTCACTCCACTCCTAGAAGCCAATCTCAGTCTTCTTGGCCTTGCTTCCTCATAGTGATGTATGTATGGCACAAACTACAAGACTTAAGTGAATGTGGTGCAGTTTGGTTTAGTTTGTTGACTCCAGCCTGGAATATTATGTGCTTTACAAAAAAAAAAAAAATGGTGAAGGTATGCTGCAATTTTTTTTTCACTCATTGACCTGAAACGTCACCCCCATTATAACATTAGGAAGCTGTACAATTACCATAAAGTTGTCTTTTTTTTTATTGTTGTTGTTGTTGTTGTAGATACACGGAGTTTCAACTATTGTTATTATGTTGAATCCTAAGTTGAAGGCCATGCACATAAGCTAAGAAAATACAGACTCTAAAGGTGGTCACAGCCAAGTAGATGTCTTGCTGAAAATTATGGTTAGGCAAAAAAAAAAAAAAAACAAAAAAAAAACATCTGCCCATCTTCAAGCCAATTGCGTGCTGCCAAATCGAGCCGCCATCATGTTACCGAAAGGCGTGGTTGTGGCACACACGTGATAATTGCTTCATTCCCTTTATTTTTTATTTTTTTTATTCCATAAAAAAGTAAACAATTGGCAAAGATTTTTTTCCAACACGTTGGCGTGAGATTGAATTATTCGAATTCCTTGTTAGCGCATTTTTCTAAACTGCTTAACCATTGCAAGCCATGTTTTGAATTTGTTGTATTGATTGATTGTCATGGGCCATGTTTGGCCAACCTACGAGGTTGACTTTCTTGCGAATTCACTTTTACTTGTTTGCTGGGACCCGTGTTCACTTCAAGCACCCAATTATGTGAAATAAATTGAGAAAAAAAAAAAATTGGAAAAAATTTTGGAAAAATTGGAAAAAAATAAAAATTGGAAAGTTCCACTGCAGTAAGGATGTGTGAAGCAAGCATCGTTTCCCTAGGCAAGCGTAAAAAAAATGATTCCTTTATGACATAGATAGCAACTTCTGTACTTTGTTATTTTGTATTATTTATTTACCTATACTGCTTTAAATAACTCTTTTCTGTTTATGCAGGATGAGCTCACTTTTTTGTCAAGCTTTTATATTTCATATATGTATGTATGTAAAAAAAAAAAAAGAAAAAAAAAGTATGCCATTCGTAAATTTGTGTTTTCTCAAGAAGACTGATTATATTTATTTTATTTTTTTCTTTTAACCTGAGAAGTAAAACACTCATATTCACTTTTTTTTTGTATTGTACTCTGTGATTATAAATATGATTTCATGATGATCAGTAGAAGCATTCAATAATTGCCTGTTAATAATTATTAAAAATGAAAACCCAATTGACACATGTTCACTTTACACGGGAAATTTCCCGCAGAGCTTAGTGTACGTTGTGAAATTTCACTTTGCAAAGGATACCCAATCTTGTTGCTTGCACATGATTGGATGATGGAAGCTAGCAGAACTTCATCTCTGGGCTCCAGCTCTGGGAAAAAAATTCCCTTGCAAAGTGCAACTTCCCTTGTGGAGTGAAAAGTCTATTTAGCCTTTAGAAAATCAACCCCTGTGTTTGCTGATAGCTCCCATCCCCAAGCAGGGTGTATTTACCAATTTATGTTCTCTTGCTACCTCCTTAATGCGGGAGCCAACTCTGTGTAAGCTCAAGTGCCAAACCTGGGTGGATGAAGATGTGTGTGTGAACACCGCTCTAAGTCAGTCTCCTATCTCCACTAACACACATAGACCAGGTGCTGGTCCCATCCATCACAGATTCCAATGAGCAATTTACAGCCCCCCAGTGGTGACTTTTAGGCATGACAACATTTACTTTTTAAAGGAGACAATTCATAAGAAACGTTAAAATTACTTAGAAAACTCCACTTACCTTTCCCGCCGCAGGGATTTCTGCGTTAAAACCAACAGACCCAATCTTCACTCCTCACGGTGGGCTCCGTTTAAAAAACCCTCAGGAACTGGGGCCCCTTTTTATCGGGGGATCTGAACTCCTGGACCCGTAAAGCACCCCGCCAGAAAAACGTTATGGCTGAAAAAACCAAAGCACTGGATCCCGGGGTCCAGCTCCCTAAAAAAAGAAGCGTTACGGGCTGAACCTCGTTTCTTCCGCCACAAGGCCCGGGTACCATTCAATTCGGCCTAAAAAGACACTTTAAATGGATCCGGCAGTATAGCTAGCCCCAGCAAAGATTGCTCCAGTGGAGCTCAGCCCAGCACATCTTTACTCGTGACCAATACCTAAGACACTGGCGAAAAAACTGAGGTACCCCCAGTAGTGGGAGGAGTTATATAGGGAGTGGACTTCCTGTCTTAGGGTGTGCCAGTGTCCTCACCTGAAGGTGGCCTATAACCCACATTAGTAATTACTATGGCTCTGTGTCCCTTGATGTACGATTAAGAAAATTATTTTGGTTGCCCGCACATCCAGTAAAATCACCTTTATTTCAGCGAGTCCATAAAAACATATCTAAAAAGCTAGCGAGCTATGACTAAGCGCTAAGGAAGTGTGAAACGCGTTAGCTGGTGATGCTGTTTCCCTTTATTTGGGTTTTTGGATATGTTTTTATGGACTTGCTGAAGTAAATGTGATTTTACTGGATGTGCAGCCAACCAGAATTATTTTTGCTCATCAGGGGGGTACAGCCCATACACTTGTAAGGGGCCCGAGCATCTCAAAGGGCCCAACGATGGGAGAAGGCAGGATGCGGGTGCAGAGGAGCTCCCTGGATGCTTCTGTATGAGTGTGGGTCAGCAGCTGCTGCTGCTCTGTGTCATTGAGCTCACTGAGCTCACATCAGGCTGTTTGCTGCCACCTCTGGCAACTTCCTGCATGTGCACTCCTCGTGCGCGCTGCCTGTACTGTATCCTGGACTGCAGCTCCTATCTGTGTCTCAGCCACATGTGGAAATAAGAGTTGGGACTAGGAAGACCGCCTTACAAGTAAAGGCTGTTGTACAAGTGAAAAGGGGGGGAGGTTTGTGTCTGTGTGTGTGTGCATGTCTGTGTGTGTGTGCATGTCTGTGTGTGTGTGCATGTGTCATATATACACATGTGAGGGGGGGGCTGAGAGCATATAGGTGTGAGGCGGGGCTGAAGCATTCAAGGACTTGGTGTGACGGCCAGTGGGCATGGCCCTGGGGAATGTTGGTGGTCAGGCTCGGGGAGGGGGGCCCAGGCCAAAAGCTGTGTAAGGGGGCCACACAATTTCTGATGGCTGCCCTGTGCGCCAACCAGAATTATTTTTGCTCATGGGTGAATGAAGACTACCCTTCCACATGTGACAGTATTTGGGCTTGGCGTTTGGCCACTCAGGCTTTATAACATAGGGAAGATCACATGCTCCCCCATACCTAAAAGCCATGCTCCAATAAAGCAATGGAGCAAGGGCTCTGGCAAAGCAAGGAGGCAGCAAGAGAACATGCATAGGGGGCGGGTGGGCAAAATGACAGTAGGGATGATCATACAGGACCAGGAAAACCCTTATCTAACCTAGATTGACCCTATACGCGTATAACAGATATCTTTAACTGATGCTCTGGCTCTGTTTTTTAACATTTTTATTTTAGATTTTATAAATAGTTTTACAGTGAAAGTGTGACAAGCCCCAAAATTAGAGGTTTGATTGCCAAAAAATAAGGGCCAGTATTCCCCTAGTTAGAGCAGAGGGCCATGATGGCTTCCAATAGTAACACCAGCCCATATGCCCATCAATGCTAGAGGCTGGAGTTTTAAAGGGGCAATAAACCAGTATTAGATTTCCTTGCGTGAATATGGACCCATGCTAAAAAAAAAAAATTGGGCTTTTTACATTGGAGATGTGGAAATGCCAGGAAAGGATTAATCTGCTAATTACTTGCTGTCAGTATGGCAGATAAACTGTTAGTCCCCTGGCACACTAGTCATGAAGGAATTTGGACTCCTTACGTATTCACTAAAACATGAAGTAAAAGAAGTAGAAGTACAAAAAAAAAACTACACTGCTAGTTAAAAAAAAAAATTAAAATTTTGGTTGTAAAAATAGTTCTAACCTTCTTCGTTCATTACTTACATTGTACATAAAATAATATAAAATAATACAATGTCAAATTTTCTACTCCTTTGTGTCCGATATTGCCTAAAAAGATGACCCTTTCCAGGGTGGGGGTGTTAAGTTTACCTAAGTTAGTATTGCCATTTAGGGTCAAACAGGGATTACCCAAAAGGAACACGTATGTTTACTGGCGCCATAGTTTCAGCATTACACAAAAAGTAATGGATGGCCTAGGCCACTAATGGCAGCTTAAACCACAAAATTCATGGAATCTCGAGATTCACTGAGTTTTGGAGTTGTTGGATTGCATAATTGATCCAGAAACTCTCCAAAACTATTTAAACAGTCGCTTCATTCCCTGATCAAGCCACTAAACCAATCAGAACATGTAAAAACTCCTATATACCTGCACCACTGTAAAAGTCGAAAAAGGTAACCCTTTTGTTGGTAACCTTTTTGTGGTTTTGTCATTTTTTAGTGACACACAGTGGGATTACAGTGCCCAAAACAACTTGGCTGAAAATCGAAATGGACAGTTTAAAAAATCTAATTTAATTAATGTTTTTGCACTGAAATCAATGGGACGCGATTTCGCATTGAAGTTGTTAGAGGGGCGTTTTTGCATTGAAGTCAATGAGACGTGATTTCGCATTGAAGTCAATGGGACGCAGAATGCCATTATTGGCACCTTTTTTACTCATTTATTTTTCTATCGGCAAAACGCCGATAACCCTATTTTCAGCCAATCTGTTGATCCAGCTCCATAAAGACTTGGCTTGACCAGTGGAGTGAGGGCCTTAACAGAACCCTGACCTCAGCTCTATTGAACAGCTTTGGGATGAATGAAAACTCCAATCCTGAGGCAGGTCTTCCCATCCAACATCCGGACTTGACCTGCCAAATACTACTTTGGCTAAATGGGAAAAACATTCCTAAAGACACACTCCAAAATCTCGTGAAAAGCTTTCCCGATAGAGTTGAGACCTTTTTTTTTTTTTATATCGGCAAAACACCAATAACCCTATTTTAAGCCGATAATTTTCACCACCCGATATATCGGTGCACCCCTAGTTGTAAAGCTTAAAAAAATAAAAATAAAAAACAGGAAAGTTTACTATGAGATAAATTATCTGATGATCCAGCTCCATAAAGACTTGGCTTGACCAGTTGGGTGAGTGGCCTTCACAGAACCCTGACCTCAGCTCTACTGAACACCTTTGGGATAAATTGAAACTCCAATCCTGAGGCAGGCTTTCCCATCCAACTTCAGTACCTGACCTGCCAAATACTTCTTGGGCTGAATGGGCAAAGATTCCAAAAGACACCCTCCAAAATTTTGTGAAAAGCTTTCCCAAAAGGGTTAAGGCCTTTAAAGTAAAAAATAAAAATAAAAAGTAGGAAGCAACTCCATATTTTGGAGGGGATGTCCAACAAGTTCAATTAGTTAGTAGTGATAATAGTGATAATCAGATGTCCACAAATTTTGGCTACCTAGTGTACATGATATAGAGACCAGCAATACTGTAAGCTAACGTTACTACAGCAGGACTGCATCAATGAACTGAAATCAATGTCTTTTGAGGATTTAAAAAAAAAGACATTCTGGGGAGGCATTACCTAACTGTTGGGCCCTGACCCATTTAAGATCTCCTCCATTCCCTTCACCCTTGCTCATATTTCAACAAAAAAATGTGTAGATACTTGCTGCCTGCCTCTTGAGGAGGGGGCACAGTGATTACAGATGGTTTTATATTTTTTCAAAATGATACTGTCTGAGTTATTTTTTTCTAACTTTGCTAATTAGACATACTTACCTAATATAATACCTGAACAACTGAACCTAATGAGTGTACGTTACGACTCATTAATACTTAATGGGTGTAAATTGTTGTTTACAAAGTTTTACAAAGTTTTCAGAATTTATTGGTCTAGCTATTACATACCGTCTAACCTATGGCATGATTTTGCCAATCTTAGGATGTGTGTAATAGCTATTGTAGATACGTCCTTAAAACCAAAGCACTGGGGTATTCATGTAGTGTAGTGCTGTCCACAGTAAAACTCGTATCCGCAAGTAGTTAAAAAAAAAAAAAGGCAGCTAGTCAAAATTAGGGGGCAAGGATAGGCTTTAGTAGTTTCTACTACAAATGCTTGATATTTTATACATACCATTTTACAAAAATGAGCCTTTCAATAAAACATGCTAAGAGATTTTTTTTAAATGATAAAAATAATATTATTGGTATACTCTAAGGTATTTGGGTATTGGAATGCTGAAGATATTTGTTGGGTTCTCCTTAATATGAGGAATATGTAATTGACTAAAAATGTTGAAAGAAAATTTTTTGAAAGATTTGTTTACAAAGAATGTGTTGACAAAATTAGAAAAATTATTCAGGAGTAGAATTTGTGAAAAAAATTATAGCGTATCATAAATAAAACTTTTCTAGAATTGAAAATAATTCCCATAACCAAACAAGCCTACCTTTTGCCTCTTCCCTGGCCTTTCTTATTGTCTATGGTTCCTTCTTATCTCCTTGTTTTCTGTATGGAAGAGAATTAGCTTATCAGTTTAAAATATATGCAAATGTAAAAACAAAAAAAAAATTCTAGGAGTTTGACAAAAGCTAAGTCTGAATAAGAATCCAAAGTATATGGCTCAAGTAGAGTTGCAGGGTCATCAGCTTATAACTATAAGACTTGGATGAGAACTCAATAAGTATTATAATTTAAAAAAACAAAAAGAAAACATAAAAAGCTTACCCTAATTATTACTAAGCTTGTTTCACCTATACTCTGCAGATGTTTTTTTTTTTTTATAATTTGGGGGTTACGCATTGAGAAAAACAAAGCAAGGGTACTAATAGATTTCTGGGAAAATACGGAGCATGCCTACAATTAACAAAGGAATTGTTTTCAATCCCTAGAACAGTAGAAATCTCTACCAGCAGGTCTTAGAATGTTTTTGTTTTTTCTTTGTTTATAAAGGAGCATAGAATTCCTGGCAAATCCTACATTACTAATAAAATAGATTTACAAAGACCATATATATATATATATATATATATATATATATATATATATATATATATATATATATATATTAGGGATGAGTAAACTGTTTAAAACTTCAATCAGTTGTGGCCTGGCCAAACTTTTTTTGAAATTCTGAATTTCCAAACCAAAAGTCCTATGGAAGTCAAAATTTGTACATTTGCGAAATTCTAAATTTACAAGCCAAAAGTCCCATGGAAGTCAAAATTTGTACATTTTCGAAATTCTAAATTTCCAAACCCAAAGTCCCATGGAAGTCAAAATTTGTACATTTTCGAAATTCTAAATTTCCGAAACAAAAGACCGATGGAAGTCAAAACTTGTACATTTTCAAAATTCAGAACTTCCAAATCAAAATTCGAAAGGAAGCCTAAAATTTGTACCTTTTCAAAATTGAGAATTTCCAAACCAAAAGTCCCATGGAAGTCAAAATGTGTACATTTTCGAAATTCTAAATTTCTGAAACGTACGACTGATGGAAATCTAAAATTTTGCACCTTTTTGAAATTCTAAATTTCCAAACCAAAAGTCCCATGGAAGTCAAAATTTGTACATTTTCGAAATTCTAAATTTCTGAAACGAAAGACCGATGGAAGTCAAAACTTGTACATTTTCAAAATTCAGAACTTCCAAATCAAAATTCTAAAGGAAGTCTAAAATGTATACCTTTTCAAAATTGAGAATTTCCAAACCAAAAGTCCCATGGAAGTCAAAATTTTTACATTTTTGAAATTTTAAATTTCTGAAATGTAAGACCCACTGAAGTCAATGGGGATCCAAACCATGCTCCAAAAGTGTGTATTATAGAACAGCAAATGACACCAAATTGTGCAGAATGGTTTGGGATGCCCTGCCCAATGCAAATGTGGTGCCAAAAAAAAAAGCCTGAGCTACCTTCTTTTAAAAATCTTACCAAGATTACTAAGATAAAAGAATGGGACCTGGTGACATTGGCAGTTAAACTAAGGGTGCTCGGTGAAAAGAAGAAGCAGATAGCCTATGGAGCAGCCTTTGGTTCCTTTCTCCCAGAAGCCTTTTGGGAATCTGAACTACCAAAAATAACACTGAAATTTGCACCATTAGCAATTAGTTCAATGCACGCTTAGATTGGAAATGCTTTGTATAAAAGTTTCATTCTCTGTCAGACCACAGGAAAAATATGCAACAAAATCCCGCATTTTTTTCTTTGTAGTGTAGATTAGAAATATTTAATTTATTAGACATCCTATACTGAGCCACAAATGCTGCTATACTAAATGTTGAACACTGTGTTACCCCGTCCACTGTAGATGACTTCACAGAAATATGCATTGCTAATTTTTCAGCTATAGATGTTGAAGTCATTCATTCAATTACCTTTTTTTTATTTTTTATTTTTTTATTGGTGTTCACAGAATATATCCATGTTATAACATGACACTATTATATAGAATAAATGGAATCTGTTGCTTAGAGTTCTCGTATAATAATTTATGATTGTTGTATTTAAAAATTAGGGTGAGTTTATGATTACTGCATACATTTGTTTATTGTAAAAAAAAAAACCCTACTTACATCCAATAAAGGTTTGGGGAAAAAAATAAAAAGCACTGGTAAACATCCTGTTGATATTAGGATAAGTTGACTTATAAATCCTGTTTCATTTACTTTGTCTGGAAATCAGATTAGTATGTCTACCAGCCTCCCTGAAGCTACCCTAGACCTAATTTTTTGAGAACCCTATTATACCTATTAAACACACTTACAATCTTATCTAGTAGTATTTATTTACTTTCAGCTTGACCTGTTCTGTAAAGCTAAAGATATTCCATAGCTTATAAAAGCCACTTCTTCTACACATTTTAAATCTTATCCAGTCGTAGTTAAGCTAGCAATAGATGGTGCGACTTTCTTTCCCGCAACCCACGCCATTCGGAAACCCTCCCGCGGGGCTATTGCGTTCTCCCAATGGGGGGGGGGATGTAAGCCGCCCTGGCCGGGAATTTTCTCAGTGAATATTGCTAGAGGCTATAGTCACTAGCAATATTTGCATATAAAATCTGACAGGCTGGTTGTACCCAAGTTGATTGATCGATCAACTTGGGTAAAATCTGCTTGCCCATACATGGTTCGAATCTCGGCCGGCTATGGCCAGCTTTAGTCTCTTTCAACTAGCCTTATTTTCTGAAGATGTGGCTTGGATGAGCTAAGAAACATCTTCAACATTACAGAACAAATCCAGTTGGATGTGAATAACTACAACTAGATATGGCCTGGAGAAATGAGAACCTTCACAGACTTAAAATATTTCAATCTTTAGGTTGGTCATGTGATATCACAGGTCCTTCTTCTCTTCCTGGGCAGTCCTTTTTCCAGTACTAAGTGCTGTTCTTTCCAGGAGTACTTTCAGCCCAATTCGGTGTGAAGATGCACCCTCAAGGGGTGCGTTCATGATGGCCTAAGATCAAAAAGAGTGAGTTTGATGGTGGTGGGCGTCATTTGGGGTAACACCTTTCTATGTACTGTATAAGAAAAGGTTTCAGACTGCCTCCTTGAAGCAACCTTCAAGAAGACTAGGTCGCCAGTCCTACTCTTATCTTGAGTTCTAGGTCAACTAATGCAAAGTGGGCAGCTTTCAGCTTTGGTGCACCTTCTGATCTTGTTAGTGTCAACTAAGCATAGCCAACAAACAGGGACAGGAAGGCTGTGGCACAAGACAGTTGACCTGAGGGGCACAAAATGTAGATATGAATGAATGGAGCCATTTTGTTGTAGATAATTTTTTATTTATTTTTTTTGTTTGTCTTATATATTGCCTTTTCCCCTGTTCTCTGTGATTTTCACTGTGCTTCAGACCAGGATATATATATTGCTTTACCACATGTTCAAGGAATACACGTTTGTAAAACCCCATACTTCTTAAACTTACCCTTAAAAAGTCCAACCATTTAGGAATGCCACCCATTATGATAAAGCCCTGTCCAGGTGGCCAGTAACGTAATCCTAGATCAAACTTGCTGAGGACCACAGTTGCTATTACCCTTATTAGCTAGAACCTCTACTGTATGCCTTCCTGGTCTAGTATCTTTTTCTTACGACGGGCATGATCTCCCTAAATTCTGGGCTAAGCTCTGCCCAACTACCATCGCTAGTGTGCAATGGGAACAATTCAGCAGGCAATACTGAATCAGAGAGGTGCACAGAGAAGCGTTTCTGGTGGACGTCTTGTAGTTTATGCTCTTAGACAGAGCTTGTATGTTTAAAAGTGGATAACGTTCATGTTAAAAATTCTTGAACAGATAGCTGCTGTAATGATAAAGTAAGTGAAACACTTTACGGTCTTTACGGTCAAAGGTTTGTGGACTTCCAACCATCACACCTACCTGTCAAAAAAAAAAATATGCAGGTACCCTTCTAAATGAGTTCAGGTGTTTTCAGTGAAGGGTACTGATAATGCTACAGCATACAAAGCGTCTTTAGACAATTGTGTGCTAATCCAACCTTCTGGTAACAGTTTGAGGAGGCCCTTTTCTGTTCAGGCATGACTGTGCACAAAGCTAATTCCATAAAAACATGGTTTGAGGAGCTTAGTGTGGAGGAACTTGGGTGGCCTGCAAAGAACCCTGCCATTAACCCTACTGGGCACATTTGGGCTATGTTAGAAACCCGATTGTAAGCCAGATCTCATTCATAATTAGTACCTGACCTCAAAATGTTGTTTTTCAAGACACCTTCCCAAATCATTAGGAAAACCTTGCCAGAAGAGTGAACACTTCTACAGCTGTAAAGAGGGGCAACTCCATGCTTTTGGACTTGGATGACTAGGTGTTTTGGTCAGCTGTCCACAAACTATTGGCTATACAGTAGTGTACATTAGCCTATATTCTATGTCCTCTCACCTAGACAGGGAATTCCGTGACAGAGTTGTTATCAAATGATTCCTATTTGCTATGCAAGGCTCTCCCAGAGACACTGTGGACCTGCACCAATACACTGTATACCCAAACTCACCAGACTACTTACATTTTTGATGCTTTAAAGAAAATGTATTATCTTGTATATTCTCATCAATGAGAGATCACACAACAGTGCCTGCAAATGTTACAAGATACCACCAGCCTGGTGTGTAACCTCTGGCCTCTGTCCATAATATACATGTTTAAGATGGTGATACAAATAAGGATATTCCATAAAAAGCAATAGATTTTATGTCCTGATTTAGGCTCTACATTTATCAATGAGCCATAAAACCGCACAATGTTGAGCAGTGCAGACACACAAATGCTGTTTCACATCAAGGGGTATAAAGCTGACGTGTTTCGGGGGTGCACCTCTTTCATTAGCTTATCTCTGAGGAAAGGGGTGTTCCCCCGAAACGTGTCAGATTTAAACCCCTTGATGTGAAACAGCATCTGTGTGTCCGCACTGCTCAACATTGTGTGGTTTTATGGCTCATTGATAGTTGCCATTTTGTGAGTACCCACTTTTTATTGATTTTATTATTGAATAAATGTTTTTTTTTTTTTTTTGTTAATGCACTAGGTGCGTGCCCCTTCCATTTTCTTTTGTTTTTGTAGTATCAATCGTATTACCCCATCTGAGGAGGGCAGCATCTTTGTCAGTTTCGGAATACTGCTGTTCTTGCTACTTTTTACCACAGAAGACCTCATAGCGCTGGAAGTGACTGCTTGCCTTTAGGCTCTACATTTGTATTGTACAGCTTAAATTTAAAACCTATTCGTTTAAATTTGTAACTGAATATGTCACAATATTCTTGCATAAGCTTTAATGTGTTGATGTCATTTCAAAATAATTCTCAATATCTTTAAATCTGTGGCTTTCCTGAAACTAATACCTAGTGATCCTGCCATGAATGACCCTGTGCGGGCACTTCCCGTTAGATGGTGACAACACTATGTCCCTGCCGCCTAAATGTTCCACTGCATTGGCACTCTGTTGCATGCTCTCCCGATAGGCCGACCTTGTATCCATAGCTAAAAGAGACAATAGGGTCAATTCAAAAAGCTAACACATTGGGATAAAGGACCTTATTTAAACAGAAGTGACAGTTGTTTTCAGCCCAGTCCAATGAGATGGGAAAATTACATTTTCATTGGTAAAATAAAGATCCTTATCCTTATGGTAAAGCTATGTGGATTAGGCATACGGCATGTTGTGCATGCAACTCGTCAAAGAAGACATTCACCAACAATCCTGATACTCTTCCAATGACTAGATTGAAGGTGAGCGTTGCAGCAAAAGCTGTGGATGAGGGAATACATTTGTTCTTTTAATTTGATCAGCTTGCTGGCCGATTGAAAATAAATGATGCACCTTTGGTCAGCCTAACAACTTTGGGCCCGGAGTGGGCCAATACATCTAAGTGGCCCTTTGATGGTAGGGACAGATTCCCATCTTCTAGCTTCTTGGAATTTACTCACATGACATCTCAGAAACTCAGAAAGGAATTTGGCACCGGGAGGCTACCCTGTGTCAGCTGCTGCGATCTCAGGTCTTAGCGGGTAGTGGATATATATTTCCCAGTATAACCCATTGGCTGTGAGTCCCTTTCTAATTGAGGTCTGAATGGTGATGAAGTATCTCCACTCAGGGGCCATTAACCCAAATTGTGCTTATTTTAGTCACGTAGGCTTATTGTTCATCAAAGATTACAATTAAATGGTTAAGTCACATTTTCTTTATGTATCTCACCTGAACCTGTAGTAGGGAATATTTATTATTTTTTTTACTTTATGTAGTTACATTTTAAATATCAAAGGGAAAGGAGGTATTTACATGTAAAGGGTTTTTTATTAAAAAAGTAATTTTTACTTGGCGAGCTTGCCTTTGCACTAATCAGGTGCACTTGGAGTGTCCTTCTTTTTTTTTTTTTAATTCACCTGTACATGACGAAATGTCACTTAATTTAGTTTTATTAACATATTGTTTTACTAAATCATTTTTTATTTAGTATTTTTATTTTAGAGATAAACTTTATAAAGCCTAGATCCACACTGCCAGCAGATTTCAAATAATGTTTGGCCTTAAAAATGAACCAGGTTCTTAAAACCAAAAATGTGTTTATTTTTTTTATTTTTTTATTATTTTATAGTGCAACTGGCAAGTAGACAAAAGTGGAATACACAATATTTTGGCACCTTCTATTTTAAAGCAGAACTCCAGTTGGAGCTCACCCCTGTCTGTATGCCTCCCCTTCCCCCATACAGGGGGTCTCCGGGTTACAAACAAGTTAGGGACTGTAGGTTTGTTCTTAAGTTGAATCTGTTTGTAAGTCGGAACAGGTACATTTTTTAAGTGTAGCTCCAGCCAAAAAAACTATTTTTAAGATTTTTGGATAGCATAGGGAAGGGTTAACACCCCTGTAACATTTGTTTTGCTGTGTGTGTCCCTGTTCAGAAGATTTCACCTCACTTTCTGTCCCAATGACAATTGGATTTTGAAAATTTCGGGTTGTTGTGGAAACAAGCCCTGGTGATAAAGCATCAGTGGAGGTACCTTTTCCCCATAATAGCTCTTACAGGAGTGAATTTCCCTTCCTAGGGGTAGATTTCCTCTCACTTCCTGTTGTCTCCCTCTGTTTGTAAGTAGGAGTCGTTTGTAAGTTGGATGTTTGTAACTAGGGGACCCCCTGTACTCTTCTCTGAACCTCTTTCCTTGAATAGCTTCTTCCCTAAATAAACGAATGCCGCGTACACACGAGCGGACTTTTCGACCGGACTGGTCCGCCGGTCTATCCGACGGACTTTCGGCGGACTTCCGACGGACTTTCCGAACAAACGGACTTGCCTACACACGATCACACCAAAGTCCGACGAATTCGCACGTGATGACGTACGACCGGACTAAAATAAGGAAGTTGATAGCCAGTAGCCAATAGCTGCTCTAGCGTCGGTTTTCGTCCGTCGGACTAGCATACAGACGAGCGGACTTTTCGATAGGAACTGGGTCCGGCGGAGTTCCGACGTAAAGATTTGAAAAAAGGAGATGCAGCTCACAAACACTTTTGCTCTGGAATGACACCGCCCTAGCGAGAACTGGTTCCAGGTGCTGGCTTTGCTGGGTTGCAATGAAGTAAGAAGAAATGCTGGATAGCCGCACTCTGGGATAAGGACATCTTTATTTAGGCAAAATCCAACAATACAGTCAAATACAGAGATGTGCTTATTCGTAGCTCATTATTCGGAGCTATGAATAAGCATCCGAATGATGTGAAACGCGTTAGAAGTCTACCACCCTGTACGTATCTGTATTTGACTGTATTGTTGGATTTTACCTAAATAAAGATGTCTTTATCCCAGAGTGCGGCTATCCAGGATTTCTTCTTACTTCATTGTAAAGATTTGAAACATGTTCCAAATCTAAAGTCCGTCAGGTTTTCAACCGAAAAAGTCCACTGCAGGTCTGATGAAGCCCACACACAGTCGAATTGTCTGCCGGACTCGGTCCGTCGGACCAGCCCAGTCGAAAAGTCCACTCGTGTGTATGCGGCATAATGCTCACCCTATGAAGTGTGAGCTCAGATCTATGCAGCGTTTTATTGTGAGCCCCAGACTACATGATGGCACACCCCCTAAATAAGTGTGTTAGCAACAGCCTGGGCTCGCATGGAGAGGGTTGAATGGCGCTCAGGGTCATCCAAACTCTGAAGAAGACCAGTTAGCAAAATTGGAAGGGCAGCACTGGAATAGGGAAAGGGTGAGTACAAACCTCCAAACTTTCTGAGATGGGAATGAGGGACACCTATTAGCAAAAGTGTGTAGGTATAGGACACACCCCCTGTCACGCCCGCCTAAAGGAGAAGTGTATTGAAAAAAAGGTTAATTAAACCCACAAGTGTTTTTTTTTTTTACTATTACTATTCCTTTACACTGGCTTTTTGAATTTACAAATGCAGCCATTTAGAAAGTTTTAGCACTGGGAAACACTTTTTAGTAGTTCATTTAATATACAACTGTATAGATCAGACCAAAATGAGGGACAAAAAAGAGAGACAGAGGGACAGTTCCTCGAAATCAGGGACCGTTGGGAGCTATGTGAGTAATGCTTTGCATTTTTTTTGTCCATTTTGTGAGGGTATCCTGCCTTTTATCGATCATGAGAAATGCAATTGTGTAAATTTGCAAGACTTGTTGCACTGGCAAGAATGTTATTTCCTCCCCCAAATTTTTATGCCATATTATGAAATGTCTACATCTTATGCCGCGTAGACACGGCCGGACTTCCCGACAGAAAAAGTCCAATGGGAGCTTTTGGTCGGACATTCCGACCATGTGTATGCCCCATCGGACTTTTTCTGTCGGCATTTCCGAGGGACTCAGATATAGAACATGTTCTAAATCTTTCCGTCGGAAATGCCGACGGAGTTTAGCCCGTTGGCAAGTCCGCTCGTGTGTACGCTGCATTTTAGCAGACATCACCCTGCCCAGCTGCAATTAAACCGGGACAAAAATGTGTTAATATTTCTGTAATTAGATTAAAATTTTCTTGGTTGTTATTGATGTTAATGGTGCACCCCTGTATTAGATATACATGCAACCAGCTAAATACCGAATTACAAAAGAAGATTTGTAGTTCTCTTAAAAGTGTATGTAAACCCCAAATCTAGATTGTAGTAGGTTTGGCATCACTGCGGGTAATTTTCTAAGAGAAACAATTTGTTGTGACTTTCATAATTTTTTTACCTGTCCACTAGCAGCTGGAAGTACTTTTACTGCAGGATCTCTAGGTTAGAAACTTTGTAAAGAATTCACAAAAATATTGGTTGCTTAAAGCAGAACTAAACCCATCGATTTAACGGTTTCAGTTACGTTCTGGCTTGCCGGGAATGCTAACTGTAACATTTGCTTGTGTTTTCAACCAAACTGTCGAACCATCAAAGGGCAGGTGTCCTAACTGGTCACGTGCAGCACCTTGGTAGTTGCAGATCAAAGAGAGGCTAAGATGGCAGCTTACTTGGCTGAAAAGGATGGGAGGGTTTGATTCTGCTTTAAGTAAACTCTATACAGTGGCCATTCTCAACTAGGGTTCCTTCAAAGGTTGCTAGGGCTCCCTTAAACTGTGGCTGATTGACCTCCCATTTCATGGTGCCTGCATAGTTCCAGCACCAACGTCTCTTGGCAGAACCAGTGGTGTGACACCAATTACCCTTTTAGCTGTCTATAGGTGTTGCATTCTGACCACCACTGTAAGGGTTCCATTCTTCTTACTGAGCACAACTCTATACAGCAGCCATTCTCAATCATGGTTTCCTCAAAGATTGCTAAAGGTGCCTTAAGCTGTGGAGGATTGACCTCCCATGCGATGGTGCCTGCGCAGTTCCAGCTCAAATGCCACTTGGTGTTTTGGGCCAAAGGTGTGACACCAATGATCTTTTTTAGCTGTCTGTAGGTGTGGCATTCTGACCACCACTGTAAGGGTTGTATTCTTCTTACGCCACTTGGTGTTTTGGGCCAAAGGTGTGACACCAACGATCTATTTAGCTGTCTGTAGGTGTGGCATTCTGACCAGCACTGTAAGGGTTCTATTCTTTTTACTGACCACCAATGTAAGGGGTATTTTTACCATTGACCCCTAATGAATTGATTTTAGTAGGGGTTACCCAATACCTTAAAACCCTAGGGTTCCTTCGAAGGTTTCTAGGGGTCCCTTAAACTGTGGCTGATTGACCTCCCTTTTGATGGTGCCTGCATTGTTCCAGCACCAATGCCACTTGGTAGAGCCAACGGTGTGACACCAATGATCTTTTCAGCTGTCTGTGGGTGTCTGTGGGTGTGGCACCACTGTAAAGGCTACATTCTTCTTACTAAACAATGATGTAAGGGGTATTTTTCCCATTGCCCCCCAATGAATTGATTTTAGTAAGGGTTCCCCAATACCTTAAATTATTTTAGGGGTTCCTCCGGCATACAGCAAGGCATGAGGGTGAAGAGCTGTGGCTGATTGACCTCCCATTCGAGGGTGCCTGAATAATTCCAGGGCCAACGCCACTGATCTTTTTAGCCGTCTGTAGGTGTGGCATGTTGACCACCACTGTAAGGGTTCCATTTTACTTACTGACCACAACGCAACACAGAAGTCCTTCTCAACTAGGGTTCCTTCAATGGTTGCTAGTGGGTCCCTTAAACTGTGGCTGATTGACCTTCCATTTGATGGTGCCTGCATAGTTCCAACAACAACCCCACTTGGCAGAGCCAACAATGTGCCACCAATGTTTTTTTTTAGCTGTCTGTAGGTGTGGCATTCTGACCACCGCTGTAAGGGTTCCATTCTTCTTACTGGCCACCAATGTAAAGTGTTATTTTCTCATTGGCACCCAATGAATTGATTTTAGTAAGGCTTCACCAATACCTTAAAACTAATTTAAGGGTTCCTCTGGGGTAAAAAAGGGTGAGAAAGGCTGGCATTCAGTGAGGCGTGTTGTTGAACATACCAAAAAATAAATAAGGGGTAGGGTTTTTTTCTCTATGACCCCCAATAATTTGATTTTAGTGTTCCCCAATACCTAAAACTGTTCTAGGAGTTCCTCTGGGGTAAAAAGGTTAAGAAAGGCTGGCATACAGTGAGGCATAATGTAGTGGGCCGAATGTTGGGTTTATGTACAATTTAAGCCAGTCTTGTGATTCACATACTTCTGCCACACTGCATAGCCAGGCAAGTCACATCTTAATTTTCTGGTTCAGTTTTGCACCTTTTCCTTCTCTACCTCCAACCTTGGACAATGTAATGACATTTTCCCCTCTGTCCAAAGAGCAGGGAGGCCACCCTTCTTGGCTACACATTTGAGCGAACCACAGGAGCAGATGAACAGAATCAAGAATCCTTTCACAGGTTATGAAGTTATCATATGTGTATTCATTTTAGCGGTTTGCTTTATTTACGAAAATTTGCCATGCAAGTAGACATCGGAATATAGCCTACCTGTAAAGTTCCAGTTATTTTCAGGCCATTATTGTTTCTACACCGCAGACAGGATAACCATAGCCCCTAATATGCACTCCCTATTCTAAGCATGCTTAGCCCTCAAATTTGCAAAGAAATCCCTCATCTTCCCACACTGCAATCTTTTACAAACTGAACACAAATGACTGGCAAGAGGCTGCAGTCCCTCCTAGATGCCGTCTCGAAAAACCCCACTCAACCAGGCAGTGGGGAAATGATATAAAACTAAAACTAAGGCAATCCAAATAGACATTCTGAATATAGAACAGCGGTGATCCTGGACAGGATTTGTAAAGAAATTAATAAAAATGGGTACTATGTGGTTTGGGGTTTTAGGTACCTCTTGCAGCCAAATGTATTTAATGTCAGCGAGGCGATGTCTTTAGCTATGCATATATCGATGAAACCATATAAACAAGCAAATTAAGCAGCGTATCCTTTGCTGTAAGCAACAAGCAGCCGTATTTTGTAACTCTAATTTAAAATTGTTCACAAAAAAAAATATCTATTCTAGTTTGCAATGAACACGTGCATGTCAATTAAAAGTAAACCCCATGATTTATTTCTTCTAAATCAAAAAAAAAAAAATTTCCCTCCAGCAGCCATTCCATATACCACATTGCAATAATTTCCATTTAAAAAATAAATAAATAAATAAATAAATAAAAGCCTTTTGAATGATCATCCAGCAGCAGTTATACCCTGTAACTAAACTAAAAAAACATACTGGAGAAAAGCCGAAAAAAAAAACTTAAAAAAAAAAAAAAGTCCTACAGTTTTGTACAAAAAGTCTTAAATATGAAAAAAAAAACTACAAATTTTTAAAACAAAACACAAAAAAAAAATCATGCCAATGCCAACTTGTAGTTATGGGGAATGGATTTTGTTGCTCACTGTATTTTTAAGTTTTGGTTTTCAAAAATGTCATGTTCATTTAAGGATGAAAAGCTGGGATTTGTAATAAAGGCATGGGATAAAAGGGGTGGGGCGGGGTTGGGGGAACTAAGCTGGTGTCTGTTTTTTTTTAATTTTATTATTATTTTTATGCTGTATGTTGGATATTAATGTATTTGCAAAAATGTAAATTGGTTCTCAATGTTTTTATTTACTTAATTTTTTTCGGGTAGGGGTTTGGGGGTGATTTGTGTTATTTTCCCTGAACATCAAAATAAAAAAAAAAAAAAATCCAAAAACGATTTAAGGATATATTTCAAATGTTTGTTCTTCTTGTGACTATTTATAATAAAATATTAATAATAGTCTTATTATTATGCTTAAAGTAGTATTAAACATTTACAACAAAATTGATTTTTCCCTTTAGGTCAACCATTTAACCTATGCTACGGGTCTCCAACTTTTCAATTCGAGGGCCACATGATATATTTACAAATGTTCACAGGCCGAAAAAACAACAACAATCAGAGTCGTATATCAGGGTCCCCATCAGAGTCCCTCTCTTACATCAGGGTTCCCATCAGTGTCCCCCATTACGTAAGGGTTCCCATTAGAGTCCTTCTTACATCAAGGTCCAAATCAGAGTCCCCCGTTACATCAGGGTAGCTATCAGAGCCTTCCGTTATGTCAGGGTCCCCATCAGAGTTCACCCTTACATAATGGTCACTAACAGAGTTCATCCTTACATAATGGTCCCCAACAGAGACACCCATTACATCAGGATGCCCATCAGAGACCCCCATTACATCAGGGTCCCCATCAGAGTTCACCCTTACATAATGGTCTCTAACAGAGTTCATCCTTACATAATGATCCCCATCAGAGACCCCCATTACATCAGGGTCCCCATCAGAGTTTACCCTTACATAATGGTCCCCATCAGATACCACCATTACATCAGGGTCCCCATCAGAGACCCCCATTACCTCAGGGTCCCCATCAGAGTTTACCTTTACATAATGGTCCCATCAGAGGCCCCCATTACATTAGGGTTCCCATCAGTTTCCCTTACATCAATGTCCAAATCAAAGTCCCCTGTTACATCAGGGTTGGAGTCAGAGTACTCCATTACATCAGGGTCCCCATCAGAGTTCACCCTTAAATAATGGTCCCTATCAGAATACACCCTTACATAATGGTCCTCATTAGAGACCCCCATAACATCAGGGTTGCCATCAGAGACCTCCATTACTTCAGGGTCCCCATCAGAGTTCACCCTTACATAATGGTCCCCATCAGAGTTAACCCTTACACAATGGTCCCCATCAGAGGTCCTCCTTACATAATGGTCCCCATCAGAGGTCCTCCTTACATAATGGCCCCCATCAGAGTTCATCCTTACATAATGGTCCCCATCAGAGTTCATCCTTACAGAATGGTCTACATCAGAGTTCACCCTTACATAATGGTCCCCATCATAGTTTACCCTTACATAATGGTCCCCATCAGAGTTCACCCTTACATAATGGTCCCCATCAGAGTTCATCCTTACATAATGGTCCCCGTCAGAGACCCCCATTACATCAGGGTTCCCATCAGAGTTTCCCCTTACATCAAGGTCCCCATTAGAGTGCCCCATTACATATGGGTTTCCATCAGAGTCCCTCGATGCATCAGGGTCCCCATCAGAGTCCCCTCTTACATCAGGGCTGCCATCAGAGATCCCTACTACGTTAGGGTCTCCATCAGAGTCCACTATCAGAGTGCCTATCAGAAGACCCCCTTACATCAGAAGCCTAGACTATAGATAGTCTCTGCTGACCTTAATCTTCAATCAGTGCACATTGAGGATATGGCACTGACCCTGGCTAAGGGCAAAATAAAATCTTGTAGTGGGCCGAATGTGTCCTGCAGGCCATAGTTTGGGGACCGTTGACCTATATAATATTTTATATCAATTTATCCTCAAGAGCTCAACCTTCCAATGTCATGCCCTACCAGTGCAGCTTCCCCCAAATTTCCAGTTGGGGAGCAAGCATTATTGACATCACTGAAAGGTCACATGGCCCGCTCACATGGCAAGCACTTTGTTGTTGTTTGCTGTTGTACAGTGGTGTTGCTCAAAACCCCTGGAGGCGGAGCATGGAAGTGTTCTGAGATGAAGAGCTTTGGGGCTGTGTGTGCATCAGCACAACAGTTGTAGTCCCATCTAGGAGCATGCACATAAGATTGGCTATGTTGGGGCTCCAGGGTTCCTTGCAAGGCAGCTTAGCCACCTGAAAAGCAGAAATATAGAACAAAAAACAAAAAAAAAATTCCATGGACCAGTTTGCAAAAATGGCAGCCTGCACAGTACAAGGGTCCAAAGAAAAGTAGAAGAGAGGCGATGGACTGGATCCTTTAGCAATGGGAAACAATTTCTTAGTTGAGCCTAATGGTTTGGGTTCGGCAGCTCTCCGCCAAAATTAGGCGTCACCTGAAAAAATCCATGTGTAGTTGTGCCAAAAAAAGGGCCAAACAACCATCTTGGGAGTCCAAAAGATTTTTTTTATATTCACAGATGGTAAAGATATAGCCAACCGTTTTCGGGGCTAGATAGTCCTCCTTAAAAAATGTAACAAATTTAGATTTTTAAAAATGTATCAAAGGGTGTTAACAACATATTAAAGTGTCTAAAGCAGCAGTCCGCAACCTTCCCGGCACCAGAGGCCGACCTCGCGGAAGACAACTCCACGGACCGGAGGGGATGTGGTTTTGTAGCCTGTCCCCTCACATATTTATTTTTTAATCTTTATTTGTATCTCTTTGGCTGACCACAGGAGGTCAATTTATTATTATGAGAAAAATATTTTTATTATTATTGAAAAAATATATATTTTTTAAAATCTTTATTTGTATCTATTTGGCCGATCACATAAATTCTATTTAATTTGATTAATAATATTGAATTGAGCTCATGTAATCAGCCAGGTACAAATAAAGATTAGAAAAATATATATTTTTTCCCATAATAATATACAAGGTTTTTTTCTAATTATAATATTAATAAATTGAGCTCATGTGATCAGCCAAATAGATACAAATAAAAATTTAAAAATATATATATTTTTAAATAATAATAATAAAAAAATTCATAATATTAATATTTTTTTCTATAATAACAATAATAATAGTATTTATTTTTTTCATAATAATAATGGATTAAAGCAGAGCTCCATCCAAAAGGGAGGCTCCGCTTGTCTGCCGCCTCCTCTACTGCCACATTTGGCAGACTTTTTTTGTTGGGGGGGTACCTGGTTTTGACAGGTACCTGCTCCCACTTTCGTCTGAGTTTGCTGTGAAATTAGCCTGAAGTTCGGCCCCCCCTCATCCTTCCCCCGTAGCCGCCCCATTCACAGAGCATAGCCCGCTTCACACATGCGCAGTAGGGAACCGGCTGTGAAGCGGTAGGGCTTCCCCTCCGGTTTTCCATAGTGGAGATGGCTGCGGCAGTACCCGATAGCCGATTGAAAAATCAGCTAGGGTGCCGACATCGCTGGATCTCTGGACAGGTAAGTGCCCTAGTATTAAAAGCCAGCAACTACAGTATTTGTAGCTACTGACTTTAATTTTTTTCTGAAGGCGCCTGGAGCTCCACTTTAAGCTCATGTGGTCAGCCAAAGATACATACAGTGCCTTGAAAAAGTATTCACACCCCTTGAAATTTTCCACATTTTGTCATGTTACAACCAAAAACGTGAATGTATTTTTGGGGGATTTTATGAGATGGACCAACACAAAGTGGCACATAATTGTGAAGTGGAAGGAAAATGATAAACGGTTTTCAACATTTTTTACAAATAAATATCTGAAAAGTGTGGCGTGCATTTGTATTCAGCCCTCTTTACTCTGATATCCCCAACTAAAAGCTAGTGGAACCAACTGCCTTCAGAAGTCACCTAATTAGTAAATAGAGTCCACATGTGTGTAATTTATTCTTAGTATAAATACAGCTGTTCTGTAAAGCCCTCAGAGGTTTGTTAAAGAACCTTAGTGAAAAAACAGCATCATGAAGGCCAAGGAACACACCAGACAGGTCAGGGATAAAGTTGTGGAGAAGTATAAAGCAGGGTTAGGTTATAAAAAAATATCCCAACGCTTTGCACATCTCACTGAGCTCTGTTCAATCCATCATCAGAAAATGTATGGCACAACTGCAAACCTACCAAGACATGGCCATCCACCTAAACTGACCGGCCGGGCAAGGAGAGCATTCATCAAAGAAGCAGCCAAGAGGCCCATGGTAACTCTGGAGGAGCTGCAGAGATCCACAGCTCAGGTGGGAGAATCTGTCCACAGGACAACTATTAGTCGTGCTCTCCACAAATCTGACCTTTATGGAAGAGCGGCAAGAAGAAAGACATTGTTGGAAGAAAGCCATAAGAAGTCCTGTTTGCAGTTTGTGAGAAGCCATGTGGGGGACACAGCAAACATGTGGAAGAAGGTGCTCTGGTCAGATGAGACCAAAATGGAACTTTTTGGCCTAAAAGCAAAACGCTGGGTGTGGAGTAAAACTAACACTGCACATCACCCTGAACACACCATCCCCATCGTGAAACATGGTGGTGGCAGCATCATGTGGTGGGGATGCTTTTCTTCAGCAGGGACGGGGAAGCTGGTCAGAGTTGATGAGAAGATGGATGGAGACAAATACAGGACAATCTTAGAAGAAAACCTGTTAGAATCTGCAAAAGACTTGAGACTGGGGTGGAGGTTCACCTTCCAGCAGGACAACGACCCTAAACATCCAGCCAGAGCTACAATGGAATGGTTTGGATCAAAGCATATTCATGTGTTAGAATGGCCCAGTCAAAGTCCAGACCTAAATCCAATGGGGATTCGTGGGAAGACTTGAAAATTGCTGTTCACAGACGCTCTCCATCCAATCTGACAGAACTTGAGATATTTTGCAAAGAAGAAGAATGGGCAGAAATGTCCCTCTCTAGATGTGCAAAGCTGGTAGAGACATCCCCAAAAAGACTTGCAGCTGTTGTTGATGCGAAAGGTGGTTCTACAAAGTACATATTATTTGTAAAAAATTCTATAAACCATTTATCATTTTCCTTCCACTTCCACAATTATGTGCCACTTTGTGTTGGTCTATCACATAAAATCCCAATAAAATACATTTACGTTTTTGGCTGTAACATGACAAAATGTGGAAAATTTCAAAGGGTGTGAATACTTTTTCAAGGCACTGTATGAAGATTCTAAAATATATATACATTGGCTGAGTGACGTGACCACAGAGAGGGAGTGGTGGTGCTGGGAGAAGGAGAGCGGGTGCCCTCTGGGGGTAGGAGGGTGGCAGTGCAGGTTGTACTGGCTTGCCATCTTGGCATCAGAATCCCTGCCAGACCACCAGACCCCCACAAGGATCCAGATCCCTCACGCAGCATTTCCATAAATGATGTCTTCATTGACCTGCAATGTGCCTTTGACTGCTCTAAGAAAAGTAAATTCCTAGCACAGCTCCCATCCTCCTCAAACGTCCACTCCTTCTCCGCTTTTGGGAGTGTCTAATTATGCTCTGTGATGGCCTAGCTCCTCCCCTTCCTACATGAATCTTTTATGTAGTTTCTGGTGGAACAGAAAAAGGGAAGGGCAGCCTTTTTTTTTTTTTTTACCCCTGAGGAACCCTTAAAATAATTCCGTGGAAAGAAAGGTCCTTCAATTGGTGGTCAGTGGGAAGAATGCTCCTGATCTTGGGGTTCAAATGTCCCTTACATTGATGGTCAGTAGAAAAAATGTTCCTCACATTGGGTGGTCTGTTGGAATAATGTTCCTTACATTGGTGGTCAGTGGGAAGAATGCTCCTTACATTGGTGGTCAGTGGGAAGAATGTTCCTTACATTGGTGGTCAGTGGGAAGAATGCTCCTTACATTGGTGGTCAGTGAGAAGAATGTTCCTTACATTGGTGATCAGTGAGAAGAATGTTCCTTACATTGGTGATCAGTGGGAAGAATGCTCCTTACATTGGTGATCAGTGGGAAGCATGTTCCTTACATTGGTGGTCAGTGGGAAGAATGCTCCTTACATTGGTGATCAGTGGGAAGAATGCTCCTTACATTGGTGGTCAGTGAGAAGAATGTTCCTTACATTGGTGATCAGTGGGAATAATGTTCCTTACATTGGTGATCAGTGGGAAGAATGCTCCTTACTTTGGTGATCAGTGGGAAGAATGTCCCTTACATTGGTGATCAGTGGGAAGAATGCCCCTTACATTGGTGGTCAGTGGGAAGAATGCTCCTTACGTTGGTGGTCAGTGTGAAGAATTTTCCTTACATTGGTGGTCAGTGGGAAGATTGCCCCTTACATTGGTGGTCAGTGTGAAGAATGCCCCTTACATTGGTGGTCAGTGTGAAGAATGCTCCTTACGTTGGTGGTCAGTGAAAGAAGGAGGAACCCTTGAAATAATTTTCAGGTCTCAGGGAACCTATACTAAAATTAATTCATTGGGGAGCTTTGGAAAGAATGTCCCTTACATTTTTTGGTCAGTGGGTAGAATTCTCCTTACAATGGGAGGTCAGTGGGAAGAATGTCCCTTACATTGGTGGTCAGTGGGGAGAATGTCCCTTACATTGGTGGTCAGTGTGAAGAATGCTCTTTACGTTGGTGGTCAGTGAAAGAAAGAGGAACCCTTGAAATAATTTTCAGGTCTCAGGGAACCTATACTAAAATTAATTAATTGGGGAAATAATGGTCCCTACATTGGTGATCAGTGGGAAGAATGCTCCTTACATTGGTGGTCAGTGGTAGAATCATCCTTACATTGGGAGGTCAGTGGGAAGATTGTCCCTTACATTGGTGGTCAGTGTGAAGAATGCTCCTTACGTTGGTGGTCAGTGGAAGAAAGAGGAACCCTTGCAATAATTTTCAGGTATCAGGGAATCCATGCTAAAATTAATTCATCGGGGGGTCTGTAGAAAGAATGGTCCTTACAATGGTGGTCAGTGGGAAGAATGCCCCTTTACATTGGTGGTCAGTGGGAAGAATGCCCCTTACATTGGTGGTCAGGGGAAAAAATGCCCCCCTTAAGGTGGTGGTCAGAATTCCACTCTTAAAAACAGCTATAGATATCACTGGCTGTCTCTGCCAATTGGTGTTGGACCCTGAATTATGAAGGCACTATCAGACAAACACAGTTCAAGATCTCCTACAAACTTTGGAATATTCCAAAAAGTAAAAAAAAAAAAATGTGTTCTGGGAGTCTCCTAAATAGATTACATATGGCGGTGCCCACCCCTGTGCCAGTATGGGTAGGTGTCAACCAGAACATATCACTAACCTTTGGAGGAACCTTAGTTGAGAATATCTGCTTTAGCGTGTCACATGATTAACAACGCTGAGCCGGGTTTAGCTGCTTACATAACATCCAAGATGGCGGCATTGAGCAGCAGTCTCGGGGCTGTTATATACTTAAGGGAAGATTGCTTTTGAAATAAATGGTCTGGCAACAGGGACCCTTTAAAAAAAAGTAGTCTGCAGCTAGGCCTAAAGTCTCTGAAGAGTGAACTATTTACCTTTAGAAATTATTCATCTTCTTATTTTCATTCCCCTGGTGCAGTATCACATATTGAACGGAATAATCGTATTGTCTGCTATGGACTACAAGAACATTGTGCCTGCCGGGCTCTTTAATAAATAAGCCAGTTAAAGCTGAACTCCAACCAAAGAATACAGAAAGGAGCACCAGACCAAAAACAGATGAAAGAGTCCAGCAACTGTTACATTGTTACTCCAAGATGAAAATTTAACACTGATTTAAATTTCTTGAGAGGTGACTATTTTCTCGGCCTTCATCCACAATTTAGCCTGTGTAGAGCCCTGATGAAGGGGGAGTTGTCCCCGAAACCCGTTGGATATTTTTATTTGATTTATTTAGTAACAATTAAAATGATCTTGGTCTCTTCCATTTGTTTTTTTGTCTGGTGCTCCTTTTTGGTTTGAGCTACTGTCAGGTGCCTTGTTGTGTTGGGAGTCACCTTGCCAGAGATGTTGCGCTGGATTTTGGAGTTTTCCTTCATCTGACGGCACATACAAAGTCCCCACCACCTCTTTAAATATGCTGTTCTAAAGTTGAACTCTGGGCAAATATAAAAGGAACAAATAGATGCAAATCTGGCAATCTCCTCCACAACACCACTCAGACTGGGAGAGGGCTGAGAAGCAATTGGGTGTGCAAATATGCCGAAAAAGAACATACTGGTAGGAGGAAGAGAGTGGTGAGAGGGGTGACCTTCATCAGTCTCCTGCTGCTCCTCGCTGTCCATATTAGCAGACTGGGGGTGGAGAGAGGACACTACAGAGTTCCTTCAATAATAGTAACAGAGTTAGGCCTGGACTAGACCAGCCGCAGGACTGCGGTGGATCGCTTTCCAGAGGGCGGTAGAACAGCAGCTTCCAGGCGTTCAATAGGTAAAGCTGGCCATACTCTGTTTGTTCTTTTTTTCGGCCAGCGGGCTGATGGAAGAATTTCCCCTCCTGGGACACTGTATTCTGACAGCTGCACCCGCCGCTGTCAAAATACACCACCAATTACTGATAAAATAGGCTGCAGCCACTGACCGAGAAAATGCTTTCAATATGATAACAGCAGAAGCCACTGGCTCCCGCCGCTGTCAATCAAATCCAGTGACACGGGAGGCGGGGGCTGGGGCCGAGTCCTGCTGTCTGTGTCAATAGACTGCACAGGTGCCCCCCATGGAAAGCAGGTCTCCGTGGGGGCACCCAATGAAGAGTAGGAGCCAGGAGCGCCGCCTGGGCACCCCAGAAAAAAAGGATCGGGGCTGCTCTGAGCGAAACCCTTGCACCAAGCGGGTAAGTATGACATGTTTGTTATTTAAAAAAAAAACCTTTTACAATCACTTTAAGTGTGACAGGTGGCGCCACCTGTCAAATTCGACATGAAAAGATAAATTGGCTGCAGCATGTGTACTACCCCCTCTGACTACTTTTTATGTTTTAGTGACTTTTTTTGGCTGTTTTTTTTTTTTTTTTCCAAAGGCGGATTTTTCATGTTATTACCATACCACAAGCGTGAGCCGAGGCGTTTGGCTCACGGTTGCAGTGTGGACCTGTTGACTTTTGTGGGTGATATAATACCCATTGGTTGCAGGCGCTGATCGAGAATCTGTTTTCCACTATGTCCCTTTGATAGACGTCGATCAAACAATTGACTTCTATCAAACGGTGACAACCACACACTGTTCAATCGGCCTGCTTAAGTGTGACAGGTGGCGCCACCCGTCAAACTCGACATGCAGAGATAAAGTGGCCGCGGCTGCAGCATGTGTTCTACCCCCTCTGACTGCATGTTATGCTTTAGTGGCTTTTTTGGCTGTGTTTTTTTTTTTAAAGGTGTATTTTGCATGTAATTAGCACACTAGTGCAAGCCAAGCGTTTAGCTCACTGTTGCAGCAGTGTGGTCCCATTGACTTCAATGGGCGATACAATACCGATTGGCAGAAGCTGCTGATCAAGAGCATATTTTCAATATGTCCCTTTGATACAAGTCAATCAAACAAATTACTTTTATCGAACAGGGGCAACCCACCCACTGCTCAACCTGACGATCAGTTTATGGACAACTTAAAGCGGAGTTCCACCGAAAAGTGGAACTTCCGCTCATTTATCTCCCCTCCCCCTCCAGTGCCACAATTGGCACCTTTCGGAGGGGAGGGGGGACAGGATACCTATCTTTGACAGGTATCCTGTTCCCACTTCCGGGAGTCCGGCCGCGGCCTGTGACATGACCCGGGGGCTCCCTCCTCCTCTCCCTGTCGCCGGGCCAGTAGGAGAGAGGAGCGGGGCCTAGCGCATGCGCAAGTAGGGTTTCAGGCGCGAAGCCATAAGGCTACACTGCCGGGTTCCCTTATCCGCAATGGCGGCGGCAGCACCCGACAGCTGATGGAAACATCAGCTGCGGTGCCGACATCGCGGGACTCCAGGACAGGTGAGTGTCCGATTATTAAAAGCCAGCAGCTGCAGTATGTGTGGTTGCTGGCTTTTAAAGGGGTTGTAAAGGTAAAAAATTTTTCACCTTAATGCATTCTATGCATTAAGGTGAAAAAACTTTTGACAATACCGCCGCCCCCAGCCCCCCCGTTTTACTTACCTGACACCTCGAATCTCCGCTGCTCGTTCTCGTCATCTCCATTGCAGCTCAGCCTGGTCGCTGATTGGCTGCAGTGGATGGATTGAAAGCAGCGTAGCCATTGGCTCGCGCTGCTGTCAATCACATCCGATGACGCGGAGCGCCGGGGGGCGGGGCCGAGTGATACAGCGAGCGGCTATAGCCGCCGGCTGTATCACGGGAGCGCGCCCGCAAGCACTCACCACCATGCGAGGGAGCTCGCATTAAGGTGGTTAATGCTTGCGGGGAGGAGCTGAAACAGCCGCCGGGGGACCCCAGAAGACCAGGTTCGGGGCCACTCTGTGCAGAACGAGCTGCACAGTGAAGGTAAGTATAACATGTTTGTTATTTATTTTTTTTTTTTAATTTACCTTTACAACCCCTTTAACTCTTTTTTTTTTGGGCGGAACACCGCTTTAAGTGTGACAGATGGCGTCATCTGTCAAACCCATGCAGAAATTAACTGGCTGCCAGCTGCAGCATACCATTGGGAAAATAATTACCGCATTTTATCCCCTGCAGGTTTTGTAAGTTTTGCCAGAAATTAAGGGTCTATAATTTTTATCATAGGTGTATTTTATATGATAGAGACAGAATATCAACCAAAAATCCAGAAAAAAAACACGATACAAATGTTATAAATTGAGTTGCAGTTCAGTGAGTAAAATAATTATTCGATCCCCAAGCAAAACATGACTTAGTACTTGGTGGAGAAACCCTTGTTGGCAAGCACAGAGGTCACGTTTCTTGTAGTTGGTGACCAGGTTTGCACACATCTCAGGAGGGATTTTGGTCCACTCTTCTTTACAGATCTTCTCTAAATCCTTAAGGTTTCTTGGCTGTCGCTTGGCAACTCGAAGTTTCAGCTCCCTCCATAAATTTTCTATAGGATTAAGGTCTGGAGACTAGGCCATTCCATGACCTTTATGTACTTCTTCTTGAGCCACTCCTTTGTTCCCTTAGTGGTAAGTTTTGGGTCATTGTCATGCTAGAAGACCCATCCATGACCCATATTCAGTGTTCTGGCTGAGGGAAGAAGGTTCTCATCCAAGATTTTACAATACATGGCGCCGTCCATTGGCCCCTCAATGCAGCAAAGTCAACCTGTAACTTTAGCAGAGAAACAGCCCCAAAGCATAATGTTTCCACCTCCGTGCTTGACTGTAGGGACGGTGTTCTTAGGGTCATAGTCAGCATTTTTCTTCCTCCAAATACGGAAAGTCGAGGAAATACCAAAAAGCTACATTTTGGTCTCATTTGACCACAGCACTTTCTCCCAATCCTTCTCTGAATTATTTAGATGTTCATTGGCATGACTATACATGTGCCTTCCTGAGGAGGGGGACTCGCCGTGTTTTGAGGAAGAAAAACGTTGACTATGACCCTAAGAGTACCATCCCTACAGTTAAGCACGGAGGTGGAAACATGATGCTTTGGGGCTGTTTCTCTGCTAAAGGTACAGACTGACTTTGCCGCATTGAGGGGCCAATGAACCATGGCCATGTATTGTAAGATCTTGGATGAGAACCCTTTTCCCTCAGCCAGAACACTGAAGATGGTTCGTGGATGGGTCTTTCAGCATGACAATGACCCTAAATATACTGCCAAGGCAACAAAGGAGTGGCTCAAGAAGCAGCACATTACAGTCATGGAGTGGCCTAGCCAGTCTCCAGACCTTAATCCTATAGAAAATTTATGGAGGGAGCTGAAACTTCGAGTTGCCAAGCGACAGCCAAGAAACCTTAAGGATTTGCAGAAGATCTGTAAAGAAGAGTGAACCAAAATCCCAAGAAACGTCTTACCTCTGTGCTTGCCAACAAGGGTTTAGTACTAAGTCATGTTTTGCTTGGGGATCAAATACTTATTTTAGTCACTAAACTGCAACTCAATTTATAACATTCATATCATGTGTTTTTACTGGATTTTTCTTTTCCAATCATTTTTATACAGATATAAAACTACAATAAAGTATGCAACCGGTATAGCACTTTTTTGGGCTATGACTATAGTTCTGAAGAACAGAAGACCGATCCTCCGAAGAGGAACTGCATGGTCGGAGGCACCCCCATCTAAGACGAGGGGTCACCTCAGCCATGAATTGATCACAGTAGCTAGTCATTATGTTTAAATACACAGCCGGCAAACTAGGAGTGAGACCCTTTGGCAATCGACCAGCAGTCACATTACACTCCTCAAGCTATCAAAGAAGAAAGAAGGGGAAAAGGAAAAGAAAAAGAAAGGGATGAAGGAAAGGAAAAGAGACAGCAAGCCTCTCCTGGGGCACTAAGAGGGTAGTAGCCTCAAATCTGACCAGGTTGACCCCGTCAGGTATGTAATCCAGGGGTCCCAGTTTTTTTTTAAATCGGGGGAAGCTTGTCCTATAAGATGGCAGAGAAGTGTTCGTTTAACATTATCCAGGATAACTTGTTCTTTAGGAGGTCAAAAGACAGCACCGGGGATTTCCAGGATCTTGCGATCGTTATTCTGGCTGCAGTAAAAATAAAATAAATTAGGCATTGGGTGGGTCTTGGGGCTCCCCCAAACAGGGTGTCCGAGGTGTGCCTGTTGCAGAGACTTCGATTGGTTCCCGTGAAAGAATAGATTGTAGATTTGGGTCCAAAATCTATGCACTTTTGGACATATCCATCACACGTGGTATACTGTTCCCTCTTGGCCGCACCCCCAAAAACACAGGGAGGAGGCGCCCATTGGCCAATTCTAGTGGGGACCATGTACCATTGCATTAACCACTTCCCCTCTGCGCTATAGTCGAAAGACGGCTGCATCGCGGACTTAATTTGCCGGGAGGGTGTCCCTAGACGTCCTCCCGTGCTTGAGCGGCCTGCGCGCACCATGTAGGGCGCGCGTGGCGCGATCTGTGATCAGCAAGTCTATGAGACTCGGCTGATCACAGATCGAAGTAAGGGGTCGATCACGACCCCTTACCACGTGATCAGCTGTCAGCCAATGACAGCTGATCATGTGACGTAAACAGAGGCGGCAATCGGCTATTTTTTCTCCTCGCGCTGGTAGCATGAGGAGAAAAAACAAAGCCGATCACTGTGAGAGAAACATCGGTCCCATCGTGGAGAGCCTCTGCAAAGGCTTCTGTGCTCACCAGGATCACCTACCAGTGCTCAACAGCGCCACCTACCAGTGCCCACAGTACCACCCATCAGTGCCCACAGTGTCACCTATCAGTGCCCACAGTGCCACCTATAAATCACCAATCAGTGCGTCATCACTAGCGCTGCCTATCAATACCACCTACCAATGCCACCTACCAGTGCCCATCAGTGCCACCTTTCAGTGCCCATCAGTGACATCTATCAGTGCCACCCATCAGGGCCCATCAGTGTTGTCTTATCTGTGCCTATCAGTGTCACCTTTATCTGTGCCCATTGGTGCAGCCCATCAACGAATATCAATGAAGGAGAAAAATTACCCGTATAGCAAAATTTTATAACAAACATGTTTTTTTTTTTGTTTTTTTCAAAAATTTCTGTCTTTTTTTTGTTTGTTTAGCAAAAAATAAAAACCCAAGTGGTGATTAAATACCACCAAAAGAAAGCTCCATTTGTGTGAAAAAAATAATAAAAATTTAAATTGAGTACAGTGTAGCATGACCGTGCAATTGTCATTCAAAGAGTGAGAACGCTGAAAGCTGAAAATTGGTCTGGGCAGGAAGGGGGGTTTAAGTGCCCAGTAAGCAGGAGGTTAATACTTTGTAATTGGCTTCTATTAGGGAGGTATTTATAATTGATTTTGCAGCAGCCCCCTTGTGCCAGTCTATGCTACTCTGCAGGGTCCAAGACCTCCCCTATATTCTGTTCCCATATTTTCATATAAGGGAGTTTGTCATCTGTGGAAGTCAAAATACTGTAAACTTTAGATATATACCCCGACCAGGTAGGTATCAATATATATGACCAGGTGAACTGCGCTGGCAACTAAATGTGGACGAAATATACCAAAACAACAAAACAGCACAAATAATAAATAAATATCAAAGTGACACGTTATAATGAATATGGATGTGTCAGAGAACTGGACATGCAGCCCGCGCATCTAGCCCAACACCTAGTGGGAATGCGCTGAACTGCACTACCAGAACTCCAAGACCTTCCAAATGTGATAGATCAATTAGTGTGTGTAATTACTGCAAAAGGAAGATGCACTATCTAAACAGAAAACCTTCACTCCAATATATTGATATGCATGTTGGACAAATGCATCTATCAAGCTTCAGAGATAGCAGTTTGGCATACCACTAATGTAAACAAGCAAGTAAAAAAATATAAAATATAAAATATCAATTGTGCAAAAAGTACATAATCAGAAATGACTATGGAGCGATCCACTCAGAAAATTCCAGATGGCATAAAGAAATCATGAAACGTCAGCAATATTTTTTGATCATTTGTTGTCCTTTTTTCCCATGGCCTAATTATGAATACTAAGTTCAGTAATCAGTGAAGTATTGAGTGAAATGTGGGACTATATATTATCTATATTTATTTGAAAAGGTTTTTTATACATTTTTTTATATATTTTTCTTCATACATTTATTTTGTAATTTTTTATTTTAATTTTTATTTTTATTTTTTTATTTATTGTATAATGTATTAAACAATTGTTTTCATTATTAGGGATTTAGATATCCAATATATATCGTATAAGATTTTTCCGCCTATCTAGATATCCTGATGTTAGCATATACTTTGTTTTGCATATACTTTGCATATACTTTGTTCTGTGGAAGATAGTGAGTGTCAATATTTATTATTTGTGCTGTTTTGTTGTTTTGGTATATTTCGTCCACATTTAGTTGCCAGCGCAGTTCACCTGGTCATATATTTCTAAAGTACAGTACTTTCACTCTGCAGCTGCAACAAAGTTTTTCTTTCCTTTTTATAATCATATATTTTTTGAGATTATTGATTACATATATTTGCGAGCGCTGTATTGTATGATTTTAGGTATCAATATATGTTTACATGGATATTCCATTGGGGTTGTTGTTGATAGGTAATCACCACAACACATGCGGGAGTCAAGCATTTGCCTTACGTTGGCGGCGTGGGTCCCGTTGACTTCAATGGGCGAGTTTGACGTGCGGTGTTGCCATGATCGCGAAGCAAACATTCTGGCTGTGGCATGCATACTACCCCTCTCGGGTGCATGTTACATTTTAGGTGCAAATAGAGGCCATGGGGTGCCACCCTCTGGACTGGATGGACAGAAATACAAATGCTTTGGCAGGTAAATCAGCTCTCTTATGTGTATTTTATTCTGTGTATTTAACTGTTCGCCCCGGAGTTCAGCTTTGAGTCCAAGCGGGCCATTTCTGAAAGATATTGTGGAAGTGTCTGCAAAGAGCCTTGGGTCTCTCTAGCAATTGGTGACTGTTTCTATGGAAACTATAGGAACTGCAGACATCTATGGTATTACGGTATTTAATGAGCAACGCAAGGAACCGAGCACTAAATGCAAAGTGCAATAATTCACAGCAATGAATCAGAAGAATGTCTGCACTTGGTGAACACAGAGATTGCGGATTGTATGAGCAGTGGACCTTTACATTTTGTTGTAATCCTTGTTTTATTCAATAAGCCCATCAGAGTAATAAAATATCTTGTTGTGAGAAGGGCAATGCTGTCATAGGGATCCCTATTTTCCCTATTTTCACAATCTGACCTCCGGCTCCTCTCATTGTACCGGCTCCTCTCCTGTACTGAAATGGCTTACTCTGATTTCACTGCACACTGTGAGCTTCTCACAATGTGCATTAAAAGTTGCAGCAATTCAGACAGAGCTCACCTTATTTCCTGGCATCGTCTTGCCCAGGGGTCTTCAAACTTTCTAAACAAGGGGCCAGTTTACAGTTCTTCAGACTTTAGGGTGGCCGGACTGTGGCCATTGTGAGTAGAAAAGGTCCCAGCAGGAGAAAACAATGCCCCATCATTGGTGTCAGTGGGAGGGATTGTGCCCCATCATTGGTGTCAGCGGGAGGGATTGTGCCCCATCATTGGTGTCAGTGGGAGGGATTGTGCCCCATCGTTGGCTTCATTGGGCCCAATTGTTGGCGTCATTGGGAGGAATTGTGTCCCATCATTGGTGTCATTGGGCATAATTGTTGGTGTCATTTTGGAGGAATTGTGCCCCATCATTGGTGTCAGTGGGAGGAATTGTGCCCTATTCTTGGGATCATTGGGAGGAATTGTGCCCCATTGTTGGTGGGAGGAATTGTGCCCTATTCTTGGGGTCATTGGGAGGAATTGTTCCCCATCGTTGGTGTCTTCGGAAGGAATTGTGCCCCATCGTTGATGTCAGTGGGAGGAATTGTGCCCTATTATTGGGCACACTTGTTGGTGTCATTGGGAGGAATTGTGCCCCATCGTTGGTGTAATTGGGCCCAATACTTGGTGTCATTGGGGGGGAATCGTGTCCCATCATTGGTGTCATTGGGCCCAATTGTTGGTGTCATTGGGAGGAATTGTGCCCCATCATTGGTTTCAGTGGGAGGAATTGTGCCCTATTCTTGGGATCATTGGGAGGAATTGTGCCCCATTGTTGGTGGGAGGAATTGTGCCCTATTCTTGGGGTCATTGGGAGGAATTGTGCCCCATAGTTGGTGTCTTCGGAAGGAATTGTGCCCCATCGTTGATGTCAGTGGGAGGAATTGTGCCCTATTATTGGGCCCAATTGTTGGTGTCATTGGGAGGAATTGTGCCCCATCGTTGGTGTAATTGGGCCCAATACTTGGTCTCATTGGGGGGAATTGTATCCCATCATTGGTGTCATTGGGCCCAATTGTTGGTGTCATTGGGAGGAATTGTGCCCCATTTTTGGTGTCTTCGGAAGGAATTGTGCCCCATCGTTGATGTCAGTAGGAGGAATTGTGCCCTATCATTGGGCCCAATTGTTGGTGTGATTGGGAAGAATTGCGCCCCATCCTTGGTGTAATTGGGCCCAATTGTTGGTGTCATTGGGAGGAATTGTGCCCCATTGTTGATGTCATTTGGAGGAATTGTGCCCCATTATTGAAGTCATTGGGCCCAATTCTTGGTGTCATTGGGAGGAATTGTGCCCATTCTCTGGCGTTGTTGCTATCAGTGGATGAAATAGTGCCTCAAGGGCCGGATAAATTCAAGCGAAGGGCCACATCTGGCCCCCCGGGCTGCTGTTTGGAGACCACTTATCTAGCCCTTTCCTCCCTGCCTGACTGTCCCTTGGCCCGCCCCTTTCATTCATTGGATTTCAGTTCTTTCAGTCATGAAGAACTAGGGGAGGGTCTGCATGTTAATACAAATGCAAATATAGCCTGCCTAGGAATGCAGGAATGCCCACTCCTGCAGACTGCCCCCCCCATAAAAACATTTTGATATTTGCATAACTCCTCCCACTGCTTGCATCGGGGCTGAGGAAAGAAGAGGACTGAGTCCAGTCGAGTTAATGCAAAAAGCTAAATTTTGGTCTCATCTGCCCACAGCACTTTCTACCAATCCTTCTCTGAAAGATTTAGATGTTCATCGGCAAACTTCAGACGGGCCTTTACATGTGCCTTCTTGAAGAAAGGGACTTGCTGTGTTTGGAGGAAGAAAAATGCTGACTATGAGACTAAGAACACCATCCCTACAGTCAAGCATGGAAGTGGAAACATTATGCATTGGGATGGTTTCTCTGCTAAAGGTACAGGCTGACTTTGCCGCATTGAGGGGCCAATGGATGGGGCCATGTATTGTAAAATCTTGGATGAGAACCTTCTCCCCTCAGCCAGAACACTGAAGATGGGTCATGGATGGGTCTTCCAGCATGACAATGACCCAAAACATACCACCATTTAAGGAGGGAGCTGAAACTTCGAGTTGCCAAGCGACAGCCAAGAAACCTTAAGGATTTAGAGAAGATCTGTAAAGAAGAGTGGACCAAAATCCCGCCTGAGATGTGTGCAAACCTGGTCACCAACTACAAGAAACGTCTGACCTCTGTGCTTGCCAACAAGAGTTTCTCCACCAAGTACTAAGTCATGTTTTGCTTGGGGATTGAATACTTATTTTACTTACTGAACTGCAGCTCAATTTATAGCATTTGTATCATGTGTGTTTTTTCTGGATTTTTGGTTGATATTCTGTCTCTATCATATAAAATACACCTATGATAAAAATTATAGACCCTTCATATCTTTGTAAGTGGGCAAACTTACACAATCTGCAGGGGAGCCAATCATTATTTTTCCCCACTGTATCTGTATCATAACTATTACTGGTCCTCTATAGTCAACCTGTTCTCAAATTACCATATATACTCGAGTATAAGCCGACCCGAATATAAGCCGAGGCACCTAATTTTACCACAAAAAACTGGGAAAACGTATTGACTCGAGTATAAGCCTCATAATTACATAGTTACATAGTTAGTCAGGTTGAAAAAAGACACAAGTCCATCCAGTTCAACCATAAAAAAAATGGGAGGGTGGGAAATGCGCAGCTACTGTAAGTGGAAAAGAGGGTCAACAATGCCCATTTGCAGCCTCACTGTGCCCATTTGCATGCCTCACTGTGCCCATTAGCAGCCATAGGTCCCCCGGACTTCAAACTTGGTAGTTAAGGGTTCCTAGATGCCCCCTAGTTGCAGCCAAAATTTGGGGTCTCTGGACCCCAAGGGTCCCGAAATGACATTGCTGCAGATGGACACAGTTGACCGAATTTGGGGCCCCGTATCTCAGGGCCACTTTGTGCTAGGAACCCTGAATTTGGTGTGCAAACCCAGCGGAACTAGCACTACAAGATATCCAAAGCTGGGGTTCCTAGCACCAAGTAGCTCCGAGATACAGGGCCCCGAATTCGGTTCGGAAAATGTCAAGCACTTTTCTGCAGCAGAGAATGACATTTTCTGAACCGAATTTGGGGCCCCATATCTCGGGGCCACTTGGAGCTAGGAATCCCAGCTTTGGATATATTGTAGGGGTTCCTAGCACCAAGTGGTCCCGAGATACAGGGCCCCAAAATCGGTTCAAAAAATGTCATTCTTTGCACCAGAAAAGTGCTTGACTCGAGTATAAGCCGAGGGGGGCACTTTCAGCACAAAAAAAGTGCTGAAAAACTCAGCTTTTACTTGAGTATATACGGTAATACTCCTAAAGAACCAGATAAGAACCGCAAAACATGTCGAGAAGAAATTGATAAGCATGGATATTACCATGTATTTATCCAAATAAAGTGGTAGTAATCTCAGTTTTACCACTTGTACCTACAGGTAAGCTTATAATAATGATTTCAATTTACAAATACCGTACTGGTGACCCCACAATAGGGATAAAACTTTTTTGCAGAAGGGAGTTTAACAAGACTCGTGGCCACTCATTAAAATTAGAAGAAAAGAGGTTTAACCTTAAACTACGTAGAGGGTTCTTTACTGTAATGCCCTGTACACACGATAGGATTTTCCGATGGAAAATGTGTGATAGGACCTTGTTGTCGGAAATTCCGACCGTGTGTAGGCTCCATCACACATTTTCCATAGGAATTTCCGACACACAAAGTTTGAGAGCAGGATATAAAACAAAATCAACAAAATCCGTTGTCGGAAATTCCGATCGTGTGTACACAAATCCAACGCACAGTGTGTCACGCATGCTCAGAATAAATTAAGAGACGAAAGCTATTGGCTACTGCCCCGTTTGTAGTCCCGACGTACGTGTTTTACGTCACCGTGTTCAGAACGATCGGATTTTCCGACAACTTTGTTTGACCGTGTGTATGTAAGACAAGTTTGAGCCAACATGCGTCGGAAAAAATCCATGGATTTTGTTGTCGGAATGTCCGGTCAATGTCCGACCGTGTGTACGGGGCATAAGAGCGGCAAGGATTTGGAATTCCCTTCCACAGGCGGTGGTCTCATCGGGGGGCATCGATAGTTTCAAGAAACTATTAGATAAGCACCTGAAGGACCGCAACATACAGGGATATACAATGTAATACTGACATATAATCACACACATCGGTTGGACTTGATAGACTTGTGTCTTTTTTCGACCTCACCTACTATGTAACTACTATATAATAAGGCTTACCTCTAGGTACTGTGAATATCTCCTAAACTTGCACTGTTTAGGAGATATTCACACTGCCTGCAGCCAGTGACGTCACCGGAACTTGCACTATGATGGTCCGGCATACAGTGACAGACCTTAAAGTGGAGTTGCACCCAAAAGTGGAACTTCCACTCATCGGATTCCTCCCCCCCTCCGGTGTCACAGTTGGCACCTTTCAGGGGGGAGGGGGGTGCAGATACCTGTATATTACAGGTATCTGTACCCACTTCCGGCATAGATAGCCGCAGAATCTGCGGTTATTTACGCCACTTCCTGTCTCCCCCCCCCCCGCTGTCTGCTGGGAAACACACGGTTTCCAGAGACAGCAGGGACCATCCGTATTGCGCTGCGCGACTCGCGCATGCGCAGTAGGGAACCGGGAAGTGAAGCCGCAAGCCTTCACTTCCTGATTCCCTTAACGAAGATGGAGGCGGCAGCACCCGAGGACCGAGAGACGGTTCGGCCTCGGGTGCCGACATCGCGGGCGCACTGGACAGGTAAGTGTTTTAAAAGTCAGCAGCTGCAGTATTTGTAGCTGCTGACTTTTAAAAAAAAAATTTCGGCGGAGCTCCGCTTTAAGAGCCTGCGCCGTAAACGTCGGCTCTCACACGCGTCAGGAAGTGACGTCATCGCGTATTTCACAGGTCGGGTTTCCCGATGGTGACTACAGTGGATTATGGTTGTGTAATGCGTGCTGAACCAGCCACTTGTAGACTCCATTAGAATCATATGTGACGGGGTGACAATGCGGCAGCACAAGTGGGAGACATGGATAGAGCACGGTCACCCTATAACAGGAAGTGCCTGAACAAGGACCAGAGCACCAGAGTGTAAAATTGAACCCCCCCCCCTTTTACCAAAATTCACATCAGCATGCATCTTGTGCACCAGTGACGTAGCTCCAGCTGCCCCCCTGGCAAGGCAACGTCACTAGCGCCTTGAGGCAGGATATTGCGCATGGACTGCACAGAGTTAAACGAATTTGCTGTTAAGAAAAAATACGTTCTTTCCGAGATCTCTGGGCAAGACTTTTTCACCTAATCAGATAAGTCTAAAGTCATACTGCGGATGTGCGAGACGAGGTGCATGACATTATGCCCGCCATCTCGCGCATGCTCAGGGCAACACACATTTCAAAATGGCGGAACGGGAGCAAGGACACCGGGTTTACCTTTATGTTTAAATGTACCAACGATTCCGTCTAGCGCATGCACGGGACCACATGCATTTTCTAAAAGGTGGCAGCAGGGAGACCGGCTTTACATGCTGCAAAAGGAAGAGAAACAGCTGTTCAACCAAAAGCTTAAAGCAGAAGTACACTGCATTTGAGCACCACAAAACAAAACTGTTATTTACTTAATTTTTATTATTTAAAGAAAACTTGCCCATCCATCCATGCCTCCATGCTTTAGTTTGTTAGGAAATCACTTTGAAAAACAACCCCCTAGCATTTACTTCCTGGAATCCATTTGCCCTTAGCTCAGGCATGCAGGCAGAAAGGGGTGCTTAGCTGAGACAACCCCTCCCCCCCTCCTGAAGACTCCTGGGATATATGACATAATTTGCCTATGCATGGATACTAGAAAGTGCAGGTTTATTTTATACTGTGTTCTGCAAACTACTCAGGTAATGCTTTTATTTGCAATAGATTATTGGCCATATACCTCAACATGGCTGATAGTCTTTTCTTCCAGGATACACTGGATGGCCAAACATTTGTGGACACCTGATCATCCCACCTATATGAGCTTACTGGTCATCCCATTCCAAAACCATGGCCATTAATATGGAGTTGCCCCCCATCTCCCCTTTGCGGCTAGAACAGCTTCCACCCTTCTGGGAAGGCTTTCCCCAAGATTTTGGATGGTCTGTGGGAATTTGTGCCCATTCAGCCAAAAGAGCATTTGGGAGGTCAGATACTGATGTGGGATGAAGAAGAAGTTCTGGCTCGCAATTGGTGTTCCATTTCAATGCAAAGGCAAACCATGCCTTTATGAATCTGAACACACATGCAAGATAATGGCACTGCACCCCATTTAGGACCGGAAAGAACTCTCCGTTTCCACTCACGGTGCCCGACTTGCGGTCTCCACCCCGCAACACAAGAGTCCTTCCATGTAGATAAAGCCAGGAACCAAGCAAGGTGAATAAGTTAGCATTGGTTCTGTTTGGAACATGTGTACTCCTTGGACGAAATAAAGAGACATTAAATTTATCATCACCTGGTTGTCGACTTTATCTACATGGAAGGACTCTTTATGAATCTGGCTTCGTACATGGTAATGGTGGAACAGAAAAGGGCCTTCACCAAACAGTTGCTACATGGTAAGAGGCGCACAATCATCACAATCAAAATGTTTTTTCAAAACCACAGCCATTATTATGTAGTTGGCCCGCTTTGTGGGTATAACAACTTCCACTCTTTTTGGAAGGCTTTCAACAAGATTTTGGGTGGTCTGTGGGAATTTGTGTCCATTTAGCCAAGAGCATTAGTGAGGTCAGCTACTGATGTGGAACGGGAAGACCTGGTTCACAATTGTTGTTTCATTTCAATGCAAAAGGCATTCCCTATAGTTGTGGTCAGGGCTCTGTGCAGGACACTCAAGTTCTTCCACACCCAGCTGGTCACAAACCATGTCTTTATGGCTTTGTGCAAAGCAGTTATGGTGGATAAGAAAAGGGCCTTCACCAAACTGTTGCCACATGGTTTGAAGCCCACAGTTCTCTAAAATGGCTTGGCATGATGTAGCAATAATAGTACCCTTCACTAGAAACACCTGAACTCAATCATTTGGAGGGGTGTCCACACTTTTGTCCATATAGGTACAGGTGTGATGATTGAGTGTCCAAAAACTTTTTGATTTATATGGTACTATGGAGACTGGACAGTGAGTGCAGTAAAATACATACACTGCGTTAACATGGGCTTTACAATCTCCAACAATTAAATGCTATACAGTAGCGCCTAACCTCAACCCTCTCCCCTAACCTAGATCACAAAACCATACCCCCCTCCCCCTTAAATTCAATGGGCAAAAAGTCCCCCTAGTAAATTGCACACCAACAAAAAAATCATAGCACAGGATAACCCCTCTTACAACCGACATGCCCTTGTTTGTAGCAAGCAATGGCAAAAGCATGATCATTACTATGGACCTGTGTAATTGCAACAAAAGAAGAGGGTCTGCATGTTAATACAAATGCAAATATAGCCTGCCTAGGAATGCAGGAATGCCCACTCCTGCAGACTGCCCCCCCCATAAAGACATTTTGATATTTGCATAACTCCTCCCACTGCTTGCATCGGGGCTGAGGAAAGAAGAGGACTGAGTCCAGTCGAGTTAATGCAAAAAGCTACATTTTGGTCTCATCTGCCCACAGCACTTTCTACCAATCCTTCTCTGAAAGATTTAGATGTTCATCGGCAAACTTCAGACGGGCCTTTACATGTGCCTTCTTGAAGAAAGGGACTTGCTGTGTTTGGAGGAAGAAAAATGCTGACTATGAGACTAAGAACACCATCCCTACAGTCAAGCATGGAAGTGGAAACATTATGCATTGGGATGGTTTCTCTGCTAAAGGTACAGGCTGACTTTGCCGCATTGAGGGGCCAATGGATGGGGCCATGTATTGTAAAATCTTGGATGAGAACCTTCTCCCCTCAGCCAGAACACTGAAGATGGGTCATGGATGGGTCTTCCAGCATGACAATGACCCAAAACATACCACCATTTAAGGAGGGAGCTGAAACTTCGAGTTGCCAAGCGACAGCCAAGAAACCTTAAGGATTTAGAGAAGATCTGTAAAGAAGAGTGGACCAAAATCCCGCCTGAGATGTGTGCAAACCTGGTCACCAACTACAAGAAACGTCTGACCTCTGTGCTTGCCAACAAGAGTTTCTCCACCAAGTACTAAGTCATGTTTTGCTTGGGGATTGAATACTTATTTTACTTACTGAACTGCAGCTCAATTTATAGCATTTGTATCATGTGTGTTTTTTCTGGATTTTTGGTTGATATTCTGTCTCTATCATATAAAATACACCTATGATAAAAATTATAGACCCTTCATATCTTTGTAAGTGGGCAAACTTACACAATCTGCAGGGGAGCCAATCATTATTTTTCCCCACTGTATCTGTATCATAACTATTACTGGTCCTCTATAGTCAACCTGTTCTCAAATTACCATATATACTCGAGTATAAGCCGACCCGAATATAAGCCGAGGCACCTAATTTTACCACAAAAAACTGGGAAAACGTATTGACTCGAGTATAAGCCTCATAATTACATAGTTACATAGTTAGTCAGGTTGAAAAAAGACACAAGTCCATCCAGTTCAACCATAAAAAAAATGGGAGGGTGGGAAATGCGCAGCTACTGTAAGTGGAAAAGAGGGTCAACAATGCCCATTTGCAGCCTCACTGTGCCCATTTGCATGCCTCACTGTGCCCATTAGCAGCCATAGGTCCCCCGGACTTCAAACTTGGTAGTTAAGGGTTCCTAGATGCCCCCTAGTTGCAGCCAAAATTTGGGGTCTCTGGACCCCAAGGGTCCCGAAATGACATTGCTGCAGATGGACACAGTTGACCGAATTTGGGGCCCCGTATCTCAGGGCCACTTTGTGCTAGGAACCCTGAATTTGGTGTGCAAACCCAGCGGAACTAGCACTACAAGATATCCAAAGCTGGGGTTCCTAGCACCAAGTAGCTCCGAGATACAGGGCCCCGAATTCGGTTCGGAAAATGTCAAGCACTTTTCTGCAGCAGAGAATGACATTTTCTGAACCGAATTTGGGGCCCCATATCTCGGGGCCACTTGGAGCTAGGAATCCCAGCTTTGGATATATTGTAGGGGTTCCTAGCACCAAGTGGTCCCGAGATACAGGGTCCCAAAATCGGTTCAAAAAATGTCATTCTTTGCACCAGAAAAGTGCTTGACTCGAGTATAAGCCGAGGGGGGCACTTTCAGCACAAAAAAAGTGCTGAAAAACTCAGCTTTTACTTGAGTATATACGGTAATACTCCTAAAGAACCAGATAAGAACCGCAAAACATGTCGAGAAGAAATTGATAAGCATGGATATTACCATGTATTTATCCAAATAAAGTGGTAGTAATCTCAGTTTTACCACTTGTACCTACAGGTAAGCTTATAATAATGATTTCAATTTACAAATACCGTACTGGTGACCCCACAATAGGGATAAAACTTTTTTGCAGAAGGGAGTTTAACAAGACTCGTGGCCACTCATTAAAATTAGAAGAAAAGAGGTTTAACCTTAAACTACGTAGAGGGTTCTTTACTGTAATGCCCTGTACACACGATAGGATTTTCCGATGGAAAATGTGTGATAGGACCTTGTTGTCGGAAATTCCGACCGTGTGTGGGCTCCATCACACATTTTCCATAGGAATTTCCGACACACAAAGTTTGAGAGCAGGATATAAAACAAAATCAACAAAATCCGTTGTCGGAAATTCCGATCGTGGGTACACAAATCCAACGCACAGTGTGTCACGCATGCTCAGAATAAATTAAGAGACGAAAGCTATTGGCTACTGCCCCGTTTGTAGTCCCGACGTACGTGTTTTACGTCACCGTGTTCAGAACGATCGGATTTTCCGACAACTTTGTTTGACCGTGTGTATGTAAGACAAGTTTGAGCCAACATGCGTCGGAAAAAATCCATGGATTTTGTTGTCGGAATGTCCGGTCAATGTCCGACCGTGTGTACGGGGCATAAGAGCGGCAAGGATTTAGAATTCCCTTCCACAGGCGGTGGTCTCATCGGGGGGCATCGATAGTTTCAAGAAACTATTAGATAAGCACCTGAAGGACCGCAACATACAGGGATATACAATGTAATACTGACATATAATCACACACATCGGTTGGACTTGATAGACTTGTGTCTTTTTTCGACCTCACCTACTATGTAACTACTATATAATAAGGCTTACCTCTAGGTACTGTGAATATCTCCTAAACTTGCACTGTTTAGGAGATATTCACACTGCCTGCAGCCAGTGACGTCACCGGAACTTGCACTATGATGGTCCGGCATACAGTGACAGACCTTAAAGTGGAGTTGCACCCAAAAGTGGAACTTCCACTCATCGGATTCCTCCCCCCCTCCGGTGTCACAGTTGGCACCTTTCAGGGGGGAGGGGGATGCAGATACCTGTATATTACAGGTATCTGTACCCACTTCCGGCATAGATAGCCGCAGAATCTGCGGTTATTTACGCCACTTCCTGTCTCCCCCCCCCCCGCTGTCTGCTGGGAAACACACGGTTTCCAGAGACAGCAGGGACCATCCGTATTGCGCTGCGCGACTCGCGCATGCGCAGTAGGGAACCGGGAAGTGAAGCCGCAAGCCTTCACTTCCTGATTCCCTTAACGAAGATGGAGGCGGCAGCACCCGAGGACCGAGAGACGGTTCGGCCTCGGGTGCCGACATCGCGGGCGCACTGGACAGGTAAGTGTTTTAAAAGTCAGCAGCTGCAGTATTTGTAGCTGCTGACTTTTAAAAAAAAAATTTCGGCGGAGCTCCGCTTTAAGAGCCTGCGCCGTAAACGTCGGCTCTCACACGCGTCAGGAAGTGACGTCATCGCGTATTTCACAGGTCGGGTTTCCCGATGGTGACTACAGTGGATTATGGTTGTGTAATGCGTGCTGAACCAGCCACTTGTAGACTCCATTAGAATCATATGTGACGGGGTGACAATGCGGCAGCACAAGTGGGAGACATGGATAGAGCACGGTCACCCTATAACAGGAAGTGCCTGAACAAGGACCAGAGCACCAGAGTGTAAAATTGAACCCCCCCCCCCTTTTACCAAAATTCACATCAGCATGCATCTTGTGCACCAGTGACGTAGCTCCAGCTGCCCCCCTGGCAAGGCAACGTCACTAGCGCCTTGAGGCAGGATATTGCGCATGGACTGCACAGAGTTAAACGAATTTGCTGTTAAGAAAAAATACGTTCTTTCCGAGATCTCTGGGCAAGACTTTTTCACCTAATCAGATAAGTCTAAAGTCATACTGCGGATGTGCGAGACGAGGTGCATGACATTATGCCCGCCATCTCGCGCATGCTCAGGGCAACACACATTTCAAAATGGCGGAACGGGAGCAAGGACACCGGGTTTACCTTTATGTTTAAATGTACCAACGATTCCGTCTAGCGCATGCACGGGACCACATGCATTTTCTAAAAGGTGGCAGCAGGGAGACCGGCTTTACATGCTGCAAAAGGAAGAGAAACAGCTGTTCAACCAAAAGCTTAAAGCAGAAGTACACTGCATTTGAGCACCACAAAACAAAACTGTTATTTACTTAATTTTTATTATTTAAAGAAAACTTGCCCATCCATCCATGCCTCCATGCTTTAGTTTGTTAGGAAATCACTTTGAAAAACAACCCCCTAGCATTTACTTCCTGGAATCCATTTGCCCTTAGCTCAGGCATGCAGGCAGAAAGGGGTGCTTAGCTGAGACAACCCCTCCCCCCCTCCTGAAGACTCCTGGGATATATGACATAATTTGCCTATGCATGGATACTAGAAAGTGCAGGTTTATTTTATACTGTGTTCTGCAAACTACTCAGGTAATGCTTTTATTTGCAATAGATTATTGGCCATATACCTCAACATGGCTGATAGTCTTTTCTTCCAGGATACACTGGATGGCCAAACATTTGTGGACACCTGATCATCCCACCTATATGAGCTTACTGGTCATCCCATTCCAAAACCATGGCCATTAATATGGAGTTGCCCCCCATCTCCCCTTTGCGGCTAGAACAGCTTCCACCCTTCTGGGAAGGCTTTCCCCAAGATTTTGGATGGTCTGTGGGAATTTGTGCCCATTCAGCCAAAAGAGCATTTGGGAGGTCAGATACTGATGTGGGATGAAGAAGAAGTTCTGGCTCGCAATTGGTGTTCCATTTCAATGCAAAGGCAAACCATGCCTTTATGAATCTGAACACACATGCAAGATAATGGCACTGCACCCCATTTAGGACCGGAAAGAACTCTCCGTTTCCACTCACGGTGCCCGACTTGCGGTCTCCACCCCGCAACACAAGAGTCCTTCCATGTAGATAAAGCCAGGAACCAAGCAAGGTGAATAAGTTAGCATTGGTTCTGTTTGGAACATGTGTACTCCTTGGACGAAATAAAGAGACATTAAATTTATCATCACCTGGTTGTCGACTTTATCTACATGGAAGGACTCTTTATGAATCTGGCTTCGTACATGGTAATGGTGGAACAGAAAAGGGCCTTCACCAAACAGTTGCTACATGGTAAGAGGCGCACAATCATCACAATCAAAATGTTTTTTCAAAACCACAGCCATTATTATGTAGTTGGCCCGCTTTGTGGGTATAACAACTTCCACTCTTTTTGGAAGGCTTTCAACAAGATTTTGGGTGGTCTGTGGGAATTTGTGTCCATTTAGCCAAGAGCATTAGTGAGGTCAGCTACTGATGTGGAACGGGAAGACCTGGTTCACAATTGTTGTTTCATTTCAATGCAAAAGGCATTCCCTATAGTTGTGGTCAGGGCTCTGTGCAGGACACTCAAGTTCTTCCACACCCAGCTGGTCACAAACCATGTCTTTATGGCTTTGTGCAAAGCAGTTATGGTGGATAAGAAAAGGGCCTTCACCAAACTGTTGCCACATGGTTTGAAGCCCACAGTTCTCTAAAATGGCTTGGCATGATGTAGCAATAATAGTACCCTTCACTAGAAACACCTGAACTCAATCATTTGGAGGGGTGTCCACACTTTTGTCCATATAGGTACAGGTGTGATGATTGAGTGTCCAAAAACTTTTTGATTTATATGGTACTATGGAGACTGGACAGTGAGTGCAGTAAAATACATACACTGCGTTAACATGGGCTTTACAATCTCCAACAATTAAATGCTATACAGTAGCGCCTAACCTCAACCCTCTCCCCTAACCTAGATCACAAAACCATACCCCCCTCCCCCTTAAATTCAATGGGCAAAAAGTCCCCCTAGTAAATTGCACACCAACAAAAAAATCATAGCACAGGATAACCCCTCTTACAACCGACATGCCCTTGTTTGTAGCAAGCAATGGCAAAAGCATGATCATTACTATGGACCTGTGTAATTGCAACAAAAGAAGAGGGTCTGCATGTTAATACAAATGCAAATATAGCCTGCCTAGGAATGCAGGAATGCCCACTCCTGCAGACTGCCCCCCCCATAAAGACATTTTGATATTTGCATAACTCCTCCCACTGCTTGCATCGGGGCTGAGGAAAGAAGAGGACTGAGTCCAGTCGAGTTAATGCAAAAAGCTACATTTTGGTCTCATCTGCCCACAGCACTTTCTACCAATCCTTCTCTGAAAGATTTAGATGTTCATCGGCAAACTTCAGACGGGCCTTTACATGTGCCTTCTTGAAGAAAGGGACTTGCTGTGTTTGGAGGAAGAAAAATGCTGACTATGAGACTAAGAACACCATCCCTACAGTCAAGCATGGAAGTGGAAACATTATGCATTGGGATGGTTTCTCTGCTAAAGGTACAGGCTGACTTTGCCGCATTGAGGGGCCAATGGATGGGGCCATGTATTGTAAAATCTTGGATGAGAACCTTCTCCCCTCAGCCAGAACACTGAAGATGGGTCATGGATGGGTCTTCCAGCATGACAATGACCCAAAACATACCACCATTTAAGGAGGGAGCTGAAACTTCGAGTTGCCAAGCGACAGCCAAGAAACCTTAAGGATTTAGAGAAGATCTGTAAAGAAGAGTGGACCAAAATCCCGCCTGAGATGTGTGCAAACCTGGTCACCAACTACAAGAAACGTCTGACCTCTGTGCTTGCCAACAAGAGTTTCTCCACCAAGTACTAAGTCATGTTTTGCTTGGGGATTGAATACTTATTTTACTTACTGAACTGCAGCTCAATTTATAGCATTTGTATCATGTGTGTTTTTTCTGGATTTTTGGTTGATATTCTGTCTCTATCATATAAAATACACCTATGATAAAAATTATAGACCCTTCATATCTTTGTAAGTGGGCAAACTTACACAATCTGCAGGGGAGCCAATCATTATTTTTCCCCACTGTATCTGTATCATAACTATTACTGGTCCTCTATAGTCAACCTGTTCTCAAATTACCATATATACTCGAGTATAAGCCGACCCGAATATAAGCCGAGGCACCTAATTTTACCACAAAAAACTGGGAAAACGTATTGACTCGAGTATAAGCCTCATAATTACATAGTTACATAGTTAGTCAGGTTGAAAAAAGACACAAGTCCATCCAGTTCAACCATAAAAAAAATGGGAGGGTGGGAAATGCGCAGCTACTGTAAGTGGAAAAGAGGGTCAACAATGCCCATTTGCAGCCTCACTGTGCCCATTTGCATGCCTCACTGTGCCCATTAGCAGCCATAGGTCCCCCGGACTTCAAACTTGGTAGTTAAGGGTTCCTAGATGCCCCCTAGTTGCAGCCAAAATTTGGGGTCTCTGGACCCCAAGGGTCCCGAAATGACATTGCTGCAGATGGACACAGTTGACCGAATTTGGGGCCCCGTATCTCAGGGCCACTTTGTGCTAGGAACCCTGAATTTGGTGTGCAAACCCAGCGGAACTAGCACTACAAGATATCCAAAGCTGGGGTTCCTAGCACCAAGTAGCTCCGAGATACAGGGCCCCGAATTCGGTTCGGAAAATGTCAAGCACTTTTCTGCAGCAGAGAATGACATTTTCTGAACCGAATTTGGGGCCCCATATCTCGGGGCCACTTGGAGCTAGGAATCCCAGCTTTGGATATATTGTAGGGGTTCCTAGCACCAAGTGGTCCCGAGATACAGGGTCCCAAAATCGGTTCAAAAAATGTCATTCTTTGCACCAGAAAAGTGCTTGACTCGAGTATAAGCCGAGGGGGGCACTTTCAGCACAAAAAAAGTGCTGAAAAACTCAGCTTTTACTTGAGTATATACGGTAATACTCCTAAAGAACCAGATAAGAACCGCAAAACATGTCGAGAAGAAATTGATAAGCATGGATATTACCATGTATTTATCCAAATAAAGTGGTAGTAATCTCAGTTTTACCACTTGTACCTACAGGTAAGCTTATAATAATGATTTCAATTTACAAATACCGTACTGGTGACCCCACAATAGGGATAAAACTTTTTTGCAGAAGGGAGTTTAACAAGACTCGTGGCCACTCATTAAAATTAGAAGAAAAGAGGTTTAACCTTAAACTACGTAGAGGGTTCTTTACTGTAATGCCCTGTACACACGATAGGATTTTCCGATGGAAAATGTGTGATAGGACCTTGTTGTCGGAAATTCCGACCGTGTGTGGGCTCCATCACACATTTTCCATAGGAATTTCCGACACACAAAGTTTGAGAGCAGGATATAAAACAAAATCAACAAAATCCGTTGTCGGAAATTCCGATCGTGGGTACACAAATCCAACGCACAGTGTGTCACGCATGCTCAGAATAAATTAAGAGACGAAAGCTATTGGCTACTGCCCCGTTTGTAGTCCCGACGTACGTGTTTTACGTCACCGTGTTCAGAACGATCGGATTTTCCGACAACTTTGTTTGACCGTGTGTATGTAAGACAAGTTTGAGCCAACATGCGTCGGAAAAAATCCATGGATTTTGTTGTCGGAATGTCCGGTCAATGTCCGACCGTGTGTACGGGGCATAAGAGCGGCAAGGATTTAGAATTCCCTTCCACAGGCGGTGGTCTCATCGGGGGGCATCGATAGTTTCAAGAAACTATTAGATAAGCACCTGAAGGACCGCAACATACAGGGATATACAATGTAATACTGACATATAATCACACACATCGGTTGGACTTGATAGACTTGTGTCTTTTTTCGACCTCACCTACTATGTAACTACTATATAATAAGGCTTACCTCTAGGTACTGTGAATATCTCCTAAACTTGCACTGTTTAGGAGATATTCACACTGCCTGCAGCCAGTGACGTCACCGGAACTTGCACTATGATGGTCCGGCATACAGTGACAGACCTTAAAGTGGAGTTGCACCCAAAAGTGGAACTTCCACTCATCGGATTCCTCCCCCCCTCCGGTGTCACAGTTGGCACCTTTCAGGGGGGAGGGGGGTGCAGATACCTGTATATTACAGGTATCTGTACCCACTTCCGGCATAGATAGCCGCAGAATCTGCGGTTATTTACGCCACTTCCTGTCTCCCCCCCCCCCGCTGTCTGCTGGGAAACACACGGTTTCCAGAGACAGCAGGGACCATCCGTATTGCGCTGCGCGACTCGCGCATGCGCAGTAGGGAACCGGGAAGTGAAGCCGCAAGCCTTCACTTCCTGATTCCCTTAACGAAGATGGAGGCGGCAGCACCCGAGGACCGAGAGACGGTTCGGCCTCGGGTGCCGACATCGCGGGCGCACTGGACAGGTAAGTGTTTTAAAAGTCAGCAGCTGCAGTATTTGTAGCTGCTGACTTTTAAAAAAAAAATTTCGGCGGAGCTCCGCTTTAAGAGCCTGCGCCGTAAACGTCGGCTCTCACACGCGTCAGGAAGTGACGTCATCGCGTATTTCACAGGTCGGGTTTCCCGATGGTGACTACAGTGGATTATGGTTGTGTAATGCGTGCTGAACCAGCCACTTGTAGACTCCATTAGAATCATATGTGACGGGGTGACAATGCGGCAGCACAAGTGGGAGACATGGATAGAGCACGGTCACCCTATAACAGGAAGTGCCTGAACAAGGACCAGAGCACCAGAGTGTAAAATTGAACCCCCCCCCCCTTTTACCAAAATTCACATCAGCATGCATCTTGTGCACCAGTGACGTAGCTCCAGCTGCCCCCCTGGCAAGGCAACGTCACTAGCGCCTTGAGGCAGGATATTGCGCATGGACTGCACAGAGTTAAACGAATTTGCTGTTAAGAAAAAATACGTTCTTTCCGAGATCTCTGGGCAAGACTTTTTCACCTAATCAGATAAGTCTAAAGTCATACTGCGGATGTGCGAGACGAGGTGCATGACATTATGCCCGCCATCTCGCGCATGCTCAGGGCAACACACATTTCAAAATGGCGGAACGGGAGCAAGGACACCGGGTTTACCTTTATGTTTAAATGTACCAACGATTCCGTCTAGCGCATGCACGGGACCACATGCATTTTCTAAAAGGTGGCAGCAGGGAGACCGGCTTTACATGCTGCAAAAGGAAGAGAAACAGCTGTTCAACCAAAAGCTTAAAGCAGAAGTACACTGCATTTGAGCACCACAAAACAAAACTGTTATTTACTTAATTTTTATTATTTAAAGAAAACTTGCCCATCCATCCATGCCTCCATGCTTTAGTTTGTTAGGAAATCACTTTGAAAAACAACCCCCTAGCATTTACTTCCTGGAATCCATTTGCCCTTAGCTCAGGCATGCAGGCAGAAAGGGGTGCTTAGCTGAGACAACCCCTCCCCCCCTCCTGAAGACTCCTGGGATATATGACATAATTTGCCTATGCATGGATACTAGAAAGTGCAGGTTTATTTTATACTGTGTTCTGCAAACTACTCAGGTAATGCTTTTATTTGCAATAGATTATTGGCCATATACCTCAACATGGCTGATAGTCTTTTCTTCCAGGATACACTGGATGGCCAAACATTTGTGGACACCTGATCATCCCACCTATATGAGCTTACTGGTCATCCCATTCCAAAACCATGGCCATTAATATGGAGTTGCCCCCCATCTCCCCTTTGCGGCTAGAACAGCTTCCACCCTTCTGGGAAGGCTTTCCCCAAGATTTTGGATGGTCTGTGGGAATTTGTGCCCATTCAGCCAAAAGAGCATTTGGGAGGTCAGATACTGATGTGGGATGAAGAAGAAGTTCTGGCTCGCAATTGGTGTTCCATTTCAATGCAAAGGCAAACCATGCCTTTATGAATCTGAACACACATGCAAGATAATGGCACTGCACCCCATTTAGGACCGGAAAGAACTCTCCGTTTCCACTCACGGTGCCCGACTTGCGGTCTCCACCCCGCAACACAAGAGTCCTTCCATGTAGATAAAGCCAGGAACCAAGCAAGGTGAATAAGTTAGCATTGGTTCTGTTTGGAACATGTGTACTCCTTGGATGAAATAAAGAGACATTAAATTTATCATCACCTGGTTGTCGACTTTATCTACATGGAAGGACTCTTTATGAATCTGGCTTCGTACATGGTAATGGTGGAACAGAAAAGGGCCTTCACCAAACAGTTGCTACATGGTAAGAGGCGCACAATCATCACAATCAAAATGTTTTTTCAAAACCACAGCCATTATTATGTAGTTGGCCCGCTTTGTGGGTATAACAACTTCCACTCTTTTTGGAAGGCTTTCAACAAGATTTTGGGTGGTCTGTGGGAATTTGTGTCCATTTAGCCAAGAGCATTAGTGAGGTCAGCTACTGATGTGGAACGGGAAGACCTGGTTCACAATTGTTGTTTCATTTCAATGCAAAAGGCATTCCCTATAGTTGTGGTCAGGGCTCTGTGCAGGACACTCAAGTTCTTCCACACCCAGCTGGTCACAAACCATGTCTTTATGGCTTTGTGCAAAGCAGTTATGGTGGATAAGAAAAGGGCCTTCACCAAACTGTTGCCACATGGTTTGAAGCCCACAGTTCTCTAAAATGGCTTGGCATGATGTAGCAATAATAGTACCCTTCACTAGAAACACCTGAACTCAATCATTTGGAGGGGTGTCCACACTTTTGTCCATATAGGTACAGGTGTGATGATTGAGTGTCCAAAAACTTTTTGATTTATATGGTACTATGGAGACTGGACAGTGAGTGCAGTAAAATACATACACTGCGTTAACATGGGCTTTACAATCTCCAACAATTAAATGCTATACAGTAGCGCCTAACCTCAACCCTCTCCCCTAACCTAGATCACAAAACCATACCCCCCTCCCCCTTAAATTCAATGGGCAAAAAGTCCCCCTAGTAAATTGCACACCAACAAAAAAATCATAGCACAGGATAACCCCTCTTACAACCGACATGCCCTTGTTTGTAGCAAGCAATGGCAAAAGCATGATCATTACTATGGACCTGTGTAATTGCAACAAAAGAAGAAAGAAAAAGGCACAGATGCCATGCCAGCTACTGCAAAAAAAATGATTTCATTTCTATACCAAACACAAGATTGTCACAGACCTGAATCCAATTGAGCATCTGTGGGACATCCTCAAATGGAAGGTGGAGGAGCGCAAAGTCTCTAACATCCACCAGCTCTGTGATGTCGTCATGGAGGAGGGGAAGAGGACTCCAGTGACAACCTGTGAAGCTCTGGTGACCTCCATGCCCAAGAGGGTTAAGGCAGTGCTGGAAAATAATGGAGGCCACACAAAATATTGACACTTTGGGCCCAATTTGGACATTTTCACTTAGGGGTGTACTCACTTTTGTTGCCAGCGGTTTAGACGTTAATGGCTGTTTTTTTACTTATTTTGAGGGGACAGCAAATTTACACTGTTATACAAGCTGTACACTCACTACTTTACATTGTAGCAAAGTGTCATTTCTTCAGTGTTGTCAAATGAAAAGATAGAATAAAATATTTACAGAAATGTGAGGGGTCTACTCACTTTTGTGAGATACTGTATATATTTTGGGGGATTCCCAGGACCTACAGTGTTTTTGTTGCACACATGGACCTGTGTAATTCAGAGGACACCAAGAAGTAAGAATTTACACAAATCTCATTTTCTTTCTCGTCCATTGAGGGGCACAAGAATCATCAACTGTTGGGACATCTAAAAGCAGTCCATATGAGAAGTGGGCAACAGCTCACAGCTCCTAACAGGGCTAATGTGAACAAGGACTGGGGACTGCTTGCAGCTCAAAGCCTCCCAAGGAACAAAGCCTGAAGCTGATACCAAAACTTTGCTGAAAAAGGACCAAGTGAGAGGTTGCTAAATCAGCAATGATGTCTTGTCACGTGAGAGAGATCTTATCTAGCCAAAAAAGGGGGACCAAACCATGATTTTCCAACAGGAACAGACTGGCAACCTGACCCGTGGTCAACAAAGTAGAAAGAAACTCCCCTGGTAGAACCAAATAGTGAACTGTAAGATACATTTGCAGGGCAAGGAACACCGAAAACCGGTCCAATTTAAAAATGGCACTAAAACTCAACTCGCCTGATCCCAAGGCATTCATGAAAACAGAAAGCTGCAAGTCTAGAAGACCTACTGAAGCAGATCAAAGGAGGATTAACAGGGGAAAACCCTGAACATGATTCATATCAGAAAAAACATCTCCAGTGGTGCAATGGTGGATCCCACAGCCACCCAGGGAACCAAAGTATATTCCCACAAAGTTATTTTGACCATAGCAAATGGTACATGGAAAAACACATCCAAAAAAGGTAGGCAGTAAATGGCAGGTAGACAGGACCGGCGCTACTTAAAGGCAAGGTAGGCGCCGGCCTAGAGCGCACATCATTCGGGGGCACCGCATGTCCGGCCCGCACAGCGGGAGGTCCCGCTATGTGGCCATGTCTGTGTCTCTACTCCCAGCTCTCTCGTCCCACCAAGTTTCAGCCTTTCAGCCAGGGGTGGACTGGGCCGGGGGGACAGCTCCGGGGGTGAGTGCAGTCGGCCAGCATTGTACATCCGAATCAGCCTTGTGTGTGTGATTCAGCCAGCCTAGGAGGAGGTGGAGGGAGGCTGCAGAGGGAAGATAGGTGATAATTCCTCCTGCTCTGCTGTATTTAGGATTGGGGACAGCCCACCCATCAACATCCTGACCAAAGTTTGCTGGGGGCAGAGGCGGCAGGGTGCTGGGGTGGCAGGCTGGGTTAAGGGATGGCAGGGTGCTGAGAGTGGGTATTGCTGGCAGCAGGGATTGCAGAGTGCTGGGAGCAGAGTCCTGGTGCGGCAGGAATGGCAGGGTGCTGGGGACAGGGATTGCAGGGGGCTGGGAACAGGGATTACAGGGTGCTGGTGTAGCAGGAATGGCAGGGTGCTGGGAGCAGGGATTGCAGGGGGCTGGGAACAGGGATTGCAGAGTGCTGGTGTGGCAAGAATGGCAGGGTGCTGGGAGCAAGGATTGCAGGGTACAGGAGAACAGGAGAAGTTTTGGTGTAGAAAGCAGAAACTTTGAAGGTATTTTTATTTTAAGTTCTTGAGGTGGGGTATACATGGGCAGGGCAAAAGGGGGTGGGGTCAGAGGAGGGGCCAATGGGTCAGCAAAATAGGGTTTAGTCTAGGGTGTCAAAAATCCTTGCACCAGCCCTGCAGATAGACCTCTTCTCCTAAGGAGGAAAGAAGAAACATTTTGCAACTAATTAGGTTAATTGGCAACAGGTCAGTAACATTTTTGGGTAGAGCTATGTAAAGAAATTACATAATAGCCCTGTGGTTAGCAGGAGGATGAATAGTGCCCAATCCTTGGTATTAGCAGGAGGAATAATGACACCCATCGATGGTGTCATTGGGAGGAATAGTACCCCATCATTCGTGTCAGTGAGAGGGATAGTGCTCCATCAATGGTGTTACTGGGAGGAATAATGCCCCATCATTGATGTCAGAGGAAAAATTTATACCCCATCATTATAATAATACCTCATTGTTGATGTTAGGAGGGAGGAATAAATAAAAGGGTAGTTTCAAATATAAAAAAAAAATGACTGCCGTTACATAATGACTTTAGTGGTTAACAATGGTCTTCCATCGTTGTTGGGGATTTCGGGTTCACTTCCCCACGTAGACTCTAGTGCAGTGGTCATCAACCCTGTCCTCAGGGCCCACTAACAGGCCAGGTTTTATGTATTACCTTGGGGAGATGCAGACTAGAATACTGCAATCACTGAGCAGGAAATTATATCACCTGTGAGGACAGGGTTGATGACCACTGCTCTAGTGGATGACCATGGTCTTCCATTGTTGGGGATTTCGGGTTCACTTCCCCACAGAGAATTTTACCTCAGAAAGGGCCAGATAAAGGCAAGCAAAGGGCCACATTTGACCCGATGGCCACAGTTTGGAGGCCACTTCTTTAGACAGTCTTTGTTCTTCAATCGGGGTCTTGAAAGCACCTTAGATGTAGCCCAGGGTCACTTATAGGCTAGCTCTCCAACGTCCAGTAAAGCAGGATCCTGTTGAGAAACTAAAGCTAGGCTGAAGAAAGACCAATCTTGATAGCTGCCATTGGACCAACCAAAACAGCATTGTAGTGAACAATCTTCATGGAAGAGGAAAAAATATGCCAGCAGAGCTGAAGAAAAGATGTCTATCCTTCTAGGACACTAGCAAAAAACTGAGCCATGGTATCTGTAGGAGGGGATATCCTGGGTGAATTGTGACTTTTTTTTTTGCCAGTGTCCAATGGTTGAGAAAACGGAAAATTGTATCATACTTACCGTAATTTTCCTTTCCTGGTGCCTATCCATGGCAGCATACTAGTGATAGAGCTCGGCCTCGACTCCTCCCTCAGGACCAGTGAATAGCATAAATTAAAGACGTAGTCCCTCCCCCAACATTCTCCGTAAAATAGAATACCGAGGGTGGGAGCGTATGCTGCCATGGATAGGCACCAGGAAAGGAAAATTACGGTAAGTATGATACAATTTTCCGTTTTCCTGGTGCCTCCATGGCAGCATACTAGTGATAAATAACTAGCTGACACGGGTGGGATAATGCTTAACAATAAATGTTTAATTAGAATGAGACATCGCAGCCTGAACTGCCCTTCTCCCGAACTCAACCGTTGTGAGAGCTCCTGGGTCGATACGGTAGTGTCTGAGGAAAGTATTGCGAGAAGACCAGGTGGCGGCCCTGCACACCGTCTCTAATGACACGTTAGCCCTTGCTGCCCAGGAGGTTGAGACTGCCCTTGTGGAATGAGCACTCACTCGGGATGGAGGTTCCATATTCTTTATCCTGTAGGCCTTCTGGATTAGCTTTACCACCCAAGATGCCAGAGTTCTGATGGAAGCTTCTTTGCCCCTGTATTTGCCGAATGGAACAATGAAGAGTCTTTCCGAGTTCCTGAAGGATCTAGTGGCCTCTAGGTAGGCTCTGAGCACTCTGGATATGTCCAGCTCGTGACATGATCCTGAATCTGCTTCAGCAAATACCGGTAGTGCCCAGGGCTCCAAAAGGTGGCTTGGAGTAGTGACCTTAGGTGTGAACCCCCGAAGGGGACGAAGTTCTACTCTATCGTGATAAAAAGAGATGTGGTCATCACCTATTCCCAACGAGTGGAGTTCTGAGATCCTTCTACCAGATGTAATGGCTAACAGAAAAACCGTTTTCAGTGTTATGTTCCATATTGTCAGTTGTTCCACTGGGGTAAATGGATGGTCAGAGAGGACTTCAAGGACCAGGGATAAATCCCACTTGGGAAAAGACCGTCTGGCAGGTGGCCGGATCTTCAGCACTCCTCTGAGGAAAGTGACTACTAAGGGCTCTTCCGCCCATCTTTTATTTGTTGCAGCAGAAATTGCTGCTACTTGTACTTTGAGAGAACTTAGGCCAAGACCCAGATCAAGTCCTGATTGGAGGAAGCCGAGAACACCTGATGTAGAAGGAGAGATTGGATTAAACTCATTTGAGGCAGCAAATGACAAGAACTTGTCCCATATTCTAGAATATATAGCATTGGTTGCTGGTTTCCTGGCTCCCAGGAGGGTTGTTATGACCCCTGGGGAGCATCCTAGGGACTCGAACCTTCGCCTCTCAACCTCCAGATTCGAAGGTTCAGCTTCTGAGGGTCTGGATGAATTAAACTGCCCTGCGTCAGAAGTTGAGGGAAAGGATGGATCCTGATTGGAGAGCTCACACTGAGACGCATAGCTAGAGGAAACCAAGGTCTCTTCGGCCAATATGGGAGTACTGCCAGTACCTGGACTGTTTCTCTGAGAAGTCTCAGGAGGAACTTGAATATTAATGGCCGGGGAGGGAAGGCATATGCGGTGGTGAACCTCCAGGGGCATGACAGGGCATCTACTTCCTCCGCTTGCGTATACGGAAGGCGAGAGAAGAACCTGGTCAGTTTTGTATTCCCCGGGGTGGCAAATAGGTCTACTTGAGGGGGATCCCAGAGGCTGGCAATCTGATGGAAGACCTGGGGATGAAGAGCCCACTCGTTGTTGTTCAAGAATTTCCTCGACAACGTGTCTGCTTCCGTGTTCAACCTTCCCGGGAGATACATCGCCCTGAGGTCTAGGACGTTCTTCTCTGCCCAGAGCATAATCGGCTCCACTTCCCTGAGGAGTGATGTGCTGCGAGTGCCCCCCTGCCTCTGCAGGTATGCGACAGCTGCCCTGTTGTCCAGGCGTAGAAGTACTCTCTGGCCCCTGACCTGAGAAGCCAATGAAGTTAGTGCCAAGAATGCTGCTCTCATCTCCAGTATGTTGGATACTACTCCCTGGGTGGAGCAGGACCATCTCCCCTGTATCCTGGTATCCCCGCAATGGGCTCCCCAGCCCTGTCCACTTGCGTCGGACGTAACTGTGATCCAGAAGAGGGAACCCAGATAGCGAGGTTTTGAGAGGTTTTCCGGCAGAGTCCACCAATGAAGGCTCCTGCGCATTGCTCCCGTCAGCAGAATTGTCTGAGAGAGTTGCTGTTTCTTCCACTGCGCCAAGAAACCCGTCTGAAAATACCTCAAATGCCAATGGGCCCAAGGAATCATCGGTATACAGGCAGACATTGTGCCAATGAGGCTCAGGCATTGCGACGCCGTTAGATACCGGCTCTCAATGGTTTTGACCATCTTCTGGATAATAATCCTCATCTTCAGGGATGGTAATGACACTGTCCCCTCCCGGGTGTTGAACATCGCGCCTAGATAGATCATCCGCTGTGTAGGTGCCAGCTGACTCTTCTCTGAGTTTATCAACCATCCTAGTTCTCTCAGAGACTGGAGAAGGATGTCTCGGTGATACACCAACTGACCCGGACTGCTTGCTAGGAGGAGGATGTCGTCCAAATAGTGGTATATCCTCAAACCCCTCTCCCGCAGGGGAACCAAAGCGGATATTAGAATTTTGGTAAACACCCTGGGGGAGGTGCACAGCCCAAAGGGCAGGGCTTGGAACTGCAGGTGGATCCGACCTACTGCAAATCTGAGATACTTCTGAAAGGCAGGTAGAATTGGCACGTGTAAGTACGCATCCTGCAGATCGATTGATATCATCCAATCTGTTGGCTGTACTGCCTGAATAATTGTTTGTAGAGACTCCATCTTGAAGCTTTCTGGGTGTATGTGCCTGTTGAGTCTTTTTAGATCGATCACAGGCCTCCATCCACCCGTTCTCTTTGGAACCAGAAATAGAGTGGAATAGAAGCCTGCGAAGCGCTCCGCCAAAGGAACCGGCACAGCTGCTCCCTGAAGTTGGAGTGACGATACGAATTGTCTTAGGGCTTGAGCCTTCAGCAGAGAGGATGGAATTTCTGTTCGTGTGAACGAATTTTGAGGTGGAGGATGAGAGAAACTCCAAAAGTGTCCCCATTGGATTGTTGAGAGAACCCAGGGATCCTGGCATTTGCTGGCCCAGACTGGAAGAAAGAATTTTAGTCTGGCTCCCACCGGGAGTGTCTGGGCTAATCTGGCGTCAAAAGGACTGCTTCTGCTCATGTGGAGTCTGAGGGGCCTTCGACTTTCTGCCCAAGAAAGATGCCTGAGTGCCCCTCCAGGGTCTTCTGCCGTCTCTGAACTGCCTTGCTTGTCTGAAATCTCTAGGGTTTGACTGGCGGAACCTGGAAGAACCCCCTCTGGATCTTCGCATCCTTCTGTCTTGGGGGAGCATACCTGACTTTCCTCCTGACAGCCTAGATATGGCTTTATCCATTTTGTCTCCGAATAATGCCTTCCCGTCGAACGGGATTTTGCACCAATTTTGTTTGGACGCCAAATCCGCCGTCCATGGTTTTAACCACAAGGCCCTTTTTGCCATTACTGAGTGCAGCATAGATCTTGCTGAACACCTAATTGTGTCAATAGCTGCTACTCCAACGAAGTCTGCTGACAATCTAATTTCTTCCAGAGCTTTAATTATGTCTTCCTTGGGGACATCCTGGCGTAGAGCTGTTTCAATGTTATCCGTCCAAGCTCTAATGGCATTAGATACGGAGGTGAGGGCGATCGCTGGCTTACATGCCGCTCCTGCAGCTAAATAGCTCCTCTTGAGATCTAGATCGATTCTTCTGTCAAGAGGATCCTTGAAAGAAGCGGAATCTTCCATAGGCAGGGTAATATTCTTTGCGAGTCGCACCACTGATGCGTCTACCACTGGCATGGAGTTCAGTGACTGTGTTCCCGACTCCGGTAGGGGATACAATTTATTGAAACGGCCCAATGACAGTTTTTTATCAGTTCTTGACCATTCGTTTTGAATGATTTGCGTAATTTCTCCCATCAAAGGGAAGAAAGCCTGTTTCCTTTTGAGGAATGGGAAGTAGCTTTTTGCTTCCTGGGGAGGTTCTTCAGTATCCTCCCAAGCTATTGCGGCTCTTACTGCCTGGATGAATGGCTTTACCAATGAATGGCTGAAGCCGGAAGGATCTGACTCATCTGACGAATCGCCCGAAAGGTCTTCAGGTGGGGAATCTCTGGCCAGTCGGCCTGATGGAGGTAGAGGCGTACTGGCTGCGGAGGGACCAGGAAGAACAAGCTCAACATCCTGCGCCTGGGACGTCTGCGGGACTGGCTGGGCAGGAACCAAGGCCGCAAGCTCAGAGAAGGAGTCCTTCATAGTTCTTTTGAGCAGGTCCACCACCTGTTGGTTTTCTAACTCGCGGCTGGACGCATAGTCCGCGAAACAATCCTTGCAGACTACTTTATTCGGTAGCGGACTAGCCCCACAGGTCCAGCACTTCTTCTTTTCGTAGGATCTAGGAGAGGAGGACCGGTCCCGTCTTCTGGATCTTGATCTATGTCGCGAAGAATGGGACTCACGTCTTGATGAGCGGGACCGGTGGCGTGAAGAACGAGATCTGCGACTTGGGCTGTCGTCATCGCGGTGCCTTGAGGATTTTTCGGTCCTCTTGGAGTGGGCAGGGCTATGATTTTAAGAAAAAATCATGTCAGGCCAGTGAGCGCACTTTTTTTTTTTTTTTTTTTTTTTATACTCACGTATAGGTGGTCCCATACCTAACGGAAGTGTGAGGATCTTTGTTGCGAGATGAATGGCTCATTGCGGAGTTGGGCATAAGGATCAGCTGCGGAAAATAGCAAGAAAAGGTAAGGAAAGAAAAAGAAGTTTTTTGTTTTTTTTTTGTTGTTTTTTTTTTTTTTTTTTTTTAAATACTTACCACAGAGCAGCCTTTAGAGAAACCTAGCAGGGCACAGCTGAGGCGACTCTGACTGATAGCTCTCAAAGCTGACCTTAAATACCCTAGGGGTGGGTGGGGCAGTCCCATAAACACCCAGTCTCTCTCTCTTTTCGTTTTTTTTTTTTTTTTAAAGAAAAGGGCTAAACTGGCCCTTTTTCCAGAGACCAAGATGGCCGCCGGAGTGCCGAGAGACCGCACATGCGCCCGCGCATGCGCAGTAGAGCCGAGGACGTAAAGCCGAGAGAAAACACCTGACCAATGACGGCTGTAAGTTCCCCGGATCGCGCATGCGCAGTACGGCGGAGGGGACGCCGGACCGCGCTGCCGAAGGGAAAACAGAACACAAGGCCCCCCACAGCAGCAGGGCGACGGATGTCGATCCTAAAGGCCACAGCATGACAGAAACATAACAGGTATCTAAACAAAAGGAACTTCTTGCACCCTCTTCAGTGTATAATCTCTTTTCATTAAGGGAAGAAAGGGGAGGACAGAAAAAGGGAAGAGGGGAGGGAAAGACATATGCATCTTCCTTTTCTTCTTTTTTTTTTTTTTTTTAAATGAGAAATGGAAAAAAATGAAAAATCACAAGCCTGAAAGGATGGGAGCTGATCCTTTTGCGACTCCTTTTGCCTTCATCATAGGATATGGTGGCAGACTGCGTTCCTGTGAGGAAACTCTGCAAGAAGACCCCAACAGATCCACAGAGGGGTTCCCAGTCTTATCAGCGCTGTGAGCGGCCCAAGAACAGGGACTGCGCACGGGAAAGGCTAAACCCGGCGGACGCTGCCGACTGCAGAGGTATGGACATACTGCTACTCTTCACCAGCACAAGAGGTATGAGGAAAAAAAGGAGAATGTTGGGGGAGGGACTACGTCTTTAATTTATGCTATTCACTGGTCCTGAGGGAGGAGTCGAGGCCGAGCTCTATCACTAGTATGCTGCCATGGAGGCACCAGGAAAGAAATATAAGCGAGGCTAATACCGCACAGGAGGCCCCCAGATCTGCACAAGGCAGACTTCCCGTGGGACCCCAGAAATGCTACCCTGTCGAGAAATCACACCCTCTGGCCTATACGAGGTTGAATTCCTTCCATTTTGTTTACCTTTTTCAGTGGCTTTGTTTCTGTGAAATATGTGGTTGTCGTTACAGAGAAATGTGCTTTTATTACTCTTAACTGAACTGTGTTATTTGCAGCATCGGTCAGTCAAGGTCATTTATGAAAATGCAAAATGATGGGCCTGCTGCTCAAAATTATATGTTGCGATTTCTTTAGTCCATAACGTTGGAATAGAAAAATGAATAATTTTGCAAATAATTTACAAACAAACTGAAAAGACGTCATTGTGTAAGTGTTCACCCGCCTTTGAAAACCCTAAAGAAGCCAGTTGCCAGCAGAGCTCGCATAATGAGTTCAATGGCGTTCACCTTTTGTGCATGACCTCAAAATAAACATGCCGGTTTCTGGAATGCTCTAGAGCTCATTATAGAACTTGCCTAAGCAAACAGCATCATAAAAACCAAAGAGCGATGAAAACAGGCCTGGGATAATGTTATGGAGGGTCCTTTAGGATTGGGTTATAAATATTCCAAACCTTGGACATCTCCTCAGCGCCCTCAACCAGAGGGAAACAGTAGCCAGAATCAGAGCTCAAACTGAGGGTTGGAGTGTATGCCCCTTGCATGGCCACCAGGAAGTGATGTCACACACAGTCTAGAACGCACACCACTCCCCCGCCAGATGCCTGCTGGGAACCTCACCACCACGATGCACTGCCTCTCCAGGGGCCCAAACCCTCACCGAGGAAGAAGGAGGACAAGGCAATCAAATCAGGGATGCTTTAGTAGTCGGACTCATACCAAAGAGGGGGGTTGAGGTCCTGGAAATCCAGGGGCTGCAGATCTGCCTCAGGAGGTAGACCTTCCAGTCCAGCAGTCAGAGGAAAAAAAAACAGCATTGCTTACACAGATAGCAGCGGTTCTCTCTGCAGCAGTCCAACAGCCCTGCTGTGTCAGAGCTTTGCTGACTGGAGAGCTCCAACTCAGTAGAGGGCATAAAACGAGAAAACTTAGGGTGCAGCTCTAGGTCCCTATCACAATTGGACTCAAACTGAAAGGGTTCTGGCGTGGAAAGAGCCTGTTCCGACTCAATGTGCGCACACAGAAGGGAAGAAAGACCAAACGCTGCACTCAAAGTGATGGCTGCATCCAGGCTATGCCCTCCGACACGTTTCGTCCTGCCCACAGGGCTTAGTCCTGACTAGGCCCTGTGGGCGGTCCAACACTCTGGCTGAATCAGAGCTTTGCTGACTAGAGAATCCTAACTCAGTGGAGGGCATAAAACAATAAAACTGAGTGCCGCTCCAAGTCCCCATCCCAATTGACACACATAGAAAAGGGTGGCAGCGTGGAGAGAGCGCGCCCCGGCTCAACTTGCACATATAGAAAGGAAGAAAGACTAAATGCCGCACTCCACAGAGAGCTCAAGTGGTGGCTGCATCCAGGCCATGCCTTCCGAAGCATTCCGCCTCTCCAATAGGCGACTTAAGCTAGGCTTACATCTATGCAGTTGCGGTTGAAGCAGTTTTCTGGTGCGTCTTGCCGTTTTGAACCTGTATTTTTCTTGTGTTTTTGTATGCGGTTTCACGCGTTTTGTGTTTTTTTTTTATCTTCAAACTGTGAAGAGCCAGTTGTTAGGGAGCGGGCGGCATCCGCCATGTCCTTGGCAACCAATGAGTCATCAGCTGTCAGCAGGATTCCCCGCTGACAGCTGAATGTAGAAAAAAGAATTGCCAGGAATGAAAAAAAAATTTGGAGAAAAAAACGGCATGGAGTCCTCCCCCAAAGCATACTAGGCCCTTCGTGTCTGGTATGGATTTTGAGGTGAACCCCACCTCAAATTTCTGTTAAAAAATGGTGTGGGGTCCCCCCTAAAATCCATGACAGACCGTTATCCAAGCATGAAGCCTGGGCGGTCGGGAAAGGGTGGGGGACGAGCAAGCGCCCCCCTTCCTGAACCATACGAGACCACATGCCCTCAACATGGGGGGGCTTAGGGTTAGGGGCAGGGTGGCTCTGCCCCCACCTCCCAAAGCAACATGTCCGCATTGTAGTGATATAGTAGTATTGGGAATTGACAATTATTATTATAATTTGAGTTATTCCCGCAACAATTCGGTTCATCCAGAGAGATGCATTTATTTAGACTTCAGATTAGTCAACAGAGGTACAGAAAGTATATTGTAAAGAGCTGCGTAAACTGTTGGCGCTATATAAATCCTGAATAATAATAATAATAATAATAATAATAATAATGACAGGAGACTTGGAATATTCGTGCAACATCCAGACACCTTCAGAGGACCCTCCTGTCACAAGCCAAAAAAGAACCTGCCCTAATATACACATCTTCCCAATTCGGCAAGCAATTTGATTGACCAGTTCTAATAGCCTCTTTAATCTACTTCTGTTCTTCTAGGTGACAGATAATGCCTCTTAGCTGTGGACAGCTGCAGTTATAAAATCTAATCAAAGTTGTCTAACTTGCATTCTTTTTACTACTAATTAGATGAACAAGTTACTAATGAAGGAATACTATTTACTAGAGCTGCACGACTCTGGCCAAAATGAGAATCACGTTTTTTTTTGCTTAGAATAAAAAGATCACAATTCTCGTGGCGTAAAATCTTTCACATTATACAAAAAAAAATTGGGCTAACTTTACTGGTTAGTTTTTTTTTTTTTTTTTTTAATTCATTCAAGTGTAATTTTTTCCCCAAAAATTGCATTTGAACGACTGCTGTGCAAATAGAGTGTGACGTGAAATATTGCAACAACCACCATTTTATTCTCTAGGGTCTCTACTAAAAAATATATAATGTTTGGGGGTTCTACGTAATTTTCTAGCAAAAAAAAAAAAATTATTTTAACTTGAAACCAACAAATGTCAGAAAAGGGTTTAGTGTTAAGTGGTTAAACTTCCCTCATTTAGACACCAAAGTGTATTTCTTTGATCTAAAGGACAAATCGTCACAATGTTTATACTTAAGTTCCACTGCTAAAGAATGTTGTGATTCTTGGCAGACTGCCCGTTTTTTTTGTTTTTTTTCCCCTTTCTTTTGACAGCTGTGGGCTTTAGCAGAGCAGAGAGAATTCTCTGCATAGAAAGAATCGGGAAAAAATTTGTCAAGATTGACCCTCGCCCCTTAGTGTTTTAAAAACTGTCAGAGGGCAGAAGCCTTTGGCACTCGCATATCCCCTCCCTTTCCCGACCTGCCGTGCTGCATGCTTGGAAAAGGGTCTGGTATGGATTCTGGGGGGGGACCCACGCCAATATTTTTTTATTTTTATAATTTTGGTGCAGGGTTCCCCTCAAAATCCATACCAGACCCAAAGGGCCTGGAATGCATTGGGGGGCCATGTCATTTTTTTTTTTTTTTTTTATTGCCGGCAATTCTATTTATTACATTCAGCTGTCAGCTGAATTATACGCAAAACGTAATCTGCTGCAGGAAAAAAAGTCGCTGACCCTTTCCAAAAACGCAGTGGCTGAAAAAAAACATATGTGAATGTGTATACAATAGGAAACCATATTAAATGGACTGTCGTGCATTTCTGCAAACCGCACTAAAAAAAAAAATAAAAAACGCATGGGTATGAACCTAGGGTAAGTCCTGTCGGTGGGGCAAAATTCCTCAGGGGCCATGGCCTGGGTGGAGTCGGGATGAAGCTGCAATCATTTATCTGACACTTGGGCTCTCTTTGGAATGCGGCATTTGGTCTTCCTATCTCAGTGGAGAGCATGTCCAACCACTGCAGAGAGACGGCTGCCTCCTGCCCGGCAAAAAGTCGTTTTTGACCAGCCATGAATAAAAACACACTTGCAGAATTCATACTTTTTTTTTAGAGCATCTTGTTTAATTATGTCATTTTTTGTCATTATGTCATTCAAGTCGGTACAGTCAGGCTTCAAAAACAGTTATCCCTCCCTGACACAGCAAAATTTTTACATACAAAAAGTACGGTATGAAACCATTTAACCAGGCAAACATTGCTTTCATCATTTTATTTTGTGAAAAAGCAACCAACCAAATGTAACCTTGTTTCCAAACATTTAAGATCCGAGCAGGCCACAGGTATTTAGTTCCCTGACACGGGGATGTTTTCATGGAGGTACTGCAAAGCCAGATCCGCCCATTTCATTTCTTGCTCCTTAACAGACTCCACCGCCCCGCCGTTATCATGTTCAGGCTCTGGAAGTTCATTCTGTGCGAAGAAAAAATACAAATATGATCTCTATTCTGAGCAAACATTGTGCAAAATTGTGGGTTTCTTTGTATAATAAGGGCTCCTCCTTAAGTTCCCCCCCCCCCCAGCCTATTGTCAAATGACGGCCAGGAGGGAGCACTGTTGTTCTGGGAGGAGGTGATATGACCTCCTCCCAGAAGCACCCCATTGGCCACGCCACGATCCGTCAACCGCTGTATCCACCAAGCACGGCCGATGATGGTACCATGTGATTGCCGTGGACAATCACAGCAGATCGCATGACAGTTGTACACAATGAAAGGCTTTGTTGCTTTTATGGTGTACGATTGTGATGAGCTCTGTGATTGGTCACAGTTATCACATGGTACAGACAGGGCTAATCACAGCCCAACCGTACAATGTGGTTACCTGTGGCCAATCACAGCTCTTCACAATAGTAAATACTGAATGAGTAGTTTTCATTAAGAAAAAAGGTTGCTTAGAACTGTAAAATATATTATATATACATACATACATACACACGCACATATATATCGTTTTGCACAGAGCAGCCTCAATCCTCTCCCTCTGGGGTGCCCCGCCGACACTTCTGGCTCCTCCTCTTCATCAGGTGACCCCACGGAAAGCCGCTTTCCCTGGGGGCACCCGTGTGGACTCGCTCCGGAGTCACGTTGCTGAGTCTATTGACACAGACAGCGGGACTCAGCCCCCCCCCCCGCATCACTGGATTTGATTGACAGCAGTGGGAGCCAATGGCTCCTGCTGCTATCAACCTGTCTAATGAGCAGAGAGACAGCGGCTGGAGCTGTTGAGCTTGTACACATCGCTGGATCGGATCGAGGGGGGGGGGTCTGGGGGGCAGCTGCAGCAAAGAATGTTTTTCACCTTAATGCATAGAATTCTATAATGCATAGAAAGGCTTTACAACCACTTTAACCTCAGCTTGTTCAATTATCCCTCGTTCACACTGAACGCGGTTTGAAATCGTGCGGTTTCAGCTGAACTCGCACGATTTCAAACCCGCATTTCAGTGCGAGTTCGGGGCGATTTGAAAGACATCTGTGCGGGTTCCTGCACAAATGCCTATTGAAAGATCGCCAAAACTAGTGAAGGAACTACTTTTGGAAACAGTGCCATTGCCGGCAATAGGCTGCGATTCCCCAATGCGATTTGACATGTCAAACCGCGCTGCTGTGAACGGGGGCTTAGGCTCTGACAATAAAACTTAGAAGCCGATTGGTTTTTATGCACAGCTGCACCAGATTCTGTGGTCCCCGGTGGCTCTATATTCACACTTGTGCAACTTTGGACACTAAAGTCGCATGACAACCGCTTCAATACGTGCGACTTCGTCGCAGCGACTTTAACCACTTGCCTACTAGGCACTTTCACCCCCTTTCTGCCCAGGTCAATTTACAGCTTTCAGCGCTGTCACACTTGCGCGGTTATGCAACACTGACATTTTTTTCACACAAATAAAGCTTTCTTTCAGTGGTATTTAATCACTGATGGATTTTTTCATTTTTGCTAAACAAATGAAAAAAGCCCGAAAATTTTGAAAAAAAAAAAAAAAAAGTATAGTTTGTTATAAAATTTTGCAAACAGGTAACTTTTCTCCTTCACTGGTGGGCACTGATGAGGTGGCACTGGTGGGCACTGAGGGGCTCTGATAGGTGGCACTGGACCGGAAGTGGAAAAAAAGGTTCCTGCACCACTTTGGTCAGACTTTCATGCAACTTGTGTGCCATAGACTGCATGAAAGTCGCACAACTGTCGCATGTATAAATGTTATACATGCGACAGTTGTGCAACAGTTGCCTGTTATCATAGGTCAAAGCCAAAGTCGCATTCAAATCGCACTCATCGAAAGTTGTGACTTTGGAGTCATAGAAGTGTGAATAGAGCCTAATGCCGCGTACACACGACCAATGTAAAAGCACTCGGGAGGCAGTTTTTAGGCGCTTTACAGGAGCGATTTCTAGCGCTAAAACGCCTGAAAACTGCCCCGGTGTGAAAGGGGTCTAAATCTTCACCCATGGTGTGAACGAATCCTAACCATGAAGGTGGAAGTATATTCTTACCAGTGGAACTGCCACATCTTCATACGGTAATTTATCTTCCTTCCAGGCGTCATCAACTAAATCTAAAATCCGCCCGTCCTTCTGAATCTCGCTATCCATTGAAGATCTAAAAGAAGGAAAAAAAATTTAGAAAGTTAGCATTTCAGATAACGCAGAACTCTTGTCATGGAAGTCATATGACAAAACCTACAACTTGTCAGCTCGCAAAATCATTTTCATCATTTACCGCGATTTGCGTAAAGGCAAACGCTCACACCGGGGCGTTTCTGCAAGAATGCGAAAAAAGTGCTAAAACATCCGGCGCGTTTGCGGTGACGTTATTTTTTAATGAACCCTGAATGCAGGTAGCAATCGCATGTTTTTCTGTGCAACAAAACACGCAAAAAAAAAATGTGCAAACACACCCGTCGCAAAACACGCATGGCTCAGTGCCAAGATTTGGTACATGAGCTTCTTTAGTGCGTTTTTTGGAGTGGAGGGGAGGCCCATCCAAATAAACGGTGCAGCTGCAAAAATGTGATGCAGCGTTGTCGCTCGGGTGTGAATGGGGCCTAAGCCCCTCACCCCATAGATTTTACATATTTATTATGACAAAAAAAAAAGTCTAAAGCAGAAATGTGATGATTGCACAAGTGTCTCTTATCCGACACTGTCGCTACTGTAACCACTTCAGTACCGGACACTTTTACCCCCTTCCTGCCCAGGCCAATTTTCAGCGCTGTCACACTTTGAATGACAATTGCGCGGTCATGTAACATTGTACCCAAATGAGATTTTTTTTTTTATATATATTTTTTTCTCCCCATAAATAGATCTTTCTTTTGGTGGTATTTAACCACTTCCATACCGGGCCTATTCTGGAACTCCTCTCCTACATGTAAAAAAATCATCATTTTTTTTTTGCTAGAAAATTACTCAGAACCCCCAAATATTATATATATATATATATATAGAGATATAGAGATATATATATATATATATTATATATATATATATATATCTATATATATATCTATATATATATATATAGATATATATATAGATATATATATAGAAATAGAGATATCTCTATATCTATCTATCTATCTATATATTTTTAGCAGACACCCTAGGAAATAAAATGGCGGTCGTTGAAACTTTTTATTTCGCACAGTATTTGCGCAACAATTTTTCAAACGCGTTTCTTTCTTTTTTGGAAAAAAAACTGTTTCATGATTTTAAAAAAATAACAAAAAAAACTGTAAAGTTAACCCAATTTTTTTTTTGTATAATGTGAAAGATGATGTTACGCCGAGTAAACAGATACCCAACATGTTAGGCTTTAAAAATTGCGCACGCTCATGGAATGACGCCAAACTTCGTTTTTTTTTTACAGGTTACATGTTTAGAGTCACAGAGGAGGTCTAGTGCTAGAATTGTTGCTCGCGCTCTAACGCACGCAGCGATACCTCACATGTCTGGTTTGGACAGCGTTTACATATGTGGGCGGGACTTGCATGTGCGTTCGCTTCTGAGTGCGAGCTACCGGGGACAGGGGCGTTTTAAATTATTTATTTTTTTATTTTACTTTATTTTTACACTTTTTTACATTTTTTTTTATCATGATTCCTATTACAAGGGAGTTTTACATTCCTTGTAATTCCTATTACAAGGAATGTAAACATCCCTTGTAATAGGAATCGTTCATGACAGGTCCTCTTTATGGAGAGATGTGGGGTCAATAAGACCTCACATCTCTCCTCCAGGCTGGAAAGCATGAGATCGTAAAAAAAAAAAAAAAAATCCACGATTTCATGCTTACCAGCCACGGCCGCGGCTTTGTTTACATTTGCGGCCCGGACGTGACGTCATAACGTCACGCCCGGGCCTCCGATGGTCATAGAGATAACTGGTGACCATCTGGAAATCTCTATGATCGTCATCCGGCGGCGGCTGATTCTTTCTCCGGGTCCCCGATGGCACCGGAGAGCCCGGAGAAGCACCGGATGGCGACGGGAGGGGAGGGGGGGTGTCCCGTCGCCTGTAAGAACGATCAATGGGTGGAACTGCCGCTATGATCGTTTTTATGGTGCACAGAATCGCCGGCTGAAAACAAGGATATCTGAATGATGCCTGTAGCTGCAGGCATCATTCAGATATTCCCACTGAAAGTAGAGGACGTCATATGATGTCCTTGGGCTGGAAGTGGTTCATCACCACTGCATTTTTTATTTTTTGCTAAACAAACTAAAAAAAAAAACACAAAAAAATTTTGAAAAAAAAACTTTCAGAGTTTGTTATAAAATTTTGCAAACAGATCATTTTTCTCCTTCGCTGATTGTGCGCTGATGAGGCTGCACTGATAGGAGGCTGCACTGATAGGAGGCTGCACTGATGAGGCTGCACTGATAGGAGGCACTGATGAAGCTGCACTGATAGGAGGCTGCACTGATGAGGAGGCACTGATGAGGAGGCACTGATAGGAGGCTGCACTGATAGGAGGCACTGATAGGAGGCTGCACTGATGAGGGGGCACTAATAGGAGGCTGCACTGATAGGAGGCACTGATGAGGCTGCACTGATAGGAGGCTGCACTGATGAGGAGGCACTGATGAGGCTGCACTGATAGGAGGTACTAATAGGAGGCAGTGATGAGGCTGCACTGATAGGAAGCACTGATGAGGCTGCACTGATGGGCACTGTTGGGACTGCCCTGATTATCAGGGTACATGTTAGACATGTGCACTGCCAAAAAATGTTTGTTTTCGTTTCATTTTTTTTTTCGTGTCAATTCTTTATGATTAGGGCTGCAACTAACCATTTTTTTCATAATCGATTAGTCGGCCGATTATTGTTTTTCAATTAATCGGAAAAAATCATAACGTAATATGCCATTTTTTTTTTTCTTTATTTAAAACAATGAAAAAAGAAAAAAAAAGAAACAGAGTGTTACAGAACCGCACTGCGTTTTTAGGTGCCATTGAAATGAATGGCATCTGAAGTAATGCATTGTGCGATTTGTTATTCGCTCCTTGGCGCTTTGAAGTCATGGGCACAATCGTGGCGAATCTGCCTGCGATTCAAAAAAACGGCCGTGTGAGAGAAAGCAGCCTTTAAAAATTCTATGTATGTCTCTTCACACTGGTCCGTTGCGCTTCCGTTGATGGTGTAAACGCACCTCCCCCCACCGTAGAAATGCATTGAAAACGGGGCACAAATGCATCAAAAAATGCACCCGTGTTGCGTTCTTAGGTCACATGACCTATGAGAATCTCGGCAAAATCGCGTGCATTTTTTCGGTGGCCAATATCGGCACCCTTTTTTTTTTTTTCTTTTGGGCAAAACGCTGATAACCCTATTTTCGTCCAATAATTTTTCGGCGGTGCATCCCTACTGGAAATTGCCAGATGATGGCGGCGGGGGGTGGGGAGGATCTCATAGGCATGGGATCACTGGTGCTATAAGATAAATATCTCAGACTTCAGTTCTACTACTTTAAGGGCCAGTTCACACCACATGCAGTCCAGTGCGTTTTTTTTTTTTTTCTGCACCAAAAAACGCATGGAAAGTAGGTTATATGGTTTTCAATGGCACAGTTCACACCAGTGAGGTCAGTTTCGTTGCGTTTCAGTTCCAGAAAAAAAAAAAAAGTAGAACATGCTGCATTTTTTCTGCATTGGACTGCGATAAAACTCATCAAAAATTCACGGAAAAGCACTGGAACACACACGTCCTTATATAAGCTGAAGAAAAAAAAAAAAAAGGGGGTGAAAAAAAAAGGCAATGGAACGCACTAAAAACGCGCATGCAGAAAAGCATCCGGAACACGTTTCGGATGGATTCCAGGAAGTAAATGCTACATAAATCATCTGCCCTTACTTAAGATGGCCACAGTTATATGGCTGCGGGAACCGAGGGACCCATACACATTGCTTTCTTCATCCAGATACTTTTTTGAAAGTGATCTGATCTCTGGAGGTGTGTGGCCCCTGGCAGTAAGCCAGTTGCTGAACCTGCCTTTTTGGTCTTTTGTACCGTCTATGGTCACCTTCAGCGCGTGTTTTCTTTGGCACAGTGGAAACATCTAGTCATCCCGGCAGTTTTATTATTCCCCCCTTTTAGGAGATATAGAAGGCACTGTACTCTGTATGTGACCAGCATCCCCTGAGGAAGCCCGACACATGGGCGAAACATGTTGGGAAGTCCATCTTCTATTGCTGTGTTACTGTGACTGTGATTAACTGTACTTGCCATTTTGTATCTACCCCCTTTTCTGATTTTTTTTAATGTGTAAATTCTTATTTTGCTCCTCAAAATAAAAGAATTTTTTTTATATATTAGATTTGATATTCTCCAATTGATTTGCACCTAAAAAGTCCCAATTTATTTGCCTGCTACACAGCTATAAATGATAGGGGGGTGATTTTCAAAGTGATTCCTCAGCATTGAGATATGGATAGATGGATGGATGGATGGATGGATGGGGGGGGGGGTCTTTGAATATTAAAGAGGAATTAAATAGCATTTTTGATTTTTGGTGCTCAGATGTTGTGTAGTTCTGCTTTAAAAAGGAGTCCCCCCCCCCCAAAAAAAAAATTAATGAAAGACTTTTACTATTAGGGCACTTACCTGTCCATGGATCCAGCGTTGTCCTCACGAGAGCCGAGTCTTTAATCGGCTCTTGGGTGCTGGCGCCGCCATCTTGGCTAAGGGAAACCTTTTAGAAGCCTTGCGGCCTCACAGCTGGTTTCCTATCACACTGCCCTTTGTGACTGAGTCAGCTGCAGGGGAGGGGGGGGGGGCCCCAACTTCCGGCTCACTTCACCACCTGTCAAAACCGGGTACCTGCTGCCCCCCTCCATTAGTTGCTCCGTTTTAAGTCTCGGGGTGGAGGAGCAAGTTATAATAATGACTTTATTCCTCGCTCCGGCAGGCTCCCACCATACTGTTCAACTGGTCCCCCAAACCTGAAGGTTCTCTGGCCGGGGGGGGGGGGGGGTTTCACTCACTGACATCATCAAATACAAAGCAGGACCAAAAGGTCCTGCATTGTATGTGAAGATGGCGAGGGTCCGCCCACAACCTGGAGCACCAAAGAGAAGAAGAGAGCCCCAGAGCAAAAAAAAAAAAACAACCCCATCATGTTCGGTGGGCAGTACCACTGCCAACGTGAAAAGGGCCACCCCACAACCCAAAAGCTTGGTTCGGGGGTTGCGCTATTTACATCCCCCCCCCCCCAAAAAAAACCCACATACATATCACCTCCTCCTGGGCGCTGCTGCTCTACCACCCTTTGAAAAGCAATCCACAATGGACTGCAAAGGATGTGAACGGACCCTAATTGAGCCCCAGATGTAACGGCAATTGCCCTCATGTTCTAAAGTGAAAAAACGTGCAGGAGCTTCTCTTTTGGCGCGTAGGGCAGCCCATTCAGGTGAACAGCCGCTCTCTTCATCTCCTCCAGATATGTGAAGATCTCCAGTGGCCCCCCGATTCGCTATCATCGGCGGACCGGGACACCTTTGTAGATTATTTTGCACATGGCCAGATATGTACTGTGAGTTCTAACATTTTTTTTTAAACTGCCCACTAGATGGCGCTTTAATCCTTTTCTATACACACACCCACAAGGGGAGTGGGCGAAATTGGATGCGATTCTTTGCAGTGCGATTTGCGCCCATTCACCTTGTATAGACGCAAATCTCACCGCAAGTTATCGGTTTCGGGAGCATTTGGGCACGTACCAATACTTGACAACGGCATCGGTGCATCCCTTGTGTAAAAAAAAAACAAAAAACGCCTTGGCTCACCGCAGAGAGTGACGTCACGCCACATTTAGGACCTGCCCACCGCTAGAGGAGGAGGAGGAAGAGGACCTGTGATGTCACCGGACTGGAAATACCGGAAGGAAAACGTATAGACTTCTTCTGTCAGTGCACTGGGAGCTCTCATGCACACAACCTTGGCCTGCGGATGCGCACGGGTGGTAAAGCCCGCTCCACCTAGTGTCACATGTACGCGTTAGGAGGCAAAAATGAGTCTATACTTACCTATTTCTTCCGGTATCTCCCATCTGGTGACAACACAGGTCGTCTTCCTCCTCTGGCGCTATGGCCACGCCTCCTCCTGTGAGCCCAGTTCAAGGGGGCGGGGCTATGACCGTGCCTCCTCCTGTGAGCCCAGTTCAAGGGGGCGGGGCTATGACCGTACCTCCTCCTGTGAGCCCAGGTCAAGGGGCAGTGCTATGACCGTACCTCGTCCTGTGAGCCCAGTTCAAGGGGCGGGCTATGACCATGCCTCCTCCTGTGAGCCCAGGTCAGGGGGCGAGGATATGACCGTGCCTCTTCCTGTGAGCCCAGGTCAGAGGGCGGGGCTATGACCGTGCCTCTTCCTGTGAGTCCAGGTCAGGGGGCGGTGCTATGACTGTGCCTCCTCCTGTGAGCCCTGGTCAAGGGGCGGGGCTATGACCGTGCCTCCTCCTCTTGTGAGCCCAGGTCAAAGGGCGACGCTATAACCATACCTCCTCCTGTGAGCCCAGGTCAGCGCTATGACCGTACCTCCTCCTGTGAGCCCAGTTCAAGGGGGCGGGGCTATGACCGTACCTCCTCCTGTGAGCCCAGGTCAAGGGGCAGTGCTATGACCGTACCTCGTCCTGTGAGCCCAGTTCAAGGGGCGGGCTATGACCATGCCTCCTCCTGTGAGCCCAGGTCAGGGGGCGAGGCTATGACCGTGCCTCCTCCTGTGAGCCCAGGTCAGGGGGCGGGGATATGACCGTGCCTCTTCCTGTGAGCCCAGGTCAGAGGGCGGGGCTATGACCGTGCCTCTTCCTGTGAGTCCAGGTCAGGGGGCGGTGCTATGACTGTGCCTCCTCCTGTGAGCCCTGGTCAAGGGGCGGGGCTATGACCGTGCCTCCTCCTCTTGTGAGCCCAGGTCAAAGGGCGACGCTATAACCATACCTCCTCCTGTGAGCCCAGGTCAGCGCTATGACCGTACCTCCTCCTGTGAGCCCAGTTCAAGGGGGCGGGGCTATGACCGTGCCTCCTCCTGTGAGCCCAGGTCAGGGGGCGGGGCTATGACCGTGCCTCCTCCTGTGAGCCCAGGTCAGGGGGCGGGGCTATGACCGTGCCTCCTCCTGTGAGCCCAGGTCAGGGGGGCGGCGCTATGACCGTGCCTCCTCCTGTGAGCCCAGTTCAAGGGGTGGGCTATGACCGTGCCTCCTCCTGTGAGCCCAGGTCGGGGGGGCGGCGCTATGACCGTACCTCCTCCTGTGAGCCCAGGGGACGGGGATATGACCGTGCCTCCTCCTCTTGTGAGCCCGGGTCAAAGGGCGACGCTATAACCGTACCTCCTCCTGTGAGCCCAGGGGGCGGTGCTATGACCGTGCCTCCTCCTCCTGTGAGCCTAGGTCAGGGGGCGGAGCCATGACACTCCAGGCTCAGAGGAAGTGGGCGGGGTGACCCTGTGTGTCATTCAGCCTTTTGTACGGGGCACAGCCTTGGAGATAAGGGGATTGGAGCTGCCAAAGCTGATATTTTTTAGTAATTTGAGGGGTTTTTGCCCAATTTATACCCCAAAAGAAACCCTTTTTACCTCAGGAGGTCAGCTGGAATGGGTAGCCCACCCCTCCCCCACCTGGAGGTAACACTGACCCCCCCATATAAAGCCGTGTCTAACCTCCCCTGACACACACTAGACAAGGCACTGCCATTCCAACAAGTATACAGCGCCACCATACCTCCCACCCCTCAGCTATGAGGAACAAGCCGCCATCTTTACCACAGCCACGTGACCCTCCTCACCTCCTCCGCCGCCGCTACACAGACGTCACGTGACCGGGCTCCCAGCCGTGTTGCCAGGAGACGCGCTAAAGAGGGCGGGGGCGGAACGAGCCCTGCAGGGAAACGTCTTGTTGCCTGGTGACGCACGAAAGGGGGGGGCGGGAGACGTCCTGTTGCCGGGTGACGCGTATAAGGGGCGGGGCGAGGCGAATCAGGAAGGCCTTCGGGGGAAGTCTTGTTGCCTGGCGACGTGTGAGGAGGGCGGAGCGATTTGGCTGGCTGAAAGGAAAGGGGGGAAAGTCATGTGACTGACCACCTGGTAAGACGTATTGCAGGGGGGCGGGGATGGCGAAGAAAGGTCACGTGATGGTGGGCGGGAGGAGACGTGTAGACGTTCTCGCACTGCACTATAAAAACGGATAGGCAAAGCTGAGCACGCTGGCTGTTTTGGAACTACAAATCCCATGAAGCATTGCGAGGCTGTGGCAGCCAAAGGCATGGCTTCCGGAAACAATGGCATGATGGGGATTGTAGTTCCAACTCAGCCTGAATGTATCCTTGTTTGTGTGATCCCTATCAATAAGATATAACTCAATAAAGTCATTTTCAGTCATTGAAATCTGCGGTTTTTCATTATTATAACCCCTGGTGATCCTGTCATGAAGGTCGCTTCCTGTTGTAGGGTGACAACGTTCTCTGAATTGTGCTCATGTGTTGTCACACAGGCCTCCAATGGGCATTTCAACACACATTTAAATCTGCAATTATTATTAAACTATTCTCTGGTGATCCTGCCCGTGAAGGACACTTCCTGTTGTAGGGTGACAACACCCCCTGAATCGTGCTGATGCGTTGTCACCGTCACATGAGCTTCCAGAGGCCATTTCAACACATATTTAAACCTACAGTTATTATTAAAACATTCCTGGGCGATCCTGCCCTGAAAGTCATTTCCTGTCGTAGGGTGACAACACTCCCTGAGCTGCGCCCTTGCGTTGACACCGTCACACGAGCTTCCAGTGGTTGTTTCAACACATTTGAATCTGCCGTTAATATTAAAATACTCCTCTGTGATCCCGCCATGAAGGTCACTCCCTGTCGTAGGGTGACAACACTCTCCAAAATGTGCTCATGTGTTGTCACCCTGTCACCCGGGCCTCCAATGGCAGTTTCAACACACGGTTAAATCTACAGTTGTTATTGAAATATTTCCTGGAGATCCTGTCAGAAAAGGTCACTTCCTGTCGTAGGGTGACAACACTCTCCAGAATGTGCTCATGTGTTGTCACCCTGCCACACAGGTTTCCCATGAACGTTTCAACATACATTTAAATCTGCATTTTTAAAATATTCCCTGGTAATTCTGCTGTGAAGGTCACTTCCTGTTGAAGGGTAATAACACTAAAATTTTTCCCATGCTTTGTCACCGAAAAACACGAGCTTCCAGTGGTCGATTCATCACACATTTAAATTTGCAGTTATAATTAAAACATTCCCGGGTGATCCTGCCGGAAAGGTCACTTACTGTCGTAGGGTGACAACACTCTCCAAAATGTGCTCTTGTGTTGTCACCCGGTCACATGAGCTTGTGACGGTGGCAGTTTCAACACATTTGTATCTGCCGTTAATATTATCCTGTCGTTTACCTGTAGTGGGTGGAGCCTGCAGGGCCCCTCCCACAGCTCTGTTCACTGTCCTTGTGCAGGGTGGCTGGTCTTGTCTCCACCCCCTCCTGTCGTTTCCTGTAGTGGGTGGAGCTTGCTGGGTCCCTCCCACAGCTCTGCTCTCTCTCCTTGTACAGGGTGACTGGTCTTGTCTCCGCCCCTTCCTGTATTTTCTCTGAAGTGGGTGGAGCCTGCTGGGCCCCTCTCACAGCTTTGCTCTCTCTCCTTGTGCAGGGTGACTGGTCTTGTCTCCGCCCCCTCCTGTTGTTTCCTGTAGTGGGTGGAGCCTGCTGGGTCACTCCCACAGCTCTGCTCTCTTTCGTTGTACAGGGTGACTGGCCTTGTCTCCGCCCCCTCCTGTATTTTCTCTGAAGTGGGTGGAGCCTGCTGGGCCCTTCCCACAGCTCTACTCTCTCCTTGTACAGGGTGACTGGCCTTGTCTCCGCCCCCTCCTGTAGTTTCCTGAAGCGGGTGGAGCCTGCTGGGTCCCTCCCACAGCTTTGCTCTCTCTCCTTGTGCAGGGTGTCTGGTCTTGTCTCCGCCCCCTCCTGTAGTGGGTGGAGCCTGCTGGGTCACTCCCACAGCTCTGCTCTCTCTCCTTGTACAGGGTGACTGGTCTTGTCTCCGCCCCCCTCCTGTACTTTCTCTGAAGTGGGTGGAGCCTGCTGGGTCCCTCCCACATCTCAGCTCTCTCTCCTTGTACAGGGTGGCTGGTCTTGTCTCCGCCCCCTCCTGTACTTTCTCTGAAGTGGGTGGAGCCTGCTGGGTCCCTCCCACATCTCAGCTCTCTCTCCATGTACAGGGTGGCTGGTCTTGTCTCCGCCCCCCCCCCTCCTGTAGCTTCCTATAGCGGGTGGAGCCTGCTGGGTCCCTCCCAAAGCTCAGCTCTCTGTACAGGCCATGTACAGAACAGTGATGATGTCACTGCTATTTTTATATGGTGACACAAAGTGACTTTATATCTATTGCGCCTATCGTTCAATATATTTCAATAAAAGCTTTTTGCGCCCCGGAGTTCGCTTTTAAAATTCCTACAAGCCAATCAATAACATACAAAGCTTGCCAATAATAACCGAAGACGCATGGAAATATTCTAGAATAGTTCTATATTAGAATTAGAACCACTTATTTCATTTTTCAGAGATCATTAGTCACTCAAGGTGGGGGTGGGGGGGGTGACGATGGGTCCAAGGAACGTAAACTGACCACGCCAGCATTCTTTCGTGCTTAGCGTAGTCAGAGAACAATAGGAAGAGTCTCTTGATGAACGGGACTGGCAAAATCACCAGGTACCTCCCAGTTATCCAAAGGAATGGAAGTGGAATGCCTTGCAGCGCTGGGGCCAGCCATTGGCCCCTGCTGCTGTCAATTAAATCCTGTGAGCTGAGAGCGCGGGGGCGGGGCTGAGCCGCGTTTTGTGTGTCAATGGATGCACACAGCCCGGCTCAGCAGAGATCACCCCATGGGAAGTGGCCTTCTATGGTGGTGCACGTAGGAGAGGAGGAGCCAAGAGCGCCAGCAGGGGACCCCAGAAGAGGAGGTTCGGGACCCCTCTGTGCAATACCAGGTAGGTATAACATGTTTATTATTTTCTTATAACATTTTAGCCTTTACAACTTCTTTAAAGCGATATAAAACCCAAAAACCAAAATGTCATATATTGCAGCTTACCAATCATTAGATGTGGCGGCTGCATTCTTTTTTTTTTTTTTTAGGCTTCTTCCCCGTTCTGTTTTCACCTGGTGAATTGACCAGTAACACACCAACTGTATTAGAGCGCCCCCACTTTGGATGAAGGAGCACAGGGGGCACAGCAGACAGCAGCATTGTCAGTCTTGGGGGGGGGGGGGGGAAGGTTAGATGGACTAGCGGATTTAGATACACTAACAAATTGAAGCCAAACTCCAGCTCACACTTTATAATCAGTTCTAGCAAACATTTTATTTTCGTTTTGTATAAAGTTTTTCCATAAATAAATAAAAGCTGATTATTGTAAGCACCCTTGTAACTGCAAGAGAGCTTGTACTTTTGAAAAACAACAGACTTCCTGGCTGGATCACCGGGTGAAAATAGAACAAAGCCTAAAAAAAAAAAAAAAAACAAAAAAAAAAAAAAACCTAATGCAGCCGTCACATCTAAGAATTGGTAAGCTGCAATATAAGAAACGCTTGCTTTTGGGTTTAATAGCGCTTTAAGTTGTTTTTTTTTTGTTTTTTGTATTTGAACAAAACATCCACTAGATGGAACCAAAGATCTTTTTTACACTTCTGGTCATTACATTGGTGAAACTATTTCTCAGAAGAATGCAGAAGTAAATGTTTTGCTGCACTCAGAATTTTGAATACCGTTTTCTATCAAACTCAGTGTTCCTCAACGTTCAATAATATTGAAAGAATAAACATTATATGGCCAAACGTTTGTGGACACTTGACTATCACCATTCTAGGAACTATCATTCCAAAACCATGAACATTAATATGGAGAGGTGACCCTGCCCTGTGGCTATAACAACTTCCACTTTTCTTGGAAGACTTTCCAGGAGATTTTGAATGGTGTCTGTGGGGATCCTTGCCAATTCAACCAAAGGAATGTTTAGGAAGTCTGATGATGGATGAGAAGACTTGACTCGCCAATGGCATTTCAGTTCATTCCAAACGTAGGAACGTAGGGTTTAAGGTCAGGTACTGATGTTGGATAAGAAGACCTCATCCCAAAGGTGTTCAGTAGGGTTTAGGTCAGGTCCTGATTCTGGAGTAGAAGACCTGATCTCCAAGGTGTTCAGTAGGGGTTGAGGTCAGGTCCTGATTCTGGAGTAGAAGACCTGATCTCCAAGGTGTTCAGTAGGGTTGAGGTCAGGTCCTGATTCTGAAGTAGAAGACCTGATCTCCAAGGTGTTCAGTAGGGTTGAGGTCAGGTCCTGATTCTGGAGTAGAAGACCTGATCTCCAAGGTGTTCAGTAGGGTTGAGGTCAGGTCCTGATTCTGGAGTAGAAGACCTGATCTCCAAGGTGTTCAGTAGGGTTGAGGTCAGGTCCTGATTCTGGAGTAGAAGACCTGATTTCCAAGGTGTTCAGTAGGGTTGAGGTCAGGTCCTGATTCTGAAGTAGAAGACCTGATCTCCAAGGTGTTCAGTAGGGTTGAGGTCAGGTCCTGATTCTGAAGTAGAAGACCTGATCTCCAAGGTGTTCAGTAGGGTTGAGGTCAGGTCCTGATTCTGGAGTAGAAGACCTGATCTCCAAGGTGTTCAGTAGGGTTGAGGTCAGGTCCTGATTCTGGAGTAGAAGACCTGATCTCCAAGGTGTTCAGTAGGGTTGAGGTCAGGTACTGAACCCACCTGTGCTCCACTTCCCCCCCACCCTTCCCGAAGCCCTTTTAAGTGCTCGCCCACCTACCTCCAGTTTTGCTGTTCATCCCTTGTGATAGCAAAAAAGTTGATTCAAATTACATAAATAAAAACAAAGAAACAGCATATCTAATTTAAACAAAACATTGTCGTGCAAACACATACGTAGGTCCAGCACGCATATGTTAGCAGTAATCGCACCACACATCTGAGGTATCGCCGCAAACGTCAGACCGAGGGCACTAATAATCCAGCAATAATTCTAGCACCAGACTTCCAGTGTAACGTTAAACTGCACAATATCATCTTTTATATTTTAGCCAGAAATTCGGGATTAGGTTGGGTTTGATGAATGAAATGCATTAACGTGTATTGCAATAATAAAATGGGGGTTTTTGTGAAAAAGGATGCATAAGCCTACTAAACCCCTACTCACCAGACCCCTTTTCTGAACCCAGTAACCACCCCCACCTCTTTACGGTGATCCAACACGGACCTCCTCTTCTGAATCCTGTTTTGGTGTTCCCCTTTACACTTCTCCCCCCTACCCTTCCTGTGGTGCAACACTGACCTCCTCTTCTGAAGTTCCTTCGTTGGTCAAGTCTGGATGTAAAAGTGCTGCCAGATGGCCTAGGGAAAGTTTAGTAGACTAGTAGGTCCTATGAGATGAAAAGGGACACATCCCTACTCCCCTCCACCCGAACCCCTTTTTGGATGTTGCTGTACCCACCGAGGCTTCACTTCCCCCTCTTCCCCCTCTCCCTTTCTCCCTTTCTGAACCACTTATCTGTGTTCCCCCAACTACCTCCTCTTCTACCCCCACTCTTGCTGAACCCTATTTCAATGTCCCCCCACCCACCGCACTGCTCTTCTCCCCAAACTCTTTCTTGGTGTTTTCCTACCTATTGATGTTGGATAAGAAGACCTAATCCCCAAGGTGTTCAGTAGTTTTGAGGTCAGGTACTGATGTTGGATGAGAAGACATGATCCCCAATGTGTTCAGTACAGCTGAGGTCAGACCCTGATGTTTGATAAGAAGACCTGATCCCCACGGTGCTCAGTACGGTTCAGGTCAGGTCCTAAGGTTAGATAAGAAGACCTGATCCCAAAGCAGTTCAGTAGGGTTGAGGTCAGGTACTGATTTTGGATGAGAAGACCCGATCCAAAAGGTGTTCAGTAGGGTTGAGGTCAGGTACTGATTTTGGATGAGAAGACCTGATCCCCAAGGTGTTCAGCAGGGGTAAGGTCAGGTCCTGATGTTGGATAAGAAGGCCTGATCCCCAAGGCATTCAGTAGGGTTTAGGTCAGGTCCTGATGTTGGATGAGAAGACCTGATCCCAAAGGTGTTCAGTAGGGCTGAGGACAGAAACTGATGTTGGATGAGAAGACCTGATCCCAAAGGTGTTCAGTAGGGTTGAGGACAGGTCTTTCTGCAGGACACTCAAGTTCCTCGACACCAAACTCACCAAACGATGTCTTTATGGAGCTGACTTTGTACACAAGGGCACAGTCATGCTGGAACAAAAAGGGGCCTTCACCAAACTGTTACTACATGGTTGGAAGAACACGATTGTCTAAAATGTCTTTGTATGTGCCAATTCAACCAAAGGAACAGTTGAGAAGTACCGATGTTGGAGAAGAGCTAGCTTGCGATCAGATTTCCAATTTATTACAACGGTGTTTATCAGGGTTGAGGTCAAGGCTCTGTAGAAGCCACTCAAGTTCCTCCAACCTAAGCTGGTGAAACAACATCTTTATGGAGCTGGCTTTGTACGTAGGAGCACATTCCTGCTGGAACAGAATAGCCTTCACTAAACTGTTAATACAAGGTGGGAGGAGCACAAATGTCTAAAATGTTTTTGTATGCATTAAGCAATAACAAATAGTTCATTGACTAAAACCAAAGGGACAAAGCCAACCTCTAAAAAGTAGCTCCAAACCGTTATTCTTTCCCCACCAAATTTTACAATAAACATTATGAAATCCTACAGGACATGTTTCCCTGGCCTCCACAAAACCCACATTCATCTAACAGACTGGCAGATAGCAAAGCATGATTTATCACCCTACAGAATCTTTCCATTGCTCCAAAGGTGGCATGCTTTACACACTAGCCGGGAGTTGACATTGCTCATAGTGACCTTAGGCTTATGTAGTGCTGCTCAGCATGGACGAGCTGCTAGTTCGGACCAAATTTTGGTTGTTTAGGTGTTGGTCCCAACGCTGGATGTTTAGAACATTTGGCAGGATCTGAACATCATAGACATAGTAGTGGGTTTTGACAGCTTCCTTCTTCCACTGCCAATGGTTGTTAAGGAAGCAGCAGGTGCCTGCATCTGCCTTTTCCTTAGCAACCATTGACACTACCTGGCCCCATTCATTTGCTGGCCAGGAAAATAAAAAATAATGTACGGTTCCCCCCAATTCTATACCATGGGAATAGGGGGGGGGGGGACTCATGCTCCTCTTCCCCCTTTCTTGGCTGCATGCTTGGGTAAGAGTGCGCCGCAGTATGCATTTTTTTTTTACGGGAGAACCCCACAGAAAATGAAAGAAAAAAAATCCATACCAAACCCTTATCCAGGCATTCAGCCTGGCTGGCCAGTAAAGGGGAAGGACAAGTATTGAATTTAACGAGTGGCTCATAGAAGCAGATGTTTTATGATGAGGACGTGCTGTACTAAGCTCTCTAGCTCAATGCTATGCATATTTATCGCCTTGCTGAATAAAAGTGCAGGACAAACCCGCTTGGACTGTCCCTGTCTCATGCATGGTTTACTGATGCCAATACCAGTTGAGCCTGTTCCCCCTTTCAATAGGTTTTACATCAATAGAACATCGGGGGTTTCCATCATTGTCCCCCAAGGTTTCATTTGCTTTTGCAGCTGCTACTTGAGATTGGGTGGTGCTGCTTGGTTTCTGTTATTCTCCAATACTTGTCCAGCTCGGTTTTGGCCAACTGAGGCTCTTCTCTGAACCCCCCCAGCCCCGGGCACATTCCTCCGATCATCACACTCAAGACGCAAGAATCTTCACATCCAACACTTCCAGGAGTATTAGATCCCTCCTGCCGCTTGCTATGGTTCCCTCTGCTCACGCCTACGTCACTGCTGTATTTTGTAGTGATGAGGGGATAGTGGGAGGAACCAATTGGTGCAGAAGGGGGAACATCCAAAACACCTGGAAGGATGTAAAGATATATCTCTGAACAAGAGTGAAGATTGGAGGAAAGGATGGTGGGGCAGGAGCGTAAAACCTCTTCTTTTGCAGGTCCTGGTTTTTGCCACTCTTGTTCAGAGATACATCTTTACGTCTGAGAACCTTCCAGGTGTTTTGGATGCTTGGTTCCCCTTCTGCAACCATTGGTTCCTCCTGCCATCCCCTTCATCACGACTAGATACAGCAGTGACGTAGGCCTGAGCAGAGGGAACCATAGCAAGCACGGGGGAATCGGGATCTAATACTCTTGGAAGTGTTGAATTCACGCACCCATCTTGAGCGGAGGGAAGAATGGAGGAATGTTCCCTGGGGGGATGGGGGGATTGGGGGGGTTCCGAGACGAGCCTATTCTTTATCCGTTCCTGATTTTTGTTTTATCTATATTTTTTAAACCACAACCTGGTTGCAAAACCTTTCATTTGTCAACACGAAAATGTATGTGACAATGAAGTTCTCATATTTGCTTCCTGTTGGTCTGTTAAATATACCACTAAAATGATGTGCTGTATCTGTTCAATTGTAAATTACACAACTGAAAGCAGTTTGCAAGTTGAAAACTCCCTGTGCTTTCTCCAGACCAGGGATAGGCAACCTTTCAGAGGTTGAGATCTACCTGGACAACATGGAGGAAGTCAAAGATCCCTGGGGCACCCTTTAAAAAAAAAAAAAGTATCAAGCGTCCAATAAAAACACAACGTAGAGTCCTGTGCCCCCCCCCACACACACACATACACACTAATGTCCTCCACTCCCCTTCACATCGTCCCCCTTTCCAATATCCCCCCCCCCCACAATAGGGACCTCTGCCCCCCTTCACATCCGTCCCTCCTACTATTGCAGTATCCTGTTTCCTCCCCCCAAAGCAGTGTCTTCTGTCCTCCTTCACATCACCCCCTCAACTGTAGTGTCTTTTATCCCCCTCACATCACAACCCCCCTACTGTAGTGTCCTCTGCACCCCCATAGCAGTGTCCTTAGACCCCTCAAAGCAGTGTCCTCTGTCCCCTTCACACACCCCTACTGTAGTCTCCTCTGCCCCCCCCACCCCCAAAGCAATGTCCTCTGTCCCTTTCACCCCCCCCAAGCAATGTCCTTTGTCCCCTTCACACTTCACCCCCCCATTGTAGTGTCCTCTTTACACCCCCCCCAATTGTAGTCTCCTCTGTCCCCGTTACACCCCCCCCACCTTAGTGTCCTCTGTCCCCTTCACACCCCCCCAATTGTAGTCTCCTCTGTCCCCTTCACATCCCCCCACCTTAGTGTCCTCTGTCCCCTACACACGCCTCCCCCCAGTGCAGTGTCTGCTGTCCCCCCCTTTATGCCCCTCCCCCATTGTAGTCTAATCTGTCCCTTTTACATTCCCCCACCTAAGTGCCTTCTGTCCCCTGGCCCCCCCCCAAAGCAATGTCCTTTGTCCCCTTCAGACCCTCCCCCCCATTGTAGCGTCCTCTGTCCCCTTGACACCCGCAATGTCCGCAGTCCTCTTTACCTCTTCCAATTGTAGTGTCCTCTGTCCCGTTTACATTCCCCCCCCCCACCTTAGTGTCCTCTGCCCCCTACACACCAGTGTGTAGGTGGGACTCTCCTACCTTACACTGGTGTATAGCAGAGCAGGGAGCAGGATGTATGATACTGGATAGAGGGCGGGGGCGGGAGCTGCCTGAGTTAATGTAAAAAGTTAACAAGCTGGTGATTGGTTGCTAGGACCGCCCGGCAACCAATCACCTGCTGAATAATGTGAAAAGATAATTCCAGAAGCTCCCGCCCCCCCCCGCCCTCTATCCAGTACTGTGACTCTTCCCGCTCTCCGCTTTGCAGTGAAGAGGAGAGCGGCAGAGGCTGGGGGGGAAGGACTGCGTGCGGGGCTGTGTTCCCGATCAAACCACTGGCCACCCAAAGTCGATGGGTCGATCCCGATCCATGGCTTGCTGACCCCTGTTCCAGACTGTAGAACATTCTCTATGTAGTGAAGAGGAGAGGGGACGTGTTCTATAGTTTTGTCCTAGGGTGACAACCATTCTCCTCTATAGATACAGTGCAGTAAGTGAACATTTTCACCCTGTGTTACTGGCAGCTGAAAGCCAAAAAAAAAAAAAAAAAAAAGAATGCAGCCACCACATCTGAGGACTGGTAAGCTGCAATATTTTACATTTTTGTTCTTGGGTTTAGATACACTCTAAACTTCACCCACTCCTGCCGACCCTACACATATACTGTATATGGCAGCATTGGCTGCTGGCCTTATGCCAAGAGAAGGAAGAAGTCCTAATCATACCCCAAACAAACCTGGCGGTCATACAAGTTGTAGCAGCTCCAGCCTAGCCCCGTCCAGGCCATGCCCCCCCCATGCGCATCAAGGCGTGTGGCCTGGATGGAGCTAGGCTGAGGCTGCTACAACTAGGGCAGGGGTCTCAAACTGGCAGCCCTCCAGCTGTTGCGAAACTACATGTCCCATGAGGCATTGCAAGGTTGACAGTTACAAGCATGACTCCCAAAGAAGAGGCATGATGGGACTTATAGTTTTGCAACAGCTGGAGGACCGCCAGTTTAAGACCCCTGAACTAGGGACTTCTTCTTTCTCGTCAGATTACACAAAGACCCGGGACGGTGTGGAGTCCACCGGATTTGAGTACAGGAACCGAAACAGAAACCCAAGCCTTTATTCAGGTCTACGGTTGGCCGTATGAAGCCACATATAGGTGTATCTCAAAAAAATCTGAATATCATTAAAAAGTTAATTTATTTCTTTTAATTTTGAGGACTATGGCTTACAGCTAGTGAAAACCCAAAATTCAGTATCTCAGAAAATTTGAACATTACATAAGACTAATAAAAAAAAAGGATTTTTAATACAGAAATGTTGGCCTGCTGAAAAGTATGTCCATGTACAGTATAGTACGCACTCAATACTTGGTCAGGGCTCCTTTTGCATGAATTACTGCATCAATGCGGCATAGCATGGAGGCCACCAGCCTGTGGCACCGCTGAGGTGTTATGGAAGCCCAGGTTGTTTGGGTCTGGTGTCTCACATTTTCCTCTTTACAATACCCCACAGATTCTCTATGGGGTTTTGGCACCGCTAAGGTGTCATGGAAGCCCAGGTTGCTTTGATAGGGGCCTTCAGCTTTTCTGCATTGTTGGGTCTAATGTCTCTCATCTTCCTCTTGACAATACCCCACAGATTCTCTATGGAGTTTAGGTCAGGCGAGTTTACTGACCAATCAAGCACAGTGATCCCATGATCATGTGACCAGGTATTGGTACTTTTGGGCAGGTGCCAAGTGCCAAGTCCTGCTGGAAAATGAAATCAGCAACTCCATAAAGCTGGTCAGCAGAGGGAAGCATGAAGTTCTCTAGAATTTCCTGCTAGAGAGCTGCGCTGACTTTGGACTTGATAAAACACAGTGGACCAACACCAGCAGATGACACGACTCCCCAAATCATTACTGGAATGTGGAAAATTTTGCATTTAATTTGGATATCAAGGTCCCAGAGTCTGGAGGAAGGGTGGAGAGGCACAAAATCCAAGTTGCATGAGGTCCAGTGTGAAGTTTCCACAGGTAGTGATGATTTGGGGAGCCAGGTCATCTGCTGGTGTTGGCCCTCTGTCTTTTAAGTCCAAAGTCAGCGCAGCCCTCTAGCAGAACATTCTAGAGCACTCCATACTTCCCTCTGCTGACCAGCTTTATGGAGATGCTGATTTCATTTTCCAGCAGGACTTGGCACTTACCCACACTGCCAAAACTACCAATACCTGGTCACATGATCATGGTATCGCTGTGCTTAATTGGCCAGCAAACTCGCCTGACTTAAACCCCATAGAGAATCTGTGGGGTATTGTCAATAGGAAGATGAGAGACACCAGACCCAACAATGCAGACAAGCTGAAGGCCGCCATAAAAGCAACCTGGGCTTCCATAACACCGCAGCAGTGATCATAGGCTGATCACCTCCATGCCACGCCGCATTTATGCTGTAATTCATGCAAAAGGAGCCCCGACCAAGTATTGAGTGCATACTATACTGTACATGGACAGACTTTTCAGCAAGCCAACATTTCTGTATTAAAAATCTTTTTTTTATTGGTCTTATGTAATATTCAAATTTTTTGAGATACTGAATTTTGGGTTTTCACTAGCTGTAAGCCACAATCATTAAAATAAAAAGAAAGAAATGCTTGAAATATATCACTCTGTGTGTAACACATCTATATTAAATATAGAAGTTTGACTTTTTGAATTGAATTACTGAAATAAATTAACTTTTTGATGACATTCAAATTTTTTGAGATGCACCTGTATAAGCCTAAATTGAGGAAAGTGGAGAGATAGCGCTGGACCTGTAGGGTTATCTTACTGGTATTGATGCTGATGTAAAAGATCTGGTTCCTGGGCAGGCAGCTGCTACACCCCAGAGGATCTCCACAGTCTCCTTGGCTTGTAGTGTAATGTAAGGAGAATTTAAACTGAAGCCCCCCCACCACTGCTAAGAGCTCCAGATTAGGGGTGTTGAAAAGAATCGTCTAATCGATGCAGCCTTGAACGATTCTGCATCGATGCAGAGAACGGCTGCATCGCGATTGCACAAATGTTGTCATCAAGGCACACCCTGCTGCCTAGCCTGGGAGAGCCCTGCCAGCCCAGCAAACTCTAAAGTTTTCAAGTCACTGCCAGCTATCTCTGTTTTATTAATCCATCCTACTACACTGTGTGTTAGTGTAAACCGATGCCTCGTACCTAATCTAATCTTTTATGGCCAGTCAGGTGAACTCCAGATGCTGTCTCCTCCTCCGATCTAAGTGCTCAGGCAGGAGGGGCCGAGAATTGCTCTGGCCTCAGCCGGGAAGGTCACGTGACCGCTGTGCTCTGTCCGCTCAGCCACTCCCGCTGTAGCCTTTAGATCGAGATCGGAGGAGAGCATCCAGAGGTCACATGACCGGCTAGAACAGATCGGAGATAAGGTACTATCTATTTTAGAGGCATTGGTTACACTAACGCACGATACTCGTTTTACACTGCAATGTCCATATACAACAACGTAAATTGTATTATATGACCACTTTGCAGGGAAATCTCTGCTCCTTTCTATGCTCCACCAATCAGTGAATGTCAGTGCTGCCAATCACCAGTGCCACCTCATCACCAGTGCCTCCCATCAGTGCCTCATCACCGGTGCTGCCCATCAGTGCTACCTCATCACCAGTGCTGCCCATCAGTGCCACCTCATCACCAGTGCTGCCCATCAGTGCCTCCTCATCACCGGTGCTGCCCATCAGTGCCACCTCATCACCGGTGCTGCCCATCAGTGCCTCCTCATTACTGGTGCTGCCCATCAGTGCCTCCTCATTACTGGTGCTGCCCATCAGTGCCACCTCATCACCAGTGCTGCCCATCAGTGCCACCTCATCACCAGTGCTGCCCATCAGTGCCTCCTCATCACCAGTGCTGCCCATCAGTGCCTCCTCATTACTGGTGCTGCCCATCAGTGCCTCCTTATTACCAGTGCCTATACGTGCCACCTAATCACCAGTGGTGTCCATCAGTGCCTCATCACCTGTGCTGCCCATCAGTGCCTCCTCATCACCAGTGCTGCCCATCAGTGCCTCCTCATCACCAGTGCTGCCCATCAGTGCCTCCTCATCACCAGTGCTGCCCATCAGTGCCTCCTCATCACCAGTGCTGCCCATCAGTGCAGCCTCACACTGATGAATGCGCTGGCACATCAGTAAAGGAGAAAAAGCACCTGCAAAATTTTATAACAAACTATGGAAAAAAATGGTTTTTTTTTTGCCTTTTTCCCTGTTTAGCAAAAAAAAAAAAACCCCAGCGGTGATAAAATACCACCAAAAGAAAGCTCTATGTGTGAAGAAAAAAACAATGAAGTTTCCTTTTTTTTTTTTCTTTTAAGAGCAGATAAATACTAAAAAAATAGATTTCTTCTGACGGCTTGAATTTTTTGATGATAACCATTGGGCAGTAATCGTTCTGCATCTCAGAATCGAATCGTTGACACAATAAATCGCATCGCAAGACCAGCGACGATGCGCACCTCTAGTGCAGATACAACTTCATTCCAATTAAAAGTCAGGGGTATAATGCAAAAAAAGTATCCAACGCATTTTAGGGGTCCATCAAGGTGCTTGGACCCCCATAACAAGTTGGAAGCTTTTTTTTTGGATTTCACCCCTGACTTCTAATGGGATAAAGTTAGATCTGGAGCTTTTAGCAGTGGTGTGGAGCTTCAATTTCAATTCTCGTTGCATACGCCAGAGGTGTCGGCACATTGTGTTTGGATTGCACTCTGGCGGTGCCTAAGATGTCGCCAACCCTTTCCGTAATGCTGCAAAGACAGGTTCATGATCATTGCGACTGCCAATAATAGCGATCACGAAATCAGAAATCCATCCTACTGGCCCCCCTGGTGTTAAAGCCAATCTTCAGGGCCAGTTCACACCAGATGCAGTTCTGTGTGTTTTTTTCTGCACTAAAAAAAAAAATGCATGCACAGTGTTTTCTATGTATTGCAATGGCTCTAGTTCACACCATGCAGTCAGTTTCCGGTGCAGAAATTGACTGCATGGTGTGAAAGAGAGCCATTGGAATACATGGAAAATGCTGTGCATGCATTTTGTGCAGACAAAAAAAATACGCGCACGGAACTGCATCTGGTGTGAACTAGCTCTCACTCCCAAAATGGACTTTCCTGGTGCCTCCATGGCAACACACATCTGGTTCAGTATGCAGCCATAGATAGGCACCAGGAAAGGAAGGTTTGATGCAATTTTCGATTTTCCTGACGCCAACACACGTGCTGCTAGTCCTACCTACCTCCACATGTATGCTGCCGTGGACTTGCGCCAGCAAATGGAATTTTTTATTTTTCCGCCTTGCTACCACCCCACCCCCCCACAATTTTTTTTTTTACTTGGCCCACCCTCCATTAAAACCTATATGAAGTGTTCCCTGCTCCTGCAGCCCCCCTGATAAATCCCCATCACATATCCCAAGGGGCTGTACAAGCCAGGACACACAGCGGCTGGAGGGCGGATCTGGTGGCACGTCATCGGGGGCTGGCTGCACAAACCAAAAGAGGAGACAGCCAGCTCCCGATGAAGGAAGGAGGTAAGACAGTGACATGGGACCGAGCCTGTGGACATGGAGCAGCAGATTGTAGTAGGACAACTTGGGCCGGCGATAAGGAGATTTAAAGAAAAGGGGGGGTCCATATTAAAGCGGTATTAATCCCAAAGTCAAAAATGTAATATATTGTATCTTACCAATCTTTAGATGTGGTGGTTGTATTTGTTTTCTTTTTTTTTAAGGCTCGCACGTGTGCCTCATAGGAGGCAGTTTTCTACGGTGGTGCACGGAGAAGAGGAGGAGCCAAGAGCGCCAGCGGGCGGACCCCAGGAGAGGAGGGTCCAGGACCCTCTAAACACCATTGCACAGAGCAGCTAAGCATAACATGTTGGGTATTTAAAAAAAAAAAAAAAAATTTATATATATATATATATATATATTTTTTTTTTAAATGATATATATATATTATATATTTTAGCCTTTAACACTTTACAGCGATATTAAACCCCAAACCAAAAATGTCATGTCGGCTGTGGTGGTTGCATTAGTTTTCTTTTCTTCATTTTTTTTTTTTTCCCCCTCTGTTTTCACCCAGTAATACACCTCCTGTATAAGAGCGCCCCCACTCTGGGTGAAGGAGCACAGATGGGGGGCATCTTGGGGCATCTTTGGACAGCAGCATTATCAGTTGTATTAGATGGACTAGCAGATTTAAATACACTGAATCTGAATTTAAAGTAACAAATTAAAGCTAAACTCCAGCAAATACTTTATAAGCAGTTATAGCAAAATATTAATTTAAGGGATGCACCAAAACCAAGGATCAGCACTCGCCTAAACGCTCCCAATACCAAAACTTTGCGGTGTGATTTGCGTCAATACAAAATAAATGGGAGCAAATCGCACTGCAAAGATTCACATGCAATTTGAACTGGAAGGCGGTGGGATTTCCTCCACCGTGAATGTGTAGAAAAGGAAAAGCGCCATCGAGTGGGCAGTTAAAAAAAAAAAAAAAGTTAGAATTCACAGTACATATCTGGCCACATGCAAAATAATCTACATAGGTGTCCCGGTCCGCCGATGATAGCAAATCACGGGTGCTGGAGGTGCTGACAGGGCTGGAAGAGCTGTAGAGGTGTTCTGCCCCCAAGCTGACATCACTTCCGCACTATACCCACGGGATCCCGGAACTTCCAGCCCTGTGAGCACCTCCAGCGGCCCTGATTTGCCACCTTCATCGGACCGGGACACCTATGTAAATTATTTTGCATGTGGCCAGATATGTACTGTGAGTTCTAACATTTTTTTTTTTTTTTTAAACTGCCAACTAGATGGCGCTTTTCCTTTTCTACACACAAACACATAGAAGGAGCAGTGGGGGAAATTGGATGGCAATCGGAAAGGAAACGTTCAAATTGCATGTGGTTTGCGCCAATGTTTTTTTGTGTATTCATGCAAATCGCACCGCAAAGTATCGGCCAGTGCCGATTCTTTGCTATGAGATTTGTGCCAATTTTTTTGGTGTTCACACAAATCGCATCGCAAAGTATCAATATCCGATATTGGCGAGTACTTGACCGAAAGTATCAGTACTCACTGATTTAAAAAAACAAAAAAACAGTATCGGTGCAACCCTAGTTATATTCCTTTTGGGATAAAGGTTTTACATGTATAAAATAAAAGCGGAACAAATCGGTAAGCACCCCTGTCAATGGTTTGTCTTATCTCTGTAACTGCTACAGTTGCAGGAGAGCTTGTTCTTTAGAAGAAACAAGACTTATTGGCTGGGTCGCCAGGTGAAAATAGAAGAAAGCAAGCCTGAAAAAAACATAACAAAAAACAACAAATGCAGCCATCACATCTAAGAATTGGTAAGCTGCAATATAATCAATGTTTGCTTTTGGGT